>CM053411.1:17500347-17523400 GCA_028644305.1 Xerus rutilus | reverse complement strand
ATATAAAGATGTTTAATATGAAGAATGTAATCTGCTTATAATTTTGTGCAAAGTTAGAAAAATTATGATTGTAACAATTTTTTTCTAGTTGCCTCAACAAATGTTTTCAGTGAATAGTGTGTACAGCTTCTGATAATTTGTTTTTTTCTGTTATGTTTGCTAACATGTATTAAAATGCAACTTTTGGGAAAAAAAATAAAATAAAATAAAATAAAATAAAAAGATTAATCTCTGTATTTATTGGACATTCATTGATGTATAACCATTAATTTAAGTTGATGTTTAATATTTAATATTTTAAAATTATGTGTACATTTACATATTATTTCACTCTATCAATTGGGCTAAAAAAAGAATAGGGAGGATTCATTGAATATCAAGACAGGATATCAATTCAGGTCAGAAATGATAAATCCCTGAAAAGGAAAGCTCAAGATTATAATCTCAGATTTTTAATTTATGTCCAGTAAAGAATCATTACAACTTAGAATAGTGTAAAAATAAAAAAGTCAGCACAGAAAATTTATCTAAATTAATAATTTGGATGAATATGTTAGATATTCTTCTATTTGGTAAGGTAATAAAGAGATAGTATATATTATAGCAGTAATAATTGGGATCTATTTATTCATATAGGCAAACAGATAACTGTTCATGAGTTATTAATATAGATATTAATATAGTTATTAATAGAAATATTAATCTATTCTTCATAAGACATCTGAGAAAAATATAAGCTTAGGAAAAATTGACATAGTATTGGTATTTTGTAAGATTCTGTAGGATTAGTAGCTTATGCTCTTCTACCTTATCACAAAGGACAATATGTGCTGCTTGAACTTTTTATGTGTTTATGATTTTTACAATATGTTTGAACTATGTGGTATGTTTATCTATTAATAGATTATCTACAAAATTATCTATAGTTTTTCCCACATAGCACTTATGGACAGACATAGTCATCAACATAAAATATATATTAAAAATGACAGCCCATTTTTTTTTCATTTTTTTTTTTTTTTTGGTACCAAGGATTGAACTCAGGGGTACTCAACCATTGAGCCATGTCCCTAGCCCTATTTTGTGTTTTATTTAGAAACAGTATCTCGCTGAGTTGCTTAGGGCCTCACCATTGCTGAAGCTGGCTTTGAACTTGCAATTCTCCTGTCTCAGCTTCCCATAGTGCTGGGATTACAGGTGTGAGCCACACTGTGCCCGGGGCCTTTTTTTTTTTTTTTCTTGAACAGTGTTTTTGAATAATCTGGAGTCTTACTTTTGAAGAATATTATTAAAATTCTCATTATAAATATGCTACATAATGTCTACTTTTCAGAAAACAAAACCTTACACATTATCACTATATGAGAATTTTTTTAAAAACTCTGATTTTCTTTGGAATATGTGCATGCATAATATTTGAGACTATGCCTCAAATTTTGAAATACATCCTCTTCCAAAGACCTGTTTTAAATCAGTCTGGGAAGCAAACTTCATGCTCAGTAGATCTCTTTTCTTCACTAAGATCTAAAGACATGCTCTTTAAAATTTATGGAATTTCTTATCTGTCTTAAATATTTATCCTAATATTAGACATGGATAAATCCATATCAAAATTTCTTTATTATTGTCTCTCTCTCTCTCATAAAATATAACCATCTCAAATTGCACTTGAGTTCTATGAGGTTGTATACATATAGTAAGGATAAAAATAGGAAAAAATAATTGTTCATTATTGAATAATAAATATGAAGCTCAAATTGTCTTTTCTTTTAGTGCCCTAAACCAAGTGTTAATCTCAGATGAATCTGACTGTAGAATTAGTCCTGGTGGTAAATATGACCTCACAGCTATACATATCAGAATATGAATGTTTTTAGAAGAAAATTAGACCTATAGTTTTACAAGATTAATATCACATATTAAGAGAAGCAAAAATGTTACCTATCATAGCAACAATATAGTTCAGGATTTTATTTGTTTCCTGCAAAGCTCATGGAACTCAGAGAACTAGGAAGACCCATCTCTCATTGTGAAGGAAGTTATTTATTAATTTATCTAAACTTCTACACTAATGATGATGATGACATCATTTTGCCCCAGGAAGATGCTGAGGACTCAAATTGAGAGAATCAGCTAAAAGTAGTACCTTAGAAAGTAACTGGATCTGGGACATACATACAAATGATCTAAATTAGCCTTGTGTCATGATGAGAAGATATATTATTCTTTAGTTAGCTGAGGTACCCATCTCTTGTGCCATTGTTCTCAAACACAGTACCAAGTTGCTCCAATTGCTTACTGGTAGTCATAGAGCCATGAAGAAAGCCAGCTTCACAAAAAGTGTGAGAGTGTGATAAAATGGAGCTGAAGCGTAGGTCACAAGCCTGGCTATCCTAGTTTGAAACTCTCTCAGATTCTCTTATCATTAGCCAAAAATCTTTGTCATAAAGTAGAGGATGGATGTCTTCCATGTTCACATGTGAATGCAAGGGAAGAACATGAATAATAAAACAATGATGGCACAAAAACATTAGGGTGCTAGATGAAAAGAACCATTTGATTTTTGAGGGAGGAAGCATATATATAATTGAAATAAAATCATACACGAGAAATAAACCAAAATATCAATGTTTGAAATACACAGTCCTTTATAACTAAACATTTGCTAGCATGACAATGATCCTGAAATTTTGGTGGCATCCATTTTTATTATAGCTATAATGCCTAAGTGCTGATATATAAAGCATAAATACCTTTTGGAAAACTGCATAGTGTATCACTTCTAGTACTTGTGCTGTCAAATGTTACGACAGCAGTGTAATATTCTCAGAAAGGGAAAACAAAATAAAACACGACACTAATAATGTTATGTTTAATTCATGGTAATTTGATGTTCTTATTTTTTATGATTAGAATAAAATAGCTGGTGTAAGATAATACATTTGATTCATTTTATACAAAGTCTTTATTATGAGGCCTATAAAAGTATCAAATAATTACAACAAACAATTTAGTTGGAACTTATTACAACAAATAACTTCCAAATTGAAATGTTAGCTGGAATAATTCTGGAAGATAGCAACAACAAAGAGTGCCAACTACTGCTAAACATCCCATGGGGTGAGCTGCATACTGTGATGCTTGTCTTTAAAAAGGTCCCTTCCAGATGTCCAGTTAGCACTGGGAGGCTGTGGACCCATTTCATAATTATAGTTATTCTTTCTCTCTTTTGTTAGTTGCTTATGCTGTTGCCATAATGTTGACTACTTCAAAATATGAGAAACATATTTATTAAGATATACTTGCATACAATATTGATTTTTATATTAGCTCTTCTGGAAGTGAAACTTATATATAAGTTCCCATATACAGAATTTTTGCTTTGGATTTAATAGGGGAGAAAAGGTTCATGGGAAGTGAGAGGCAAAATAACTCAAATTCTAAGGGGGCAGGAAATAAAAATATACTCTGCTTTCCTAATACACAGATTATACTCCATTACTATTGAGGAACAGATGTTATTTAATCTCAATCACATCTTAATAATGTCTGGAAACTGTATTACAGTGGGAATCAGTTGTGCTGTGGATAATCTGAATTAATAGAAGAATTTACAAAAATGGATAATGGTAGAAATTGATTTATTTACCTTAGAATTACAGAACTGAAGCCGGGCTCAGTAGTGCATGCCTGTAATCCCAACACTTTGGGAGGCTGAGACAAGAGAATTGCGAGTTCAAAGCCAGCCTCAGCAATGGCGAGGTGCTAAACAACTCAGTGAGACTTTGTCTCTAAATAAAATACAAAATAGGGCTGGGGATGTGGCTCAGTAGTCAAGTACCCCTGAGTTCAATCCCCAGTACCAAAAAAAAAAAAAATTACAGAACTGAGATGCAAATATAAAATTTTGTGGCTTAAATAAACTTAAAATGTTTTCCTATGCTTCATTGGTCAAATCTGGGTCTAATTCTTCTTGCCAGAATCTACAGATAATTAAAATAAAACTTGGTAAAGCTTTGATACTCACTGAGATACTCTATTTTCTGAATTTAAGTGTTTAATGGAATGTATTAGAAGTAAGCAGAAAATTATGGGTAAACTCGCAAGAGCACCTAATGTGGTAGACTTAGAGTACCTTACAAATGAGACAGTTTAAACTACAAGACTAGGACTAGACATTTACATGACAAGAAAAGGGAAATTACATGTCTAAAAATGCTCATATGCAGAGAAATATGTTGGTGGAAATTTATTTAATCAATTCAATTGTTCTCAGTGAAACAGAAATTAGTTTTATTATTTGAATGACAATATGAAAAAGACATTAGAGATCTGAAAAAAATAGATGTCTAGGAAAATAGAAATTAAGAAATGGGACTCTTAGTTTCATGTAAGCATTAAGTATGAATTTGAGGTGAGTGAGATGGATAATTTAAATTGTCTTATCTAGCCATACTCAGTGGTAAGGATTCAGGTACAGAATAAGCAGAAACTCAAGCTTAGTTAGTTTTTCGTTATATATTTTTATCAAGCAAATTAGAGGAAGGAAAGGAAGCAACTAGAGAATACAAAATACTGCTTATGATTATTATTCTACAAAGTAAAATTTGAGTGTAGAGGAGAGTGTGAGAACAATGATAAGAAGAGGAAGTATAAAAGAATTAACAATTTTGGTTCATTTTAAAATGTAAGTAATACATTTTATATGTATTAATATAATATCATGAGGAATTTAACATCATGGAGAGAATGAAGAAAGTGATGCACACAGAATGAAAAGGTTTAAATTTAGATTCTGTAAGTGGTATTGTACTGGATTCCTCATCAACAAATGCCACAGTACATTTGAAAAGGAGAATGATGAGACATGAGATAAATTTTTATTATTAAAATGAAGGAATTGACTGTAGAACTAGAAGAATGTGAATTCAAGGTCTTCTGATTTGAAATGTAATATAGCTTTCATTATCCAAACCAAAGAGAATTAAATTTATAGTCCTTTGTTAATAATATCAATATATTAACATGGATTTTGTTATTTGAAATGTCATATTAGTTGAACTAGTTGAATAAATGTAATACTATCAACGTTATTTTGTCTGTACATATTATATAATTCCTTTGCAATAATCATATTGTTTTATAGTGACTTCTATAGTAATATTTACTCTAGCAGAAAAGCACATAATAATATTAGTGAATATGAAACATTAATAAGGTCTAAAAGTGAAAAAAAGAGACAAAACTAATGATGTGCAAACACTCAGATAATCCAATATCATAAGCACTGTCCTAAGTATTTTCATAATATTAGCTCAGTGAATCTTCACAGTGAAATTTCTGTACCTTCTTATATGACATAGATAAAGCTTTGTGGACTAACATATCAAAGTACATGTAGTTTCATATTTGCTTGAGGATATTTAAGATTGTGTTGTTAAAATTTCTCAGATAATAGTCATAAAATGTAAAAGCTCAAGGCTCACTGTACTGGTCAAGAGTAACTTCAAGCTTAAATAAGATTTAAAGCATTGACTCTATAATTGGGGGATATGACAGTAGAATGTGTTTGTCGAGGAAGATAAATGTTAAGCTATTGGGGAATTTTATAATATAGCTCCATTCTTTTCAAAAATCAGTAGTGATGACAATTATTCATATTTTTCCACCAGGAAAGTACAAATGAAAGCTAGATGTTAGTAACTATAGAAAACTTGCTACCTCATTTAATTTCACAATCCATTTGTAATGAGAGATCTAACATCAAAATGCAAAATGTTAATTAGAATACAAATGAAACTGTGTAATATCATTACTCTATATATTTTAATTATACATGGATTGAAAACTGGGTCACTGGACATTGAAATGAAGCTCAATAATACTGAAATATAACTCAAATTATGAACACTCCAAGGCTTCATTTCTCACCTATTCTAAAAATGAAGTTTTAGTGGAAGTTGAATTCGTTGAGTGCCTAATTTTTCTTGATGGAAAATTGAGTCATTTTAGTCTACCCATGTACTAAAAATGCATATTTCTTACAATATTACTTTTTATTTGTTCTTTTAGTTATATCTGACAGTATATTCCATTTTGACATAATTATACAAGCATTAAATATCTTATTCTAATTAGGACCCCATTCTTGTGGATGAACATGAGAGTGAGATTCACTGTTATATATTAATATATGTACATAGAAAAATCATATCAAATCCATTCCACTATTTTTCCTTTACCTTTCCCCCTCTCTTCACTTTATTCTCTTTTGTCTGATCTATTCTTTACACCCTTTGTAGGTTAGCTTCCACATATCAGAGAAAACATTCAACCTTTGATTTTTTGGGTTTGGCTTATTTTATTTAGCATGATAATCTCCACATCCCTTCATTTACTGGCAAATGTCATAAAGTCATTCTTTTTATGGCTGAATAATATTCCATTGTGTATGTATACCACATCTTCTTTATCTGTTCATCTGTTGAAGGGCACCCAGGTTGCTTCCATAGCTTAGATATTATGAATTGTGCTGATATAAACAGGAATGTGGTTACATCACTGAAGTATGCTAATTTTAAATCCTTTGGGTATATACCAAGCTGTACAATAGCTGGGTCAAACAGTGGGTCCACTCTTGGATTTTTGAGGAATCTCCATACTGCTTTCCAGAGTGGTTGCACAAATTTGCAGTCCCACCAACAGTGTATGACTGTACTCTTTTCCCCACATCTTTACCAACAATTATTGTCACTTATATTCTTCTTTCTTTCTTTCTTTCTTTCTTTCTTTCTTTCTTTCTTTCGGTGCCAGAGATTGAACTCAGGGGCACTCAACTACTGAGCCACATCCCTGGCCCTATTGTGTATTTTATTTAGAGACAAGGTCTCACTGAGTTGCTTAGCACCTCGCCATTGCTGAGATTGGCTTTGAACTTGCAGTTCTCTTGTTTCAGCCTCCAAGTCCTAAGATTGCAGGTTTGTTCCACCGTGCCAGGCTGTCAATTGTATTCTTTTTTTTAAATGGACACAATATTTTTATTTTATTTTCTTATTTTTATGTGGTGCTGAGGATCAAATTCAGTGCCTCACGCATGTGAGGCAAGCGCTCCACCACTGAGCCACAGTCCCAGCCCCTCAATTGTATTCTTGATAATTGCTATTCTGCTTGGAATGAGGTAGAATCTCAGTATAGTTTTGATTTGCATTTCTCTAATTTTGCAAGATATTGTGAAAATATTTTCATGTTCCTTCAGTATTTCTTTATTTAGAAAAATGTCTCCTTTTAAGAAATTGTATGTTTATTTTAATGAAGCTTCTTTGGTATGACTATGAGGTTCTGCTCTTATATTTTCCATTTAACTTTGTGAATAAAACTTCATTTGTAGTTTATTGATAATATTCTATTTGTCAATGTCTCTCTTAACTGCTCACAATAACATGAAGACAATCAAGTAGCAAAAATTTAACTTAAACTTTATGAAAATTTAGATAGATGAGTCATATATTTACATAAATGATTGCATGTAAAATCTGCCTTATTCTTCCTGATGAAGAAATTGAGAAACATATGGTATGTATGATATATATATATATATATATATATATATATATATACACATACATATATACATATATGTATATATATATAAAATCTTACACTCATGGAAGGCAGAAACTGAAATACATTAAATGAGTTATTTTATAATATCTTTACAAATGATTTAAAATATATGCATTTGGTCTTTCTCTATAATGAATGAAAACCTGGTGATTAAATAAATTATTTTTCTTAAGATCATAGAAGTAGAGAAAGCAAATTTCAAACCAAAGTCTAATATTTGAGATTATGACACTGAATAAAGATGACCCCAAAAATTGCACTATTACTGAAGAATTATAAATATTTATTTTGATACAAGCTGGCATAGTATTCATAATAAAACAATGATGGAAATAATAAAAATTTGAGAATAGACAAAGTAAAGAAATACAATGATGATTACTGAAAACAAAAGACAATGTATGTTCCCAAAATAAATGTAATGAAATTATCCCAACATTTTTTGTCTGGTGTGAAATGGTTCAGTGAAAGTCAGAATCATCTCTGAAGTGGTCCGTGATCAAAGCTGTCAAGAACCCATTATTGTACTGCTCAATATTTAGTTACCTTGAGTCTTTAAAACAGAGCTATTTATCCTTCAAAAGCTCAAATTTATTACATAAATCATAAGTGAAAAGAATACATGCCCTACTTTCTTCACCAGGTTCAGCCTAGTAAGGATGAAATGAGATACTTTTGTCAAATAAGAAGGGAATAAGTATATGTGTGTATGTACACACACACACACACACACACACACATTCCAGAACACTAAAGAGTATGTTTTCCCTCTTCATTTCTTTATGTTCCATCTGCATACCTCCAAAGGCTATTTTTTGATTACCAGGTAATATGCTATATATAAAAACTTCTCCCAGTCCAGCAATGGGATAGTCAAAAAAGATCATGATGCACATATAGCTGAGAAGAATATATTCTTCAGCTGTTGAAGGAAATGTTTTATAAACATCTGCCAAGTCTCTCTCCTTTAAAAAAATAGATTCAAATAAAAAATAATTACAAGATACAGTTTTGAAACTTCCTACCATCAGTGCCACTATGGCATAGCAAGTAGATCAGACTCAGTTTATCAACATGGCATGTTTTGGACTCTCATATATATATATATATCTGGAGCTGTAGAAACTCAGGGGTAATGATAAATGGGCATTTGATAGGATGGAATATGGAATATAGATGTATTTTTTGTCAAAATGAACCACTTATCCAGAAATGAATTTGACATCCGTTTTTAGCTCTGACATGTAAAATGCATTGAAGCCTTATTCCCATTCACACCATAATGAAGGCCCAAGAAAACTAAAAGTTAATGACTTTCACAAACCTGTCTTAAAACTGGGGTTTTTAGGGAAACTGCTATCCCAAAATCTGGTAGTTGAATCCAGAGCATTATAGAGCCAACCTCAGCTTACAGAGTGAGAGTTGGCTGAACCCCTATATTCATAAAAACACATAAAATGGTAATTATGATGAAATGATAGAAATTGATTGAAAACTAGCATAAGCATTGTAAACTCCTGGAAGCTACATATTAAGGAAGAATCCACATTTTTTCATCAATAACTTTATGATTTCATCAGGTCCTCATGGTAAAAAAAAAATAGAGAGAGAGAGAAAAGAAAGAAAGACACAAAAAAATATACATTGCCTATTGCAACAAAAAGAAAACAAGGCAGAAGAATAATTCTGAAGTATACTCAAAGTATTCTCCCTCACAAAGGCCTAATTTCCAAGGTAAGAACTTTCCAAGAGTCTTGTCCAGGAGCTATGAGGAGTTCAGGTACTCCTAAGCCTCTCACTTTATCAAATGGAAAAGGGCATAAATGCACAAAACAAAACATTTGGAAAGGCCACAGGGCACAGAACCACTAAATGCCTAAGAATTAATTGAAACATCATAGAGTGTTACTCTTCCTTCATGCCTTACCACTGTACTCCAGAATATTAACAGAGAATTGCAAATAATTTTAAGACATAAACTCTCTCTGTAAAATACTCAGGGAACTGAAATCAAGAAAGGAGATAAAATCAAGGACATCAGAAGAATTTGTAAGCTTCGGCAACAATAGGTACAACAAATATCAAAGCAATGTCAAAGTTCTATCCAAAAGAACAGATCCTACTACCTCATAAACCATGTCTGCCTTTCAATAGATGTGCAAAGCACACCAAAGTCAAGAATAAAATACAATCTGCAAAATGAACTTAATAGACAAGACAGAACTTTATAGATATGACCTGTGATATAGATAATAAATTATATGTCAAGGAATTTCAAATAATAACTATGTTCAGACTCTAATAGAAAATATAGAGAAATAGAGAGTATGCAAAACCAGATATTTAAGGCAACCAGAGACATTGAAGTTCTATAAAATCATCAAAAGGAAATGCTGGAAATAAACACCCTAAAGGAAATAAAACTCAGAATAACCAAGGAAGAAAAAAAATGAGTTTGAAGGTAAGCAAATAGAAACTCCTGAAACTGAAATTAAAATAGATGAAATAGTTAAAACAGTAGAGAACAGTATGTTAAATAACTGTAGGAAAGGTTTTTAAATGTTAAAATTAGAGTGAAAAGAAAGAACAAACAAGAAATATTTGGGCAGGATTGCCAAGAATATATCAAAATTATTGATAGTCAACACCAAAATGTCAAGGAGAGTAAACCAAAACAAAAAAAAACCACACTTAGGAAAATCACATTCAAATAAAAATTAAACACAGGAAGAAAATCAGATGTGGAGAAAAGGTATATATACAGAGGAACAATGTTAAGAATTACAAGAAACTTCTTGTCAGAAACAATGAAAGTAAGAAGAGAGTGATATTAAATGTTGAAAATATTGAAAGAAATGCAGACTGTCAACATGGAATTTTATATCCAGTATTTTTTCTTCAAAAGTGAAGAAAAGATTAAAATTTTATGCAAATAAAACCTGAGGAAATTTATGATTACATTTTTCTGCAAAATCTATAAAATATGTTCTTTAGATAGAAGGAAATTACATTGTTGAGAACTTATATATACACAAGAGCATCAGAGAAGAAAAAAGACACTAAAATTTTATATTTTATGTTATTTCAAATGACCTAAAAGATAACAGTAGAAAGTAGTAATATTAAGTATGTATTGGGTGACTGTAGCATGCAGATAGGTGGAATCACCATACAATAATATAGATACAAGAGAAGATTTTGGGGGAAATGTTTTATATTACCTGCATTACACATGATGCAAATTAGTGTTATTTTAATGTTGACTTAAGTTAGTTGAAAATGTGTTATGTAAACTCTACAGTAAACATTCTTGTTCTGGAAATAAAAAGTATTATTTTTTACAAAACACTTGTAATACATATGCTAAGAAATAATGTAAAATGAACCATATGAAATGCTCTCTGGAAACCAGATAAAGCAGAGAAAGAAACCTCTGGAAGGAATACAAAGGAGCTACAAACAGATTGATATTAATCTAAATATAATCACTATTAAGATAAATGTTCCAAAGTCATCAACAAAAAATATAGAGAATGTTAGAGTAGATTAAAACACACAATGATATATGGTCTATAAGAAATCCACATTGAATATAATGACAAGATAGGTTAAAAGTAAAAGGATGGAGAAAGATATGATATACTAACATTAATCAAGATAAAGCTGAAGTAGATATATTAATTTCAGAAGCAGACTCTTACACTGAGAAATTTAGATAAATGAATATTCTGTTCTGCATTTTAAGTTATGTCACTAATTGTGGTAGAAATATATTCATATGTTCCATAAAGTAATATGCTTATCAATTTATTTTCTATAAGAAATGGTGCCTCAAAGGATTTATAAAATATGAAGTTTTGCATTCTTGAAAAAAATGAAAACTAAATTATAGAAAACTTGTTATGATACAAATAAACTAAAAATTACAGTGGTGTAATGGGGAAATCAGTCAGATATAATATGAATAGTCAGACAAGGTATTGTGTAGGAGAAATTAGATTCTGCAAGTGTTGCAGTTCTTTTAAAAATTATTTAGTAGGATTTCTGGCTATTGCTTGAAGCCTCCCTCCAAAGGGCGGGGGAAAGAGGAAGAAAGAAAGAAAGAAAGAAAGAAAGAAAGAAAGAAAGAAAGAAAGAAAGAAAGAAAGAAAGAAAGAAAGAAAGAAAGAAAGAAAGAAAGAGAGAGAGGGAGGGAGTGAGTGAGAGAGAGAATAAGAGAAGAAAGAAAGAAAGAAAGAAAGAAAGAAAGAAAGAAAGAAAGAAAGAAAGAAAGAAAGAAAGAAAGAAAGAAAGAGAAAGAAAGACTGATTCAGGGAGAAATGAAGATGTAGAAACAATTTATTTTTAAAAAAAGCATGAGAACATGTTAGAGAAGTCTTTATTTCTATGTATAAATGGGCAATGAGGAGCACCCCAAATCTTATGGGAGTACAAATTGAATAGGATGGTTGAAATTAGTTTGAAAATAAAAAACAATAATGCTATGAATTAAAGATTTTTGATCAGATATGTACTTTCAGAAAATTAATTAGTTGATAGTATGAGAAATTGGAAGTAAATTTTCTGAAGTAAGATCCAACAGAGAGGAAATTAAATCCCAAACATGCGGGGAGATATAATGGTAAGGAAATATGAAAATATTTAAATTCTACTGTAAGGAAATCTAAGCAGAAGATCTTTTTAAAGAGATCTGAGGGCAGTAGGCAGTCATTGATGTTATAAATAATATTGTTGCATAAAATACTTACATACATTTAGGGATTCCTCAAGCTATCACATGGTCATATAATATTTCTAGAACTATCAAAAAATAATATCCTGCTAAATTTATATTTACTGAGAAATTATGAGTAAAAAGAACATAATGATGTTATCCTTTTCCAAGTGTTATGCTGAATTTACTAAGACAAAAGCTAATATGATAAAGACAGAACAAAGATACTAACACAGATACTAAGGAAAGGGTTTGATTATCTCGAGGAATTAAAACGCATGCTATGAATTAAAATATAAATTATTTAAACTACATTCCTTTTGATATAAAATAATTCTGCAGCATGTTTTAGAGCAGAGTGTCTATGTAGAGTCAGGATGTATGACAGATGTGTTCAGCTTTGTTAGTCCCTTTCTTTGATCCATTTGACTTATTTTTTAAGTGAGCATTAGCTCACAGGTTGGGTGTGATCATTTTTTAAGAATTATGTAGGTAGGCTCTCCATGTGTGGTCTGCAGTACAGAAGTGTACCACCTTGACTAATACAGATCATCAGGGCTCAGATAGAGGATTAATATCCAGAATATATAAAGTGCTCAAAAACTCAACATCAAAAAATAACCCAATAAATAAATAGATAAAAGAATTAAGCAGACACTTCTCAAAAGAAGAAACACAAATGACCAACAAATATATGAAAAAATGTTCAATATCTCTAGCAATCAGGCAACTACACATCAAAACTATGTTGAAATTTTATCTCACTCCAATATAATACTCCAATATCAAGAATCCAAACAATAATAAATGCTGGCAAGGATGTGCAGAAAAAGGTATCCTCATACATTGTTGGTGGGATTGCCTGACCACTCTGAAAAACAGTATGGGGACTCCTCAAAAAATTAAGAATGGAACCACCACATGACCAAGCTATCTCATTTTTTGGTATATATCTCAAATATCTAAATCAGCATACCACATGATGAAGCCACATCAATGTATCTATAGCAAAGTTAAAATATAGATGCCTATCAACAAATGAATGGATGAAGAAAATGTGGTATATATACACAATGAAGTATTCTTCAGTCATAAAAAAATGAAATTATGGCATTTGCTGGTAAATGGATGAAACTGAAAACATTAGGCTAAGTGAAATAAGCCAGACTTAGAAATTCAAAGACTGAAAGTTTTCTCTCATATGCAGAAGTTAAATGAAAATTAGAAAAAAAAAAAAAAAAGGTAGGGTGTGGACAACAGATAAAAACAAAGAAAGATCAGTGAAGTAGAGGAAGGTGATTGAAGGGGAGGGAGGAGGGACTGGAAAAGGTAATAACAGTGGAATGAAGCTGACCAATATATCCTATGTACATATATGAATATACCACAATGAATTTCCCTTTATGTATATCTCTGATGAACTAATTAAAATATATATATATATATATATAGGAGCTGGTGATATAGCTCAGTTGGTAGAATGTTTGCCTAGCATGCACCAAGGCCCAGGGTTCAATCCTCAGCACCACAAAAAATATATATATATGCACATATATATGTGTATATATAAATATATGAATATATATATGCATATGTTTATATATATGAATATACTACAGTGAATTTCCCTTTATGTATATCTCTGATGCACTAATTAAAAATATATATATATAGGGGCTGGAGATATAGCTCAGTTGATAGAGTGCTTATCTTGCATGTACAAGGCCATGGGTTCAATCTCCAGCACAGCAAAAAAAAAAAAAAAAAAAAAAAACCTTGTTAAAATGAATCTTTATACAAATTTTGTACAATCTATTATAAGGTCCTATATAAGGTAGGATGTTACCAAGTGATAATAATAATAACTAGTATACATGAAATACTTTCTAAGCCAGAAGCTCCAATAGGAGTTTTATAAAATATTTATTGATGAAAACAAATAACTTTGTACAATCTATTATAATGTCCTATATAAGGTAGGATGTTACCAGTTGATAATAATAATAACTAATATACATGAAACACTTTCTAAGCCAGATGCCCCAATAGGAGTTTTATAAAATATTTATTGATGAAAACAAATAACTTTTCACTGTATGAAGTTCATTGGAAATTATATGATGATATGTTGCAGATGATTTAATTAGCTAAAGAAAGTTAATTTGATTCTAGCTTCTGATTCACGTGCTAGTCTAATGAATACTGGTTTAGGTTTTTTGTTGCCACAGGTTGTCTAGTGTAAGTAACAACTGAATATGACAATTTCCTACTTGAAAGTAATTGTTTTAACCTAGATGGCTTCTACAAACTATCATCAACATATTATGTACTGATTTTGGACAAGTAGGCCCTACATTGGAAGCAAAAAACAGAATTTAGAGTCTATGTCCATTAGTATTCCAAGATAAATAAAAATTTCATAGTAAACTGATGAGGTGGCAAAATAATATCTCATCTCTCCAACTATAATTAATGTGTAACTAGGATATATATGTAATTTACATATGTATATATGTATCATAGATAAGCTGTCACACACATACAGATACATACATACTCAACATGTCCCATGCACAGATTGTGTATTGTAAAATCCCAACTCAAGATGGAGTCACTCTAGCTCAGGCCTGCACATATCTGCTAACCTGCTCTTTGTGCTTCTGTGATAAATGATTTGCTATGCTTGCTTCTCACGGATGGAGGTGCAAAACCACAGGCTGCCAGACCCTCTGGCCAGTTACCTAAAGTTCCAGGAACTGAAAGGGGACATAGGAGGCATTGTCATGATTAAACTGTAAATAACTATAGATTGAATATCTGCCAAATCATGTTTTCCTGAGTCATGTAGCTAGCCCACCCTATAATAACCTCTGAAACCCTCACTTCGGGGTCACTTTTTGAAGGAAAGGAGAGCTGACCCCAATCGATTGGCCTGTGTGCCTATTTCCTCAATAAACTTTGCTGCTTCTGCAGAGTTGTCTGGGCTGCACTTCTTGGGGAGAAGTGCGGGTTGGATGCAACAGTATTAAAAATTGAATGAGAAAAGGTTTAATGACTTACATCTTATAGCTATCAGGTTTAATTGATGAGAATTTCATAGTCACAATAAGAGAAGTTTAGAAAGCAACACATTAAATAGAAGAACGATTTATTTCAATATTAAAATGACAAAAAATAGTCATAAAATCAAACTTTTGAGGTTAAATATAGTTAGGCACAAAAAATAAATCACTTGCAGGTAAGTAGTGAATAGATTCATCATGGAATATAGAATAAAATGGGTTAATATAGTTTGATATATTCTATTTGTCTGTTTTCACTCTTATTGCTTATATTTTTGGGGGCTAAACAAGAAATCCTTACCAAGACCAATGTAAAGGAGGTTTTCTCTTGTTTTCCTTAAGCACTTTTACAATTTCAAGTCTCAAAGTTCATAATCTTCTGTGAGCTAATTCTGTGTATGGTGTGAGATCAGAGTCTAATTTCATTCTTTTGTATGTGTTCACCCAGTATTCTCAGGACCATTTATTGAAGAGACTACCTCTTCCCCATTTTGTTTTCATGACATGTTTATCAAAGATCAGCTTAAAGTAAAACCTTAGATTTATTTTTGATTCTTATTTTGTTCTATTGATCTGTTGGTCTGTATGTCTGTCTTTATACAAGTACTATATTTTTTTATTATTGTAGTTTTTTGTATCTTGTTTTTGTTTTTGTGCTATTTATTTATTTATTTATTTATTTTGGTACTGGGAATTGAACTCAGGGGTGCTTAACCACTGAGCCACATTTCCAGCCCTTTTTTATGCTTTATTTAGAGACAGAGTCTCGTTGAGTTGCTTAGGGGCTCACTAAATTGCTGAGGCTAGCTTTGAACTCTCAATCCTCCTGCCTCAGCCTCCTCAGCCACTGGGATTACAGGCATGAGCGATACTGCCCTGCTTACTGTAGATTTTAAAATGTATTTTAAAACCAGAAATTGTGACATTTCAGCTTCGCTCTTCTTTTTCAAGGTCATTTTGGATGTTGGTGATCTTGTTTGTTTCTACACAAATTTTATGGCATTTTTTTTTTTAATTGAGAAAAATTCCACTGGGTGTTTGATAGAGATTAGTACCAAAAACTGAGAAGCAAAGGAAATAATCAACAGATTAATAAGGCAACTTATTGAATGAGATAAAGTATTTACAAATTATGTATCTGGTAAGGTAACTAAAGTCAGAATATGTAAGAATTTCTTCCAAGTCAATAGGAAAAATAAGACAATCTGAAATAGGTAAAGGACTTTGATAGACATGTCTATCAAAAGAAGATATCCAATTGGCCACTGGATATACAAAAGGATGCATAACATAACGAATCATCATAAAAAATGCAGATCAAAACATAATGAGAGGCCGAGTTGCACCTGTAATCCCAGTGGCTTGGGAGGCTGAGGCAGGAGGATTGCAAGTTCAAAGCCAGTACCAGCAAAAGCAAGGCACTAAGCAATTCAGTGAAACCCCGTTTCTAAATAAAATATAAAATAGGGCTGGGGATGTGACTCAGTGGTTGAGTGACCCTAAATTCAATCCCCAGTACCCTCCCCACAAAAAATATATTGAGGTATTTCTTCAGATGTATAAGTAATTTTTAAATATTACCTATTACTAAAAAATGAATGAAAGGGGTTTGAGGAAATAAAGTAAGAATAGCAAGTATTAACCAGCACATGAAGCAATTGGATCCCTTCTGCATTGTTGTCAGAAATGATCAAAGTTGAAGCAATTAGGAAAGCAGCATGGAGTTTCTTCAAACAATTAAAAAATTGAACCATCATATTATCCATCAATCCCCCTTCTGAATATATATCCAAAATAATTAAATCTTTATTTCTTCATTTTTATTGATATTTTAACTTATACATGACAATAAAGTATACTATGACATAATTATAAAAGCGTGGAATATAATTTGTTCCAATTCAGTCCCCAGTATTTTCTTTTCCTCTCCCTTCCTCCCAAGCACTCTTCCTTTCCCTCTACTCTCCTGATCTTTCCACTATTTACTTATAGTTTTTTTTTTAATTAGTGTCTTGTGGATGTACATGATGGTGAAGTGAACTGTGTAAATTCATATATGTGCATAGGCATCTTGATCTTGAGATATGTGCACCCCAATGTTCATTTCAGAATTATGGAAGTCACAATAAGCTAAAAAATAATAGCCAGGTAGGAGGAGTAAGTGTTAATGTTATATTACACAGAGGGTTATTACAGTTGGAAATATTGTATCATATAATCCAAAATAGCTACGAGAAAATTTTAAATGTTCTCCTCACATTATAAATGTTTTAGAGATGAATATTGAGGTACATATAAATGTACCAAAACACCATATTTTAACCCATAAAGATGTACAATTACTTGTCAATACAATAAAAAGATATTTAAAAAAAAAACTCCCCATGAGTTCACAGCTGTGGACTAAGAGAGAGAAGATACCACAAGAAAGATAAAGCTCATAGGAATTTAAATCACTTCTTCATGTATTTCACTTGTGCCTTCAGGATGTGCTTGTGTCTGATCTCTTATAAATCACTTATATGTGAAATTATGTGTCCCAAATAATATCCAGTTCCAGATGGGCAGCTGCAGGTAGAGGGTAACATGGTGACTTACAGTTAAGAAGTGTCTACCAATGCCAGTGCAAGTCAAAAGCTATTTTTCAAAAAAAAGAATAAGCAGAATAATGGGGATTTCCTATCTTGTATGTATGGTGATTCATCGATAGGGGCCTTGCCAAAGACTCCACGTAGAATCTCTGTTATTGAGTATTTACCTATCATAGAATCTTCTAGAACTTATGGTCAAATAGCTTGCACAGAATTTTGGACCTGTTTTCAAAGTTATATCATTTCCTGCACCTCAAAGCTAGTAGCTTTATGGACTAGTTGGTAAATGGGATGAAGAAGCATACCCAAAAGGGAATGTATTACTCCAAAATCTAAAGAGGATCTCTAGATATTGTGTCTCCTCTTTGGTTAAAAAATGATCAAGTGCAACACTAATTTTTACCTTTCATATGTAAACATGGCCCACTAGACTCCTAGAAATTTTGCTCATGTGAAAGATCTCTGAATTTTTGTTAAATTTTGTTTTCCATTTTCTGACACCCAAATGTTTTGTCAAGAAGAAGTTAAAGTAGTTGCACAGAAGTTGTAAAGTCTTTTCCATTGACTACAGTCAATTCAGCATCATCAATGTTATGGACCAGTATGATGTCTTATAGAAGGAAAATATGCTGAAATTCCCTGAAGGTAAATTATGATACAGGATTGGAGAGTTTATATACTACTAAGGTATAACACTTATGGTATACTGCTAGCTTGCCAGCTCATGGAAAATAGTTTCTGGTGATCTTTACTAACAGGATTGATGAAAATTTTCAGAGTCAGTTGTTGCAAACCAGGTTCCAGGGAATATATGTTAATCCACTCAAGAAAAGTATCCACATCTTAAAAAGAACCTGCAATTTCAGTCAGTCTTGGTTCCATTTATGGTGACCTATTCTCATTCTCCACAGTCTATCTGATTTCTGAAAAGGCCAAATAGAAAAATTGAATAAAAAGTTGTAGGGGATCACTACCCCTGCATCTCTCAAATCCTTAATGCTGATGCTAATCTCTACAATTCCTTCAGGAATGTGCCATTACATTTGGCTTACTGTTTTTCTAGGTATGGGCAGTTCAAGTTGCTTACATTTAATCTTTCCTAAAATAGTAATGTACACTCCACATGTCAAGCAAATCAGTGTGGGTATTCTGTCAGTTTCTCTATGTCTATTTCAATTATGCATCTTGAGACTGGAGAATAACCACAGGATTGGTTTGGAATTCTCTGGACCCATTGAACGACAGATTTGAACTAAATCTCCATTGAACATCTGATTCCCTTAAGCTGTCTCTTGCCAGTAAACTGTTTTGGATCTCCTAGAATCAGTGTCAGTTAAGAACCAGTGTCAAGTAATCTCCCAAAAGTCTGAATATTCCCTTTTTATGGTGAACAATCACTGTGATAAATGGTCAAGTTTTTCTTTAAGGAAGACTGAGAGAAAAATTAACAATATAAAGTTTGTTACTGTTTGTAAAACTTTCCTAAATACTAAGGTTTTTAATAGAAAGGTTGTGACTAGGGATTTGTGTGATCCAAGTTAGACTTCTGTATATTTAAACTATAGTTCTTCCACTTATACAGATTAAGTAAGAATGATTATAATAATACCTATTGATTTTGTTTGGACACCATAAATGACTAGCTGACACCATGCAAATTAGATTATTCTGAGAACTGCTTTGATTTTATTCTCCACTGTAGTAACAACAGTCATCATGGCTTTGATGATTGATTAAGTGCCACTAAATGATTCTCTGCTGCTGTAGGATCAAATTTTTTCTGCTTAATTTGAGTATGACAGTTCAAAAGATAGCAGTTCCCACTGTACTTGCTGACCAATAGTAAAGTGGGACAATGGAGGTCTTCCAGATTGAAGGGATGCCTTACAAATTTGTCTTGCACATTTGTGTTTATAGGTATATTCTCTGGACCCTTGAAGTAGGTGCAAAGTTTTTACAAATTTCCTCCACTATTCCAATTTCACTAAACTTTTGCATACCATGTTATTCAATAAATCAAAGCAGTTCTAGCACTTTATTTATTTTGATCCTTTTTTATTCCATGTTTTTCAAATCAACCATACAATTCTAAAAGCCCTTTCTAATTTCTCAAACTAAAACACTAAATTTAAAATCTTTCTTAGTGGGCCTGCATAGATATATTTGGCCTGATCCAACTTTATATTTTTCCACTATTATCTCACATTGTTAATATCCATTCTTACTCATGTTACAAAGATTTCTATCTATATAAGCTTTAAAAATTATTCACCTTTTTTTATAAGTGATACTTCCTAATTCAAACTTTGGGAACTCCTGATAGTTGAGTCTAGTTATGGATCTAGAAGCAAAAAGGTATAGTGGGAGTGAGTCGTGAAAAGAATTAGCAACATCTATCAAGGTCATGGGGGTGAGTCACTGCAAGTTATTTAGTCAAAGTAGAATTTACTCTTCAGGCAGATATGGAAAGTTGCTTCTACAGGCAAAGGGAGCTCAACAGAATTTACAGGTTCCATGTTTCTGTAATCATTGAAATCTTCCCATATAAACTTATCCCATACCTTAGAATCCTATTACTTCCAAATAAATGCAGTCACTTTAACAGCAATGCACTGAAAAATTGAGAATTCAATTTACATTATAATTTGTCTATATTAAGTATGAGACTCTGGGTTTGACTTTCAGAAATCTCAGTCCTGATGTAGAACAGACAAGGAATACTTCCAAGGCAGACATAAAAACTTTCAGGTTAGTTTTTGCCTAAAACTAGGAATTTGAAGCCCACACCTCATGTTTCTCCCATACTAATAGAAGTAACCACCAATCTTACTAACCACCTAGTTTTACTCAAATACTCTCAGGTATAAGATTCACTGTTATCCAGAACCTTGCCTTTTAAAAATGCTCGATTAAGAGTGTCCAATGGTGATTTTAAAAATAAGTTGCAGAGAGGTTCCAAGATGGTGGCCTAGACAGTCTACTCGGTGCTAGGCTTCCTGGGCCAAGGCTGGAAGTGGTGGAGGTGCCGTTCTCCAACCAGCTTCTTGGCAGCATTCAGTGGCTCACCATCACCTGCAGGAGTTTCACTTGTGTGTGTGGGTGCAGGACCACTGGGAGACAAGGGAAGCCACGGGCAGCATGACTCCAGTGCCCACCAACGGAGCACAGCTGCAGCCAGGTACTCAGCCCAGGGCGCAGGCCCTCTGGGCCCAAGGCTGGAAGTAGCAGAGGTGCCGTTCTCCAATCAGCTTCTTGGCAGGATTCAGCGGCTCACCATCACCCGCAGGAGTTTCATTCACATGTGTGGGCGCAGGACCACCGGGAGACAAGGGAAGCCATGGGCAGCGTGACTTCGGTGCCCACCGGCAGAGCGCAGTTGCAGCGGGGGCTCTGGCCCAGGGCTCCAGCCCAGAGTTTGCCCCGGGCGTGCCGGGCCTGCTTCCACACAGGGTGCCTGGCCCCAGCGCCTACCCAGCCATGTGAGACCCCTAGCAGTTGCTACTGTGGACGGACCGTCTTCTGAGCAGACCCCCGGCTATTCTTTGTGGACCACCTTCTAACTTGGGAGAACTTCCTACACACCAGGGGGCGCAGGTGAACACTTAGTAGCAAACTTTGGCCATGGCGCAGCGCACGGTGGAACAGCAACTCCACCAGAGGCTCAGAGTTTTATCCTGCTATGGGACCAGCACTCAGGGCACTAGCGAGGAAAGTCCAGTAAACAACGGACAACACCACCTACTGGAGGTGAAAGGAACCATACCTGTTTATTTACACTGAGACTTTTTACAATTTTTATGCTTATTTTTAATCCTATCCTATATCTTTTTCTCCTAATAGTTCTATTGCTTAATCTTTTTGTTTTATCTCTCTGCTCTCTTCTTTCTCTTATTTCTTTTTACTTCCTTCTTTTCTCTCTTGCTCTTCTCCTATGCTCTAATCCCCAACAGTTGTGGCACCAAATATCTGCAATACAGCAAAATATGGTAAGTTGGGATTTTGGAATTGTATACTAGAGTGGTATTATATATTCATAAATTCCAAGTGCATATGTTTTATCTGTCTTGCTATCATCTCTTCTTGCCATATTCTTGTCTTCCTCCATACTGGTCTTCCTCAACTCTATGTTGCTCTCTCTAGTAACAGCCAACTCCTCTTGGTTTCCTTTCTTATGCTCTCTAAGATTTAATAAACATATCCTCACTTCCTATTAACCCAACATTCTGTCATACATCCCACCCTCATGTTTCCCTAGCTCACCAAAAAATACTATAGACCCTTGTGCAAATTTATTGGTTACATAATAATTGTAAAGGAACACATAATTGTTGTATATCATGACTAAACTGTAAATGTATTTGAGAGCTTTTAAGAGCCACTTGGTTTGAAATTATATATTGCTTGTATTGAGATCAATCAATATTGATCTCCCCTTTAAAGGAGAGGTAATGAAACTCTGCAGGGAGTCTTACCCATATAGGAATAAAAACTGTAACAACTTGGATCATCAGAGCTACCAGGAGAGACACACAAACATCATGAGAAAGCAAGGGAAGAAAGTGACTCAAACAAACCAAGATACTACACTATTGAAATCCATGGTCTGTACAGCAGGAGGAATGACAGAACAGGAATTCAGGATATACATAATTAAAATTTTTGGTGACTTAAAGAATGATATAAGAGAGCAAGCCCAGTCAGCAAAAGATCATTTCGATAAAGAGATACAAAGACAAATACAGGAAGTAAAAGATCACTTTGATAAAGAGATACATAGGCAAATACTGGAAGTAAAAGATCACTTCAACAAGGAGATAGACACTCTGAAAAGGAACCAAACAGAAATACTTGAAATGAAAGAAACAATAAACCCAATCAAAAACTCAATAGAAAGCATCACCAACAGATTAGACCACTTGGAAGACAGAACCTCAGAAATTGAAGACAAAATATTTAACCTTGAGAATAGAGTTGACCACATAGTGAAGATGGTAAGAAGCCATTAACAGAACATCCAAGAGCTGTGGGACAACATTAAAAGACCAAACTTGAGAATTATTGGG
>CM053411.1:17458638-17499847 GCA_028644305.1 Xerus rutilus | reverse complement strand
CCACCATTTGACCCAGCTATCCCACTCCTTGGCCTATACCCTAAAGACTTAAAAACAGCACACTACAGTAAAGCAGCCACTTCAATGTTTATAGCAACACAATTCACAATTGGTAAACTGTGGAAGCAACCCAGATGCCCTTCAATAGATGAATGGATAAAGAAACTGTGGTACATATACACAATGGAATATTATTCAGCAATAAAAGAGAATAAAATAATGGCATTTGCAGGCAAATGGATGGAATTGGAAAGCATTATGCTAAGCGAAGTAAGCAAATCCCAAAAAACCAAATGCCGAATGTTCTCTCTGATTAGTGGATGCTGATACATAAGGGTGGTGGGAACGGGAAACATAAGAGAAATGGAGGAACTCTGGATGCGGCATTGGGGAGGTGGGGGGTGGGAAAGGGGAATAGGTATAGTAAAGTTGGTTGATTGAGATCGTCATCAGAACCCTTGGTACATGTATGAAGACACAATTGGTGTGACTTTATCTGGTTTGCAACCAGAGAAATAAAAAAACTGAGCTCTATATATGTACTATGACTTTAAATGCAATTAAATAAACTAATAAAAAATTTTTAAAAAAAGAATGTCCAATGGCAATATTTTCTTATCTTTCTTGCCACATCATAACACATATGAATGTCATACTATTTTCTACCAGAAATAGCCTTTAAATCTAATAGATTAGAGAACTGCTGCCAGAAAACCCAGAACAAATTCATAAAACTTATCCTTAAAATTCTCCTCTACAACCACTGCCAGTACAAATATCTGTATGGGTGGGCACATACTTGCAATCCCAGTGACTGGGAGGCTGAGGCAGGAGGATTGCAAGTTCAAGGCCAGCCTTAGCAATTTAATGAGGCTCTTAGCTACTTAGTGAGACTCTGTCTCAAAATAAAAAAATAAAATTAAAAGGGCTGGCAATATGACTCCATGGTTAAGCATCCCTAGGTTCAATCCCTGGTAACCCTTTGCCCCAACAAAGAAAAATAAATACATAGAGTTTCACCAGAGAAAGAGTCAGCAGAAATATGTATGTATACACACACATGTATAAATATATAAGTACACACACACACACACACACACACACACAGGGCAAGAAATTGGTTTAGTCAATTGATGATCGGTCATTGCTAGATTTTAATAGATATGTAAGAAATATATTGATAACATCAAATATAAATAATATTGATAACATCAAAATGGAAGAAGACCCATTTAAAATACATAAAAATAATACAGAGAGAATGTTAGATTATGACTTTTAGTGAGAAAAGAATAAAATGTAAAATGATAGAGATGACCATGATGTTAGTGATGATGATAGTGAGAGAAAGAAATTTTGTATAATAATTTGTTGTATCAGAGGCCTTGCTCACAACAGGAAAGGTAGCAACTACTCAAAGTATTAGTGAAGGTAATAGAGAGAGAGAGAGATCTTAGAATTGACAGAATGAAAGTGGAGACAGGCAGAAGAAAGGCAGATAGAAATACTGATGTTAACCATAATGATGACATTTAAAGTGAAGTCACTGACAAAAGTACAGATATTATTGCCTATAAGAGAGCAAAAATTATGTTTGCAATAAATGTTTATGTATAATGCCTGATTTCCATCATAAATCACATTAAATAAAATGAGGTGTTAACATTCTTTTCTGTTTTTCCCATATCACCTCCACAGCAGTCTCAAAGTTTACATGCGTGAAGCAATATACATGGCAATGGCACATTGCCTAAAGGAACAAAGCAGGACATATTACATACACAACAGATGTTAACTCCTCTGTCTCTTTCCTTTGGACTACATTCTTTATTTGGGGGTGGCGAGTACCAGGAATTGAACTCAGGGGCACTACCTGAGGGTCTCACTGAGTCGCTTAGTGTCTTGCCATTGCTGAGGCTGGCTTTGAATCTGTGATCCTCCTGCCTCAGCTTCCCAAGCTGCTGGGATTACAGTTATGCACCACTTTGTCCCGCTGGACTACATTCTTACATATCACATTATTTATACTATATTTTAAGTCAGTTACATTATTTATCATAGCCTACCTCTTATCAATAATGCTGATATTGACTGTGTTACTGAATGTACCTTACTGTTGGCTCCTTGAAGGTAGGCAGACTGTTTTTTCTTTTGACTACCCTCTTACATCTAAATCTAGTAAAATTTAGTTAGATAGTAGTCATCTATACAACATATATTGAAAGTATTTGTCTATTTTTTTAAGTTTTTTGAGTTGTAGATGGATAGAATATTTTTATTTTATTTGTTTCTTTTTATGTGGTGCTGAGGATCAAACCCAAGGGCTCACATGTGAGAGGCAAGTACTCTACCACTGAGCCACAACCCTAGCCCAGTATTTATTTGTCTTTTATGTTGATTTGAAATATATTTAGGATTCACAACTTTCAAACATTTTCTTATTTTGAGTGCTAATGACATTTTTCTATTTGATCAGGTTTAGTGGTGTTCTTAAAATATATTTGAACTGACAGTACAAATTATGAATAAAATAAATTTATGTCCTCACCCCCAGTATTAAAGTGAATCAGAAATTGCATAATGTAATTAAGTAGCACCATGAAGAACAATTTATTCCACTTTGTTTTTCTTTCTTACTCTGTTTCAGTTTCAACGTCTGAGAATAAAATTCTACTTTGTGGTCGAATTTACATCTGTTGGGAATAACAGAGATTGATCTTACACTATACATTCAATAGACTGACTTAAATATTAGGCTTGCTTAAAAATCTTTGACAGTTATCTGCTGCTCAGAAATTCCTAGACCAGTATTACTTCTATTATTTTGTCCGTGCATTTTTCTTTGGGAAATGTCTCTGTTTCTTTAGGGAGAATAAAACAAAATAAGATTCATAAAGAAAGAAAAACAAAAACAACAATAATTTTAAAAATAAACACACCTGCACAACAGAGCAAATTGCTTCATCTCCAACAAAACTAAAGTGATTATGTTTAGTAAACACCTTAGGAAATAAGTTGGCAGCCCAGTTAAATCAGAAATAAACTTCATGGTTCCCTACTTGACTTGGTTAGCATCCAGGTTCCCATGGAAACAGAATTATATAACAATTCAAATACAATCAATGTTTCCGAAGTAAACAGGACCTTTGACTAAATTAGATATTAATATATTGTCAAATGTACTTCATTTAAAAAGGTAGCTCTGTGTTGGTTTGTTGAGCACACACAATTTGAAAGAAAATACAGAGTTATAAACAAAGAGGATAGAAAACCAAGGTTGATCTTGAAAGGGTTTTATTTAATGAATTTGAGGTAAACCAGGAACAAGAAGTACCAGCTAAATTTAGTTTGTTGCTTAGCTACAAATGTGCCTACAGTGATAGTTTCCTGTTAACCATACTTTTGGCCAAAATTCCATTTCAGACTGGTGGATAGAGTACCTACATATTCTTTATTCATTATTTCTCAAAATGTTCTTGCAGAAATGAGAGAAAGTTTTGGGCTCAGGAAAACACAAATTCAGCAGAAACAACAGCTGCAGCAGCACCATGAGCAGAATTTGACCAGTGTTTTGCAATGTCCAAAATGATTTTCAGAAACACTGAATTACAGAAATTGATGAAGGTACAATATAGTTTCTCAAATTTTATGACACATAAAATTAAAACAAATGAGTTATCTACCACAATTTCAAAAAATAAACTAATTACTGGCAGCTAAAATGGAGTGGAGTAACTTTCATTCCCTACCTGTGTCAACTTTGGTCGATTATCTACACACAAAGTTGTTTAGAGAAGGTGAAACACGAGAAATCCAATATAATGCAAAGCACGATGTATATATAAAATATTATAAAAAGACAAGTTCATAAAAGAAAAACATGAACAATTGGCACAAAAAAGTAAAATACAGTACCACAAAATGGAAAATCGTCATAAATCTGTAAATTCTGTAAATAACCATTGATTTAGCATTATTGAAATAATCAATGGAAATTGTAAAATTTACCTCCTCCTTTTGTCACACTTACTGAATTTAATCTAAGTGTGGTGCTCTTTGCTTTCTAATTGTTAGTTGAATATCATGTTAATCTTTTTTTTATTTGTTCTTTATAGATATACATGACAGTATGTTTCACAGTAACAAAAACACATTTCATTTAATTTGTATTGATCTTATTAATGAAATTGCATGATTTCACACTGTTATTGGCCATTAAATATTTTCTTTTGTTAAATGGCAGGTCATATCTTTTATCCATTTTCTATTAATAAAATCTTGCTTATTTTTGGAGTATTTAAAATTTTTTTAGCTGGGCTCAGTTGTGCATGCCTATAATCCCAGGGATTTGGGAGGCAAAAGGAGGATGATTACAAAATCAAGGTCAGTCTGGCAACTTTGCAAGATCCTGTCCAAATAAATATATATATATACGTGTATATATACATATATATGTATGTATACATATATACATATATACATATGTATACATACATATATGTCATATTTACACACACACACACATATATATATATATATATATATATATATATATATATATATATATATATACACATAATGACTAGGGATGTACCTCAGTGGCAAAGTGCCCCTTAAAAATAACAACAAGAACAACAAGAAAATATCTTTTTAATATGTTTTGGTCATGAAGCTTATATCTTAGGGGATGGTATGTTGTCATTGTTCTTGTTAAATTAGTTGTTTGTCCCTTTTTTCATCCATCTTATCTTGTCTTTGATAAATAGAAACTCTTCATTCCTTTATAATAGAATTATTTATTCTTTATGGTTAGTTCTTTGGCTTCATTTTTAATGAAATTAAATGTTATCATAAGGGAACTGGCCATATTTAAAACAAATTTTTGAATATTTCTATACTCCTGAAAATATTTGGATAAATATTTTTGTCTACTCTGTGACAATAAGCAGTGCTGTCCTGTTTTTATTAGTGTAACTATGTAATATGTCTTATAAACTAATACAGGAAATTTAGCATAATATTCTGCTGTGTGTGTGTGTTTTTGCTATTGCTGTTACTCTTTTGTTCCATTAATTTAAAAAATATAGATTATTTTACAAAGTACAATGACAACTAAAATCAAGTGGTATTTTGAATAATCCCTTGGGATAAGGGCAAGTTTGGCATTTTTATAATATTGAAATTTTCAATGAATGAGCAACGTACATTTGTTTTTTATTCAGATCTTTTTTAACTTTTCTCATTAGTTTTACAGTTTTTAATATAAAGGCCTCTACTCCTTGAATCAGATTTACTGCTAAATATTTTTTTTATATTGTGACATTATTTAAAATAGTCTTTGGAAAAAAAACTAATCACTCTTTAAAGCTGTATCGTCAATAGATCTTTAAAATTTTTACATGCATAAGTATACTTTATTCAAATAGTATGTTACATACTTTTTTCAATATTAATGTTATGTTTTCCTTGAGATATAACACTGAGTAGAACTTCCAGTAAAATTTATAAGAAATAAGAGCACATTTTTTAATTTCCAAATTCAGGAAAAATCTTCTCATGTTTTGAGTAAGAACAGGGTTTCTGAAAGTTTTTGTTTTTGTTGTTACTCTTGATGTTGACAACTCTAGAAGCAACAGCCTCTCAAATGGCTTACAGTGATTCCTGATCCCTGGAAGCCCCTGTGTAATCCACATAATTCTATGATACTCAGATCTACAGAATAGAATGTACAAAGGTGATGAGATGTCACATCCAACACTAGGTGAGTTAGATTACCTGCTCTTTCTTTTTGCTTTTACAGCCCCTGCATTGCAGGAAGCAGGCTGCCATGTTTTGATAGTCCCATGCAGTGGGAAATTGATATTTCTAGCTAGCAATCAAGTAGGACCCTAGACTTATTTTTAACTGTGTGAGTGGAATTCTAAGTATATTCTCTCCAGGATAGATCAGAGCTGACTGCATATCCAGTTAATAAGTTTGGAAGGGGAATTGAGTCCCAGGAACTTAGGTAAATGCCAGCAGATTCTAGAAACACATAAATTATTGAAAGTGTTTCTTTTAGTTTTACAGATACCAGGTTTTGGAGTAATTTGTTATACAACACTAAATAACTAACATGTGTGCTTTATCTAGTTAATTAAAATGTGAGTTTTTTTTCCTTTTGTGTCTTGTTAATATAATGTGTTAAAATGATCGAGTTGTAATATTAAACTGAATTTCTTTTTGAAAATTTTTATTTGTTATTTTTAGTTATGTATGAAAGAATGCATTTTAATATATTATACATACATAGAGTATAATTTCCCATTCTTGTGGTTGCACATGATTAGAATTACACTTATTATGGCAAGATTGCAATAATTCACCCAATCAATCTTAAAGCAGGAGATGGAACCCCCTTTATTCACTAGCTGTCCATCCAGATTCACCAGCTTGTGGGCCAAAGGGCAGGCTGCAACTCTACACACGTTGACCCCATCTTTGAGTAAACCTTTTATGCCATAAGTAATCATAAGTGGCTGTTGCTATGATTCAAGATCATAAACAACATAAACAAACATTTCTTCTTTGAAGTATCTAAAGTCATAAGCAGAAGGGGAAGTGAGTCAAAAAAACCCTTGATGAGCATAAGTTAAAGAATGGTTACTAATGTCTACACAATCATTCTCTGACAGGGTACATTGTCCAAGATGAATGGGAACCAAAAAGAGAGCAATTTTACATTGTATAAAAATTGCCATATTACTCAGTGAGACCCTGTCTCTACATAAAACACAAAATAGGGCTGGGGATGTGGCTCAGAGGTCGAGTACCCCTGAGTTCAATCCTCGGTACCAAAAAAAAAAAAAAAAAATTGCCATATTATGTTGCCAAACATGCTATGCTAAGCAACTATTGATGGGTGCAGAGGCAGGGTGTAGCATTTCTTACATGACATGGAGTCTCAGGGTAAAATGGAGTCTGTTTGGTCATTGCCAATATATCCTGGCCCATAACACACTGGTCATGTATTCCCATTAGAACATAAGAAAGTTATGTCTGATTCATTCTACAGACTTTTATATTCCCATACTCTATTCCTTCTCTTCATTCTCCTTTGTCTAATCCAGTGACCTTCTATTCCCTCCTCTACACTTATTGTGAATTAGCCTCCACATATGAGAGAGAACATTCGGCCTTTGGTTTTTAGAGATAGGCTTATGTCACTTAGCGTAATAATCTTCATTTACTAGCAAATGCCATAAATTTATTCTACTTTTCAGCTGAGTAATTTTCCATTGTGTATATGTGCCATATTTTCTTTATTCATTTATTTGTTGAATTGCACCTTAGTTGATTCCATAGCTTAGCTATTGTGAATTGAGCTGCTATAAACATTGCTGTGTCACTATAGTATGCTAATTTGAAGTTTTGGGGTACATACCGAGGAGTAGGATAATTGAGTCAAATGGTGACTCCATCCAAGTTTTCTAAGGAGTCTCCATACTGCTTTCCAGAGTGGTTGGAGCAATTTGTAATCCCATCAGCAATATATGAATGTACCCCTTTCCCCATATCCTTGCCAACATATATTATTACTTGCATTCTTTATAATTGCCATTCTGACTGTAGTGAGATGAATCTCAGTGTAGTTTTAATTTGCATTTCTCTAATTGTTATTGATGTTGAACATTTTTTTATGTATTTGTTGACCATTGATATTTCTTTGTTGGAGAGAAGTGGCTCACATGATGATTAGGCAGCAAAAGAGAGCACTCTATTTACCAGATACAAATATATACCCCAAAGCCACGCCCTCAATGCCCCACCTTCTCCAGCCATAACACACCTACCTTCAGTTACCACTTAATCAATCCCTTCAGGTGATTAATTCACTGATTGATTTAAGGCTCTTGTAACCCAATCATTTCTTCTCTAAACCTTCTTATATTGTTTCTCACATGAGCTTTTGGGGAACACCTCACATCCAAAATAACAGGTTGAAAACCAATTGCTTCCTGTTTTTTAGCTTGCTTTGTTAGATTAATAAGTATATTTGGAAATGGCTGTTTTTCAAATTAAACAAAGACTAACTTAAAACTAAAGCTCTGATGACTTCTTAGAGGCTATACTTTTTTCTTGGTCACAACATAGATTTGACTTCAGATTGCATTTTTTATGCTTCTATAATTGTGTCACACCAGTGGGCATGTTCTGTAAAATTACTCTGGAGCCTCTGTATTTGATCTTCCATCCAAGTAGTGATAACTTTTGCAAATAGCGGAGTCTTGAGCCTTCTAATAGAGGTATGGGATGAGAACATAAATCTGTGTGTTTTTCTCTTCTTTGATTTAAAATATGAAGCATAATTATATTCATGTTATATGAATGATCACATCACATTATAAGAAGTCATAGCAAAAGGAAAAGAAAAAGAGGTTATTTAGTTTCTAGTTGAAATAATACTTTTTCAGCAAGCTCTTTGTTAAGCTCAAAATGGTAGATAAATGATAACAGAACAAGAGCAAGTCTGTTTTAGGCAAAATTCTTTAAGCTTGTGGATTTGACCAGCTGTCTAGTCTAATCTGAGGACTGTGAACAAGAAGAAAATAAAAAAAGAAAATAAACAGAAAAAGATTGTTCTCAAAATTAAGCAGGGACTCTCAATCACCAAGAGAATTTTCCCAAGTGAATGTATTTTGTCTAGTGGTTACTTGATTTATTTGAATATTAGATATTCTTTATCCAGCTTGAATGTTACATTAATACTCATTCTTTTCTTTTCTGGTTGTGGCAGAGATAACAGATTGGTTTATCAACTGCATGCCAAATGCCTCCTTGTATATCTTAGAATATGCTAGAGTGGAGGTGGTTAAATATAGCTTTTCATCAGTAATCTCACATACTGAAATCTGAATATACCTGAATGCTACCAAGTAGATACAGTCACAGGGTATTTTTAAAGTACAAATGAGAATGCCTTGGTATTTCTGCAATTCCTACTGGTTCTATAGATCCTGGTATAACTTGTTAGTGTGTGAGAGGGTGGGAGTGTTTTAGTTGTAGCAAATATGCCAGTGCCCAGGATTTAAGAATGCCAAGAAGCTGGCCACAGAGCATCTATTGATGGCATAGAATCTTAGCTGAGATCATGTGGTCCTAAAGCAAGAATTTTTCCCGACCCAGCTTGCTAGCCATTGTGTGGGGGTTGCAGTCCATCCCAAGCCAGCAGATCGAAGGGGCACCCCCACATTCACCTAGCTTAGCAGTGGAAGTTGGGAAGAGTTGGAGCTAACTAGCTGCCTGTTCCCAGCCCTCCGCCGCCACAGGACAATCAGACATGCTAGGGAGTCCAGTCAGAGCAGGTACCCATTTATTTGCGGAACAAGCATTCAACTTATAGGGCCATTCGGCCAATCAGAGACAATGCACGTAGGCAACAGCTGTCCATGTGGCAAGGTACATAAGCCCCCTGAATTCTGTCCATGAGCTGCACATTCTTGGAACCAACAGTAAACCAATCACATAGTTCCTCCTTCCTCTGTGCCTTTCCCATTTACACACAATCACTAGTCATAAGGGCGTAGCATAGAGCTAGCTCCCCACAGGCATTGCTCTTCTTTCTTACCACAGATATTGCACATCTGCATAACAGGTTTCAAAGTCACAGGACTTTTGGCCTATAGCCAACTCCACTAGGGCTTCCAGAGATTATGTATATATATTTCCTGAATTATATTTCCTCTGCATAAGACAGATGCAGTGGTTATCTGCTACTGACCCCTAACTCACAATTTTTTAAAATATATTTTTAGTTGTAGATTAACTCAAAACCTTTATTTTATTTATTTATTTTTATGTGGTGCTAAGGATCAAACCCAGTGCCTCATACATGGCTAAGTAAGCACTCTACCAAAGAGCTATAACCCCAGCCCCTTAACTCAGGATTCTTATCTTTCCTTCAGCAGTTTTAATCCAAAGATGACTACATTCTTTAAAATTCCTTGAATATTCTCCTGAAGGACAGTGTTCAGAATGTTGAAACTCTCCATTGGCTCTTCCCTAATTACAGTGAAAACTCTCACCTCCTCTCAATAACTTTTAATGTCTTCCATGGTCTGGCTTATTGAATGTGTTCTCCCTCATTTTTTTTCACATTAGTAACAATAATGAATGTCTTCAATCATTAGGGAGAAATGTTTGAAGATAAAATATTCACAAGCTATACCAGTGTGTTTGTATAGTATGGTTTCATAGCTTAGACAGGAAAATTGTATGAACCATAAGAAAAACATCCAGTTTCCATATGGAAGAAACTTCTTTACTAAAATAGGCAAGGAAATAGGACAAATTTTGAAATTTGAAATATTAGTCAATATTCTTAAATGCCAATATGATTTTTTTTCATTTATATTACTGGATACTTTAGAGGTACTTTGTACATGAGGTTTGATGATAAATTAACTTTGTCCTTTCTTTATATATATACTCATTTATTTTGTGGAAAGTGTTAGGTCTGGCCAGGGTCTAAGATGCCCAATTAGGGGGACCGGTCAGCAGCTGCGAAGCAGCACCAAGCCTGACGCCACCAGTGCACATGCCTCCTGTCAATCATTGAGTTTTCCTGACCTATCCAGGAAGGATTCTGGCCTTCTCTTCCTGTCCCTAAGCCCTCCCCTTCCTGACAAGGTTTTCTTGAAATTCTGTGTGCAAGGAATCTCCAATGCCATTTCTCCCGACATACTCTGATGGACGGGGGATTTGGTCTGAGGGCATATATTCCAATAAAGCCTTGCCGAGTGGCTTAATTCTCCTCCTTGGTCGTCTAATCTTTACAAATTGGTGTGCAAAACCCAGGAGAGTTCTTGAACCTTTTTCCTGTACTGGGGTAGAAGCAAACTCTCTGAACCAGACCAAGAGCCGCTCTCTATTTCTGTCGCCCGGACCGACAGAAGTGAGGTACGTTCCCTCCCCATCTCCCCTGAATTTTTGGCTCCCTCCCATTCTGTTCTGGAGGTCTACCTGTAAGTCACGTGCATGCCACAGACCTCCCCATTTTAAGGCCGCAAGGGCTCAGGAGACGTCCCAGTCATTGTGAGCCACCCGACTCTGCTCGGGCCCCCAGAGGGTACAGGGATGACTGTGCCCCCCGCCCGGCCCTCTGACTCCGTTCGGGCCCCTGGAGGGTACAAGGATACCTGTACCCCCCGCTCGGCCCTCTGTTCCTCGGATGGGTGCTATTGGAATTTGGGATGCCTTTTTCTGTTCTCACCCACCCCCGTGTACGCCAAAAGGTAATGGGAGATACCGAGTCCTCCCAAATCAAATTCGGACTCACTCCAGACCCATGCTGTACATTAGCCTGGCCCCAGCATGGCCAAAACTTTGGGTCAAAATGCCCCCCAGAAATAAATTTTAATTTTGAAATCCTCACTGAATTGGCAGTCTCTGTCGCCAGACGGGATATGGACAAAAAAATTCCTTTCACCAAGGCTTTGTTGAAAAGCACGCTTTCTCCCCTCCCTTTTTTCCCCTCTGTTCTGTCCTTTCAGGTCCTTCTCTCTGCGTCTCTCGCTCCATCTGCACGCACGCCGCTCCAGCGACCTGGCGCAGCTACCAGCTGGAGCGCTCTCTCGCTCGTCTGTGAGCTACCGCCTGCCCTCCCTGCATTCCTCATTGCCTCTGTGCTGCTCAGAAGGGCAACTCCGTGTCTGAGTTGCCTGCCATGCAGCCAACACCCTCCCCTCACTCTCGGCTCTTCCGGAGCTGCAGCGCCGCCTTCCAGGAAGGCGGCGCTGGCCTCGGTCCCAGGGCTGTCCCAGAGATGGCGATAGATGGGGCCCACTGACCGCCCCACGTTCCTGCATCGCTCACTCTGTCTGCTCGCCAGACCAGTGAAGCGTGCTCGCTCTCACGCACACACACTCTCGCTCCTTCCGCGCACACCGCTCAGGCGAACTGGAGCAGCTTGCCGCCATATCATTTTTTTCAAAGACTCTTTCTTTTCTTAACTTCTATATTTTTGCTATTAAAATTGGAACTGATAATGAGTGCTCTCCCAAAGCCGAAGCTCCAACTGCTATATCTGCCTTTGGCTGCTTCCCCGACTTGAGGACAATTAAAAATTGACTCAAAAAGCAGAAAACACACTGTAAAAAATGGGTCAATTTCTTAATTCTGTTGCCAAATAGGTATTGTTAATGCACAAAACAAAAGGGACTTATGTTCAAATTAACTTGACGTTTCTCTTCCCTCCTCTCTCCCTCTCCTTTTTTCTCCTGTTGCTTTATTAAAATAATTAACAGCTATATCATTTTTTCCAGGACTCTAGGATTTTAAATTCTATATATATATTTTTTAAGTTCCTGATTTTGACTCTGCGTGCTGAAATTAAGATTTCTAATCAGATATATTTTATCCAACTATAAAAGTTTTTTTTTACACTCTACTTTGCTCAGAAACAACTTTATAAAATATACCTTTAATTCAAGAGGCCTCTGTTTATTCATGTGATGTCTATACGTGTTTTGTCTTGCATATTGTTTACATGTGTTTATGTATCAAATCTAATATATGGAGCACTCATAAACTAAAATTAAAAAATGGATCTAAATCCCTTTAATTCACATGATTTAAAAGGTTCAATTTGAATTGGGTAAACAAAAATAAAGACATCTTTAAAATTACTCAACTCACAGGAGAATCGCAAGTTCAAAGCCAGCCTCAGCAATGGTGAGGCGCTAAGCAACTCAGTGAGACCCTGTCTCTACATAAAACACAAAATAGGGCTGGGGATGTGGCTCGGTGGTCTAGTACCCCTGAGTTCAATCCCCAGTACCAAAAAAATAAAATAAAATAAAATAAAATAAAATTACTCAACTCAAGTCTTTCCACGTGGTCAAAGGACTAATAACATATTAATGTCTATAAAATGTCTAATATATCTATCTCATTGTCAAAAATTTCTTCAAGGAAAAAATGTTACTGATAAATACGCTTGTCTAATGCCTTGGTTTTTTATAATAAAAATAAGCAAATCAGATCTGATATTGAGTACTCAAATGTGTTTATTAGATAAAATGTTAACTGTTAAATCCAATACCAAATACTTTTAATTCCTTTAAATTCCATAGGGTAACATTTTTAATGTTTTCATAAATGGTAAATTTTATCAAGGGGATATAAAATTGCTTTGTCATCATTAGAAACAAAATTACTTAATTTAAAGCCTAACAGGTATAATTCTATTTACTTAAACATTGTATTTTCATAAATGGTAAATGAATGTAATTCTCTAACCCAGCCTAATTCTATCTTAAGATTAAAAGCCAATTAGACAAGAGGTCATAAAGGTTTATAAATTCCTATAAGTTTTAAAGGTTTCTACTATTGCCTAAATTAAAAAAAAATTGCAAGGATTATTTTGGGATGGGGATCTAAATAAAGGGTAAATTTCTAAGGTTTATGTTTATGACTAATCTGACTATAATTAATACAAGCTTATTCAATTTAAACTTTAATGTACTAATGTAAAAAATCTAAATCAATGTTCTGCTCTTAATAAAATAACTTCCTTATGCTTGTCAGGTTTTATAACTGTGATTAAATAATAACTGATATTTTTGAAATATTGTACTGTGTACCAAAATCTCAATTTTTTTCCTTAAGATCTAAAGTTAATTAATATAAAAATATCAATACAATTATGGTGCTATTAGCCCTATTTTTACATTAAATGTGTTCATATCTTCCAGGTATAGAAGTCTTTAAAATAGAAGATTTAAAAAAATATCATATCAAGCTGATGTTCTCCAAACTAAAGTTGTCTGGTAATTTTACACTTATAAGGATAACAATTTTATTGAGGGTTTAATCTGCTTATTACAATGGCTTCAAAGTGGGTCACACTCTAGTTCATTTAAAGTTATGTTCAAAGGATTAATTTTGTTGTAAAGATCATTAGGACCTCAAACAGGGACATAATATATAACTCAGCCAAACTTTAAGAAAGCTTATACACAAACTAAATATGTTTTGCTGTTGTTGATTTTATTTTGTATTTTACTGAAACTCTAACTATTGCCTGTTAATGTTTTACAGAGGTACTACTTCAAGAACAACCAACCCAAATTATTTTAAGATAGATCAGCCACCACCTATAAGATAGATAGACCTTAAAGTTAAAGCCCAGTACCCTTACTTTATAACTGGTGAGATTGGCTTGCTGAGTGTTTAAGATAAAGACTTAAAAACTAAAATTAAATTAAAGGGCAAAAAAAACCAGTATTTGGCTTTTGCACTTTGAGTCAACCTAAATCCAAGGAGTGAGGAAACTTCTCTGAAGTGCTCTACATCTCTGGGCCACAGGACCTCCTGATCAAGGAGATTTCTGAGACCATTAGATAATTAAAGAGCAAATCAAATGCCATACAATGAAGAGGAAGTCACCAAAAAGGGGGAACTGTCCCTCAGGCTTCCCGGGGAAGCCGCATCAGGACCAGACCTCGCCAGACCTAGACCTGTCCTAACGCAGATGGCACTAGCAGAGCTAACGACGTGCTGCCTTCAAGTTCCTCAAGGATGCCTCCCAGGAAAACAAAAGGTGACTCTTAACAATCAGTAAGAACAAAGATCAATTTGACTTGCTTCATTTTAAACACCTAGCAAAACCAAAAACAGCCATTCCTGGGCATTTAAAATAATTTAAAAATAGACATCTATAACATTAAAAACTAAATACTATGTTTACATGCCTTGTCCTCTCCAGCCTTGTTATAGGGACTTAACTGTACAATGAGGCTAAATTACCATGACTTGTTACCACCTCCCTTTCCAGGGCAAAAAAGGACCATCTTTCTATTGATAATAGTTGGGCTCTCCTTGGCCCCCTTCACTGCCTCTGGGCTAGGGCAAGAGGACTTGATTATGCAGTAATCACTACTTAAAAACTTAAACGAATTTTGTTACAGAATAGACCAGCCTTGAACTACCATCACGCTGGACTCCCACCAAACTCAAAATTTCTCGGCAGCCCTCACTTCTTTTTCTGCTAATCAGTAATCTCTCCCAAGCCTCTGTTCCTACCCACAGATGATGTTTCTACATTCAAGCAACATGACTGACAACCAGAGGCTCCCACACCCCTGCATCTGCCTCCCTGCCTGACCGACGTCCCAGCCGCACCCCCATCTCTCGATGTCCCCAATCCCACACAAAGTATCCAGACAGAATCTGCTGTCCTATATCACCAAAAAGGCCAGAATGTTAGGTCTGATCAGGGTCTAAGATGCCCAATTAGGGGTACTAGTCAGCAGCTGTGAAGTAGCAGCAAGCCTGATGCCACCAGTGGACATGTCTCCTGTCAATCAGTGAGTTTTCTTGACCTATCCAGGAAAGACTCTGGCCTTCTCTTCCTGTCCCTAAGCCCTCCCCTTCCTGACCAGATTTTCTTGAAATTCTCTGTACATGAAATCTCCAACGCCACTTCTCCCGCTATTTCTCCCGACACACTCTGATGGACAGGGGATTTGGTCCGAGGGTGCATATTCCAATAAAGCCTTGCTGAGTGGCTTAATTCTCCTCCCTGGTCATCTAATCTTTACAGAAAGCGTTACTTTACCTATGTTGATTTATTTCCCTAATCTCTCAACTATGTATTTTTCCTTTCATCTGTTTATATTTTACATTGTTTTATATTTAAATTCAATATAACCAGTTGTTTTGTTAAATTTTCTTACTGCTGCTTCATGTTACAAACTTCTGTACTCTGAGATCATTATTTTACTTCTGCATTTGCTATTTATTTTATTGTGTGTATTTAACATTGATTTATTCTTCACACATATTGGTATTTTATTCTTTACTAGAATTCTTCAAGGATGATAATTTGTATGTAATCTGATAATAACCTAAGTTGTGGTATTCTTGGTATGTTTGTGTTAGGTATAAAAGTTTGTCAGGCAGAGACCCTCTGCTGTTTAATCTCACTTCTTAATTCCCAGGCTCAAGCATTCCCTTCCTCCTCTCTGAAAAGGTAGTCTTGCCTCTCAGACAATATATCTGGATTCTCGCCAAAGCAGATGGTGCTCTTTTCTAAAAATTGACCCCCACTGATTGTAATCATCTTACAAAAGAGCATAGAGACAAGGGGTAAGGCATAGCCCCAGCTGAGGCAAACTGCTTCAAGCTCTGTCATCTAGTACCTTTTCCAGCTAGGTCCAATTACTTTCCTAATTACTCTCACCATTTCTAGATGATTTGGTCTAGAAACAAATAATTCAAACTCCAAATCATTGAAACATTAAACTAATTTACATAGTGCCATAGGGGCAGGAAACAGAAGGGAAATTGGTGAACTCATCTGTTAAGTTTTCCTACATCCATAGAGACTACTTCTCCCATATTGAGGCCTGATTAATTTTTGGTTTCTAAAGCTTTTCTTAGTTTTCCTCATGGTTTTACTTAGGTTTTTACTTTCTACTTCCTTCTCACTTTCTCACCTAGAAGAATTTGGAATACTCTTAGGACAATCTTTTTCCATTCTTCCTATGGAGAGCCTTCCCTATATTCCCCATTACTATATGCAAATCTTTCTTAGTTCCTGCAGATATTTGCAGAGATATTGGTGGTGTATTTGATATATTTTGATTTACTCTTCTCTATTAATAAAGTTTTATTTTCAAAATTTTCTGAACATTTCTACATTAAGATTCTAGGAAAAGCTATGAAGAATGCTACTTTGCAGAGCAAGTTTGGGACTTAGAAGATGCTCTGTACAGTCAGGATAGGTGCAAGAAAAACCATTTGCATTTACCAAGGTGCATTGCAAATAAAAGAAAGTGTAAGGAAGAGCAAGAAATTTAAAAACGGATATTCTTGATTAGCCTTATTTCATGGCCACTACCAGAATCGAGAATTTAAGTAATAGCGAGAAATCCCCAAAATTATCAAATTGCTTAATTCTAATAATTGTGGGCATCATTCCCACAAGAAGACAAAAAATGTAGGGGGCTGGCATTGTGGCTCAGTGGTAGAGCACTTGCCTAGCACATGTGAGGCACTGGGTTCCATCTTCAGCACCACATAAGTAAATGAAATGATGGTATTGTGTCCATCTGCAACCAAAAATTTTTTTTAAAAAAGATAATGTAGAAACAACTCCAGTCACTTAAGCATATTTGTTTATACCCTATTTAAAATTCAAATGAGATACAGCGTGAAGGTGCTGTAGGAGGAAACTAGAAAGATAACCAGAAATATCTTTGGATTTTATAATAGGAAGATTTCTACAGAATAATCCAGAAGTTTTTGCATATTCTAGGTCAGAGTTGTGGAACATAACAAAAGTTGGTTTTCAGTTGTGGAGGAGGGATTTGTGTAGTCACCATTTATCTAAGAGAGAAAATTCTAAAACAAATTTAAATTATTTATATAGTCTTTGTCTTCTAAATCTTTGATGGATCTCCATAGTTCCCAGTCTAAAGAACAGAAAAGACAACTTTGTAGAATATAGTGGCTAGAATGCATAGAAAATCGGATAGACATGAGTAAATCTATTTCACAAAGTGATCTGAAAATACAAATAGGCTCCTTTTACTACAAACCATGACAACATCTTGGAAAGAAAGAGAAAAAAGAAAAGTCTAAAATATTTTAAGCTGCTGTAAAGAGTGTTCAAAAGCAACCAACCACACTAGTCCTATATCGCTGAATAGACCTGCAAATTTGAATATGAAAAAGTAAATTGAATAGAACAGTAAAATTCGCATGTCTAAGTGCAGTATTAGTAGACTGTGGCAACACTACAGTAGTATTCATCACATTCACTCTACCACATTATTAAAATTGCCTATTTAAATTTGTTTTCTATGTGATTATAAACTTCTTGACTGTACAAAATTTTCATCTTCACCATTTGTAATCTCCAAATGAACACTATAATTAGGATATAAGACTAAATTACTTACTGGGTAAAATTAGCAAATGATTTTATGAAAATAGGCAAGGATTTCAGAAAAATTTTTGGTTTTTTTTTTTTTTTTTTTGACTTTCTACATAGAGCCCATTTGGCCTGTATTTCAACTATCCTCAGTTTTTGATACCTGGTTATATAAAAATGATACAAAGGGTAATGATAATTCATGAAGGTAGGTGGTGCACCAGATCAAAATTGAAAGTTCAGAATAACTCCCAACCCACAACACACACACACACACACACACACACACACACACACACACACTTCATGTGGATGGCCTATATGTTGGTATATGTTTATTAATCTGTTTTAGTCAGCTTTTTCACTGCTGTGACTAAAGGATCTGACCAGAACAACTATAAGGAGGGAAAGTTTATTTGAGAGCTCACAGTTTTAGAGGTCTTAGTCCAGAGAAGTCTGTCTCCATTCCTCAGGGCTCAAGGTGAAGCTGAACACCATGAGAGGAAGGTGTAGTGGAGAGAAGCTGCTCATATTACAATCAGAGAGCAGAGGGAGAAAGATTCCACTCACCAGATACAAATATATACACCAAAGCCATGCCCCAATTCCCACTTCCTCCAACCACATCCTACCAATTCAGTTAATCCCATCAGAGATTAACTCACTGATTAGGCTAAGGCTATAACCCAGCTATTTATCCTTCAAACCTCTTGAATTGTCTCACATGTGAGCTTTTGGGGAATGCCTCACATTCAAAGCATAACATTCTGGCTCTGGCCTCTCAAAGCTCACATTCATCTGGCAAATCAAAATACATTTAGTCCATTTTCAAGAGTCCCCGTAGTCAATAGTTCTGAGATTGCTCAAAGTTCGAGTCCAAAGTCTTCTCTGAGGCTCAAGGCAATCTTATATTGTGAGCTCCTATAAAAGTAAAAGCAATTTACAAGTATCCAATATACAATGGTACAGAGTTAATATTTCCATTCACAAAATTAGTGACATAGAAAGAAAGGATAGGACCAAAGCAAGACTGAAATCTAGCTGGGCAAACAAATCCTGTAGTTCCATGTCTGGCATCAGGGGCACATAGCATCTTGATGTACTCTCCAAAGGGCATGTGTAGCTCCACCCCTGTGGCCTTGTTTGTTGTACCCCAAGTGGACTTTCTGTTGGCTTGTCTCTGCTCAATTCCTGCAGCTTTCCTAGGATGATGTCCCACATTACTGGCATTTCTTAATCTTGGAGGTTCCCAGTGCAGCTTTAGCTTCCTCCTCACATCTCCACACTTGGACTTCTGAGGGGGTTCCTGCAGGGACTCTGACCCTGCTGCACTTTGCCTTGCTTCCCAGGCCTTCTTTTGAAATCTAAGCGGAAGTCTCCATGAACCCTTAACTTCAGCATCCTGCATTCCTGCAGAACCAGCACCACATGGTTGACTTAAACGGCTGCTGCCATCTCCAGCAGTAGCCCAGCCTCCAGGGACCCTTGCTGTAGCCTCTGAGTGTCTGAGTGGCTGAGCATGTTAAAAAAAAAACTTCCTAGGGCCCCTCGTGCAAGAAGGGTACCCTACTGATCTCTTAAAGAGAATTTTTACTATTATTTTATTAAGCCTGAGATGGATATAATCTTGCCAATTCATGAGATGCCCTCAAGCTATCTTACTTACTGTCCCTAGGCAAAGTCTTTAGCATTTCTTTAGTGGTGGTAATGTCTTTAACAACTGCAACTTCCTTAGCCCCAGTTTTACCAGGCCTTTCAAGTTCACTTTTTCCAGATCTCTCTGCTCTGCTTTCTGCCCCTGATTATTACAATAAATTTGGCTAAAATCTGCCAGCAATATCCAAGACACTGCCTTAATGCTATGCTGCCTAGACATTTCTTCCAATAGATTAAGAAGTTCATTGCTTCCAAAATCAGCCTCATAGAAAGTCTCTGGACACAGGCAAAATGAAAACAACTTCTCAGCCATGAATGGCCTCTACAACAAATTCCAATAGAGTCCTCCTTTTTTTGAAACCTCTTGATCCCTGTCTTCACCTACCACAGTCCTATTGCCATTCTGGTTTTCTGAGCTCCCACCAGAATTGGCCATTGAGCTAGGCTTACAATATCCATTAGGTCAGCTCAAGATCTCATGTCTCTTCTCACGAGGCGAATGCAGGACATACAATACACCACCGCGGGCCACAGGGAACGAAGCATCAAGCAGTCCACATGCACAAAGGAACAACCAACTAGACGTTGACATGTAAGCAGTAATGGTACCACCTACCACTCAGTGGACTTTTCCTGACCTCAGTAGGATCCCCTGACCAACTCCAGAGAACGCAGGACTCCAGATACCTCCTCTTCCTACCTCAAGCCCCCCTCTTCCTGCCTTAAGCCTTCCCCTTTCTGACCAGGCTCTTTAAATTTTCTATACCATGGAACACATGTGCAATTCTCCTGTTCCGCTCTGTTGGAGAAGGAATTCTCCCAGAAGCTTATTTTCCAATAAAGCCTTACCCAGCGGTTTTATTTACTACCTTTTGGTCTCCTGGCTTTACAATATCTTAAAGCATTTGCACCTCGCACTGCTAAACATCTCAAAATTTGTCCCATCAATTCTAAAAATCTCAAAAAGGTTCTGAACCACATGGTCAGCTTAGTCACAGCAACAACCTCACTCCTGATACCAATTTCTATTTTAGTCAGCTTTTTTGTTGCTGTGACTAAAGGATCTGACCAGAACAAATGTAAAGAGAAAAAGTTTATTTGAGGGCTCACAGTTTTAGAGGTCTTAGTCCTTGGAAGGCCGGCTCCATTCCTCAGGGCTTGAGGTAAAGATGAACAACATAGAGGGAGAGTGTGGCAGAGGGAAGCAGCTCACATCACGGTGATCAGAAAACAGAGAAGACTCCACTTACCAAATACAAATATATACGCCAAAGCCATGCCCCAATTCCTACCTTCTCCAGCCACATCCTACCGATTCAGTTAGTCTCATTAGGGATTAACTCACTAGTTAGGCTAAGGCTACAACTAAATCATTTCTCCTCCAAACCTTCTTCCATTGTCTCACATGAGAGCTTTCAGGGGAAACCTCACATCCAAAACGTAACATGATCTTATCAAGTTGTTTTATGTAGACACATTTTTCTATTTGAACTTGAACATTAACCTCAAACAGCAGGCAAAGAAAGCCTACTGGGAAGTACCACAATGCAACCCCAATCTGTGACTTGATGTAGATGTGGTCTTTTATGCTTATTATAACATGGTGAGTTTGAAAATTTATTTTTCAAATTAAAGTGTCTTATCTTTTTTTTTTTTTGCATAAGGATGCAACATTTCCAAAATCAATGATAATATAGCATCAATTCCATTTTAGCCTGTATAAAAATAAGTGTACATAAAATAAGATCATGATATGTTAGAGCATATTTGTCTTAAAGTCAACATAAGTACTAAATTGAATAATAAAAAATATATAAAACCAAATAATACAACTTAACTAGTGAAAATGTACATGTGATAATCATTAAAAGTTCATTTTGTTCCATATTAATTTTATCCTTTGGCTTCAAGATAGAGGAATGTGTTCCTATTTAAATCTAAAGTTGGATAAACAACTCAAATTTTAGGACATCGTATTTTTACAAAATTTGATGTCTTATTATAACTAACCTTTAGGGAGAATACATTGCAGTTATACCTTTATCTATGTGCCTAAGTCATAAAACTAGTTTGGCTGTAAAACTACATTCATTTATTAAATTCACTACACAATTCTCTGTGGGAAAGCAACATGAAAGTTTTGGTTGAAAACTTAACCAGCAAACAATGAAAATATGTATGAATATCTAAATTCAAGGAGGTGATTTTGGTAGATATGATTGCCACTAAATTTAAGATTATTTTAGTGAAGTGTATACACATACACACACAGAGTGCTGTCTCCAGGCATCCTTTTTAGCTATAAAAGTAAACTTGGAAAATTCTATATACTTTCTCAGCGTACATATTATTCAGTAAAATCAATATGTAAGAAAGTATTTGAGTCACATTTTTTGCAAGCTGTTTGGAGAATTGGCACACAAATACTTGATGACTATGCTCAGAACACCAGTTTTTATTCCTCAGAGCAGGTCTCAACCTGCTGATTATATCTTAAATATCTTAAGCTGAGAAAGTCTTGAGCAGAGAACTTTTAAATGATTATCAAAGGCAAAAGGTTAAGGACACTGCCTACCAAATCCACTGTACAACTCCCACACAATGTAGTTGTTATCAGCAATTCCTAATCCATTTAGAAAATAATTCTTGTGTAAAAACATGCATATTCTAAAGAAAAAGTTTCTATATACATATATGTTTTACATATATTGAGTTGCAAAATGACTTCTTATAATGGATCATTTCCCAGTAACATACTTTGGGTATATGTATGAGTAAAGTTAGTCTTCAGAGAAAAAGAAAAAGAAATATATTACAAAAGAATTGTTTCCTAAAAAATGAGGAAAAACATGATTGTCAGAAAAATTATAAAAATTGTAGTAAAGTACTTCCCAAAGCAATTTTTCTTAGAACGAACAGTCTGAGAATGTAGACTCATTTTATAAGCATATTTATTTAATTTATAAGTCTTCCATATACATCATTATGAATTTCTGAACACCTGTTGTGTGACAGCCAATTTCTAGATGTTACATGATTCAATCTTTCAGTTCTAAAAAAGAGCTATAATTCCATTATAAAAATGAGGAATTAAAACTGATTTAATCTGGGTAACTCAAATTCTCAGTAATTAGTAAAGAATGTTTTTGAACCAGTTGGTAGAACTCCTAAACCCATGGCTCTAATTTATCCTGTACCATTTTTCCTCCTGGAACTCTCACAGGAATGAGTATCATTATCTCTTAAAAAATGAAATAACTTAGATTTAGAAATTTAAAGCTTCTTACCTAAACTCACATGGATAATTGCTTTTGGTCATACTGAGTTTTTTGTAATCCCTTATGTCAAGATGGTCAGGTGACACAGAGGTCTCAAAAAGATGAAATTTTTTATGCTCACTAGTCCTAGAGACCAGAAGCACAACAGGCAACATGTGGCACGTGGAAAAGACATCAAGGCAGCTAGAAGACCTGGTGACAGGAGCAAAGGGCCAGTACTACAAGTTCATATGGGAATGGCAAGGCTGGGCAGGGTGAATAATTTGGGATTAATAGTTTAAAGTATTTCAAGCGACTCTAAGCTATAGAAGTGGTTCCTAGTCTACTGATTCCTGGCCCAGGTATGATTAAGGCAGAGGAATAGTGGCTCGTAAAATATGTGGAAAAGAGAAAGAAGATCTGGCTCTGATTTGGTTAGTTTGCATATCAAATCATGCACATGACTGGGACCTTTGTTATCTCAAAATGTTAGCTAATTAGAAGAGTCCTCAGCTACAATTTTTTTTTGAGATAGCAAACATCATAATATATTGGAAACATAAAATATATACTATATTCTGGGATTCCAGTTTTAGTCATCAGACTATGACTAAAACTGGAATCCCAGAATCATTTCCTCCCTGTCCACACATCACATGTTATTGTTATGGATGTGGGAATGTACCTAAGATGATGCAAAATTGCTTCAATACAAATTTGTACCTGAAAGATGCCAATGATCACATTAGTATAACATGATGCATGAAGTTGGATGAGTTCTACATCTCATGAATTCAAAGAATGAGATTCATGGACCTCAGAAAATAAAAGTGAAGTATAAGAATTTATCAAAGAAAAGTAAAGTAAATCTCCCCTGGATGGCAGGGAGGTGGGGGACCCTCTCTGAGGGTCACCAATGAATGCCTAATTGTCTAGGAGTTTATACGGATCTATAGGTTTAAAGAAGTCAGGCCCCTGCCCATTCCTGTGTAAGGCACTCAGTGTCCATGAGGTATTCATGCAGGCTTCATTCCAATCAAAGTATTGATTAGGCATTTTGTTTTTCTCTGGAGAGGCAGTGGACTCCAGGTAATATATGTCCAAGTTTCCTATGGAGTTCAGGTCACACAGGTCCCAATTTAAATATAACCTTTTTATAAATGTCTCAGAAAAATCCTGAACTGCTGTCTGTACTCTGTGGCTCAGGAAGTTACCTGGGGGCCCTTTTCCAGACTTTCCAAGTCTTATCTGTTCCTTCTGGTTTCACTAGCATTACCACTGCCCTTGAACTGCCTACCTGCAGTAAGATATTTTCTTGATATATAATATAAGAATAAGAATAGGGAGGAGGAGGAGGAGGAGAACAATGCAGAAAGGAGATCATTCTTTCGTCATATGGTTCTGCTGAATTTCTTTTTCACTCTGAAAGGAGAACAAAGCATACTGGGTTTGAATTGTTGACTCTGAAGTTGTGAAAATCAGTATGTAATTTCTTGTCTGTTGAAAACCACAAGGGCATTCTGCAAGATGGGGACTCAACTGCAGATGTACAATTGTTCACATGTCAAAAGAGGGCAGTGCAGAAGTGTAAATGCTTGAACAAACTAGTTCTTTAGAAACAGTGTGCATAAATAGTTAATTCTAATAATAATTATAGTATAATTTTAAGAAGGCATTCCTTCCTAAATTACATTTTTTGCGGGGGAGTGTAAGTGATATTTTACTATAAGTTAAACTAAATGGAAAACACAAGTGCAAGGACAAGGATAAATGCCAACTGAGAGTAACTTTCTATTATGAAAAGAAAAGGGGAATGTGATGCCTGGAGCAAAGAGTGATATGCACTTCTCCAAGCACCGATTCTGAGGTATAGCCAATTTTTATCATACAGGATGTAATATTTTGGTAGCTAGATCTGGTTTTGTAAAAGGAACAGATGATCTTAGTTTTGCAAAATGAATTTCTTTTTATTTGGAAGCAACATTATGTTAAATAAGTTCTGCGTGAATAAACATCATACAGAATACCATAAATGCTTTCATCTAAAACTATCCCAGATTTCGCAATTTTCAACATCTGTTAGAATGTGCAAAATCATAGAGTTACAGAGTATAAGGAAATTTCAGATAACTTCTGGGAGAAATTATAAAGTCCAGATGCGCATCAATATCCAAAAACATATAATTATCAATTTCAAATCCCTGTTATTAATAATTCATTTTATAGGTTGCCATTCTCAGGCAAGTTTTTAACTTCTTTAGGTATATCAATTCCTATGCCAAATGAACTCCAATTCAAATATTAACTTGGAAATTGTTTGTTTTAAAGGTCAACTATTAATGAGTATATATTAAATTATAGTTAATCCAATAAAGTATTCTGTTAAATACTCTGAGGACTCACAAACTCTATCCACCCAAGCAAATTCTCATCTTCCATTTGTCATTTCTTTTCAAAGGGAAAAGAGAAAGATTTTAGGGGATTGTAAAAAGAAGATATGCTCAGAATTACTTCTGTCAGTAATCAAGATTAGAGAATAATCTTAAATATCTCCTGCAATGCTTCACTAGGAATATTCTAAGTATGAACAGTAGTAGAACCAGTTGCCCAAACATTCAACCTGTTCAATATTAAAGCTGTATCAATTTTAAGGGAGGGACACTGGTGATTGAACCCAGTGGAGCTTAACCTCTGAGCAACATCCTCAACCCTTTTTTATTTTTATTTTGAGAAAGGGTCTCACTCTGTTGCATAAGGCTTCATTAAATTGCTGAGACTGGCCTTGAACTTGCTATCCTCCTACATCAGCCTCCTGAGCAGCTGGAATTACAGGTGTATGTCACCATACATGGCAGCTGTATAAAATTTTAAGCCTGGGAATGGATGTGTTCTTATTGATTTAGGCTAGCTCTTATTTAAAACAAAGAAATGTAGTAGGAAAATTTCTCAAATATAAAAATATTTCCATATAAAAAAGAAAAAATGATGGAATATCATTTTTTTTTCCAAATCAGGAGGGCAAAGACAATTGGAAGTTATTTCAGATTTGGAAAGAATACAATTGTATGCAATGAGAGTATCTGAAAACACTGATTTACAAAATGTCAATCATGGCAGAATTCATATTTCTATATTTCTATGCAATATGACTATCTTCATATCATAATTGTGTTAATTGTTCAAATTTCTCTGAGGATTATTTTTAATCAGTTATATAATTCAAATGAAGAAAATTATAGTATACAAGAACTCTCTTGTATTCCACAGAGAGAATCTATCTCAATGTGGACTTATAGTGGAGGGGATGCTAACTTCTAAATATTTCCCAATTGGATGTGGATAATGAATATCATTTAAAGAAACATCTGCTTTGTTCCATTAGTTTATGTATCGCTACCCAATTGAGGGAAAACCACAAAATTTCCTTTTCAAGAACAGTTTTTGTAGATGAATTTTACTCCATTCTGATCATTTGATTTAAATGACAGTTCTGCAATACTTAAGTATTGAGTTATGACCTGCACTATCAAAATAGTTTCTTTCCTTTTTGTTTCTATTTTTTTCTTTGTTGCTGTTTGTTTTTTCCCCACTTAACTTTTTTCATGGTAAAATGTACATAACAAGAAATTTACCATTATAACAGTTTTTAAATATAGTTCCATTGCATTATATACATTCATAACATATAACTATCACCACCCATCTCCAAACTCTCTTCATCTTTCAAACTGAAATTCTATAATCATTTAATAGTAAATCTCCATTAACCCCTTTCTTCAGACTCTGGAAATTACTATTCTACTTATTTTCTCTGATTTTGACTACTTAAGTACCACATATATAGAGAATCATATAATATTTGTCTTTATGATTAGTTTATTTCACTTAGCAAAATGTTTCGAGGTACATCTATGTGTTTGCAGATATCAGAAATGCTTTCCTCTATAAGACTGGTTATTAAGGAAATAATTACTTCTATCATTTTTTAATTTTTTATATATGCCTTACAGATTTTTTTGTCTCTTGTTTTCTGCATTACTGACTTCTGCATTTACTTGATTTTTTGTAGTGAAATGTTCAAATTCATTCCTCATTGCCTTTTATATATATTCTATGTCTATTTTTTGTAATTGTTGGGATATTTACTTAATATCCTATAGTTGCACAATAATTTGGATTTGTACCAACTTAATTTCAAAAACACACACAAATGCAATTCCTTTACATCTCTGTTCCCACTACTTTCAGTCATCGATTGTTAAGAAATTACATTTTATACATTGTGTGTCGAAAACATAAAGTAATAATTTAAAAAATGCACCAGACTCTTAAGTTGTATAGAGAAAAAAATGTGGAGTCATGAATCATTATTAAAATAATAATACATTTTATAATTGCCCATTCAGTTACCTTTACTAAGTTCTCTGTTTTTTCACCAAAAGACTTTATCATTTCTTTTAAGGCAGGTTTAACAGTAACAAATCCCTCAGTCTTTGTTTATCTGGGAAATTTTAATTTCTCCTTCACTTTTGAGAAACATTTTATTTTTCAGCAATATTTGATTTTAATGCCTTTATGTTTTTTAAAAAATTTTATTTGTTCTTTTATTTATTTACATTTTTATTGGTTCCAATTAGTTATACCTGACAATAGTGTTTTTTGACATATTATACATACATGGAGTATAACTTATACTAATTCAGATTTCATTCTTGTGGTTTTACATGATGTGATGTTTTACTGGTTGTGTATTCATATACGAAAATAAAATAGTTATGTCTGATTCATTCTGTCTTTCTTCTTCTCATTCTCATCCCTTCCCTTCATTCTCCTTTGTCTAATTCAATGAACTTCTATTTTCCCCTCTTTTCCCCTTATTGTGTGTTAGCATCTGCATATCATAGAGAACATTTGCATCTGTTTTTTTGGGGATTGGTTTATTTCACTTAACATTACTAGTGGGAATGCAAATTGATAAAACCACTCTGGAAAACAGTATGGAGATTCCTCAGGAAACTTGGAATGGAACCACCATTTGACCCAGTTATTTCACTCTTCAATACATACACAAAGGACTTAAAATCAACATACTACAGTGATGCAGCCACATCAATGTTAATAGCATCTCAATTCACAATAGCTAAGATATGGAACCAACCAAGATATACTTTAACAGATTAATGGATTAATATGAATAGATTATGAATATATGAGCCTATTGACTTCTACCCTTCAAGATTCCTGAGGAGAAATCTGCTAATAATCTCACTGAGGATCCCTTGTATGTGATGTCTGACTTCTTTTGAGTTGCTTTCATGACTTCCTTTTGTCTTTGTCCTTCAGAACTTTGATTATTTTTTTTCTTGATGCATGTCTCTTGAAATTCATTCTACTTGGAGTTGGCTGAAATTCTGAAATATTTGTATTCATATCTTTCATAAAAATTGGAGCATTTTGGACATTATTCAAATATTCTCTGTCTCTCTTATTGAACTCCCACAATGCATATGTTGCTTTATTTGATGGTCTTACATGTTTCATGTTTTGTTCACATTTCTTCAATATTTTTTCTTTCTATTCCTAAGATTCATTAACTTCCTTTATTCTCTCTTTAAGTTCATTAATTCTTTCTTTCACTTGCTCAAATTTTCTTTCAAATTCTTCTCCTAAAATTTTATTACAGTTAGTGTACTTTCACTTTCAGATGTCTTTTGTATATTTACTTTTTAACTGAATTCATTTACTCTGATACTTTAACTAATATTGTAGCTCTACTCTTGATGTTTCCCACATCCAAGCTTGGTCACAAGAAACATACAAAAGCACCAGAGGAGATACACCATCATTTTACACCTTTATGTCATGAATAAACAAATAAAAATGAAATCTTTCAAATTTGCCAAATGGATGATTTTTTTAAAAAACTCTCTTGAAAATATAATCTTTAGAAAAAATATAAGATTTCAAAAGAAATTAAGCTCATTGTCAAATTCCCTGCACCTTAAACATATTTCCAAAGTAAACTATAGTACAATATGCTAATAAAGCAAACTTTCTTTTTTACTGTTCCAATTATAATAGATTTTCAAAAACTGTTGGTGAGATATCTAAATATTTTTTTTTCTGTTGGGATTGCATCATTTCAGATACTGTAAACTTCTTGAATAGTAAAAAATAAATAAATATCCATTCCATTAATTACATCTATGTCTTTAGAATTTAAATTTAAAGCCAGAAATCAGAAGATATTCTGAAGGATTTGTAATCAATAGAGAATGAGAGGCAATATTGGAAGGCAACTGAAGTGGAAATATGGTTAAGTGCCCCTACCAATCTCAGGCTGCAGTATAGGAATGTATGATTTTTAAGTTTTACTGGAAGCTTCTGAGATTCTAAAAAACTTCTGCAAAGATTAAAAACAAATACCTATTCCCACTGTAGCTTCTCCCCAGCTTCCCGCTGAAGCTACTGCAAATCACAAGAAGCTGGAAAACTTCTACCAGCTCTTAGATTGCAGCTCCTCCCTACCTGGAAACTGGAATCTTGCAGTTTCCTTAGTCTTCCCCACTAGCCTTTAAAGACAACTTTAGCTGAGCGTGGTGGCTCACACCTATAATCCCAGCAGTTTGGGAGGCTGAGACAGGAGGATTGCAAGTTTGAGGCCAGCCTCAGCAACTTAGTAGGGCCCCATGCAACTTACTGAAACCCTGTCCCAAAAAAAAATGGGCTGGGGATGTAGCTTAATGGTTCAATGCCCCTAGGTTCAGTTCTCAGTTAAAAAAAAAACAAAAAAAAAAAAAAAAACTGTCTTTCTACCATGAAATCTTACCAAAATCTCTCACTGACATATTTTTAACTGGGGACCACACAAAAATAGGAATTATGAACCTACATCTTGGAATCTTCATTTCTTCTAGTCTTTCTCCATCAAAATGTCATATGCAGATTTCTAGGGTTCTCTCCTGGGCACAAGATTTAAATTACTAATTTTTTCTATATTTTTACACTGCTCACCATAACAATATATGCTAATTATATGCAAATACATTTTAGACCAAATTCCAATACCTAAAAAGTTTTTCCTCATTGATTCTTGTTATTGCTTTTAATTTAGCACAATGGAATTTTTAAAAGCAAGATTAATTCCTTAATAATACATGCATTGGTATTTTGTGTTATTTTCTATTGCTTTTTTTTCCTTCTCAATTTAGAATGTGTTAAACTAAAAATATGCTCTACAGAAAAATCTCAGGAAAACAATATCCTGTGTTATATACCTTTTCCACGAAAAGTTGTAATGCCCAGTGTATGGGAAGAATTGACTCGATTCCAACCTAATAGACTTGCTTTATTTTATATGTTATATGGCAGAAAAAAAAACAAGAAAAATGGGCCAAAAACCATAAGTATTATTCACCTATGTTTCCATAGACCATCTAAAACTACTTCAAAAGCTATGAAGAAGTTAGCTGAAATAGAAATACAAGCAAACCAAGTGAGAAATTGAATAGCTCTTAAATCTTTTAGAGATATTTTCTCATATAAAAGTCACATAAAGTGTTCATAGTCAGATAATACTTCAGGTTTAAATTCTTTTGAGTCTGACAAAAATAACATACACCTCTTCCTAAAATTATAACTGCCACACCAGTGGATCACTTACCTGGCAGGAAATGCAATAAATGGGGACAGAATCACATAGGGGGTTTGCTAATGGCCAGGATACTAAACTTCAAAGATGAATTCAGCCCGGGTTGGTGGTGACCAAATTTTATTAACATCAAAATTCCTGTCTGGGGGTTCTGAGCTTTGCAAGTTATTGAATTCCAAGTATTCTCTGAGGGAGGTGTAATACAGGGACTATATGACTGAAAACCTCTGTGGCTTACCTGAAGCAAATATCCAGGCTTCAGCAATAATATTCTTTCCTCATTGGGTTGATTTCTTGTGGTGCTGATTTCAACAATCACTGTTTGTCCAATGTAAGAATGTAATAATACAGGACACTCAGGGCACATGAAGAACAGCTTTGGAAGTAGCACTACAGCATAAGACTCTGCAGGAAATAGCATTTCACAAAGCTTCAATAGAATGAATCTCTCTTGGTGTAAATACTGCTATGCTAAGAAACTGAGTCTTGAAATCCTTCCATTGAAGATTTTCTCAGATTTGATTATTATACACATTGCCTTTGCCTTTTGGAAACTTCTAACTTAAACAGAGGGGGATAGAGGGAGAAAGAGAGAATAATGCCCCTTTTTAGACGAATATTATTCCTCTTCTCTTAGGCTAGTGAAGAAGAAGCCAAAAGTTCTCTCACTACAAGTAACTTGTAACTTATTCAGGTTTTTAAACTTTCTATAATACGAGCATCTCTAATAATAAAATGAAGGAAATATTTAAAAATAAGATTATTTTGTAAAATTTAAGGGCAATTGGTAATTAAGGAATTTTTTTTCTAATAGCATTTAATTTGCAAAATTGAGTGAAAGATATAAACCTAGTAGTATGTAGCTAGATCATATGGTATTTCTATTTTCTATTTTTCAATATCTGTTCCCATTATTAGGCAGCGTTACTCTTAAGTCAAGATTCAGAATCAACTTAGGTGTGTATCAATGGATGATTAAAGGAAATATGGCGTTTATATACAATGTGATAGTATTCAGCCATACAAAAGAAATCCTATCATTTATAGCAACATGGATACAACTAGAGGACATTAAACTATGTAAATAAACCAGGAACAGACAAATGCAACATTCTCTCATTCATATGTGGAATCTAAAAATGTTCTCATAAAAGGAGAGAATAAGATGGTGGTTGCCAGAGGCTTGAAAAGGCACTGGAGAGGGAGCATAGAGAGAGTTTGGCTAACAATTACCAAAAAAGAGTTAGAGAGAGGGAATAAGTTCCAGAGTTCTACAAAGTAGATGACTACACTTTACAACAATTTATTATATATTTTGTTAATAAATTGAAAAAGATTTAAACATGATAAATGTTTAAAGAGATGAAAATGCTAATTGCCCTATTTTATCATTACACGCTGTTGGCATAGATCAAATTATCACACTGTATCTCATCAATAAACAATTGTGTTAATTGATTTTTTTTAAACGCAGGGTCAGTTAAGCCTTTACTTATCAACATGCCAAAGAAGTGCCATATAGAAAAATAGGCCATTCACATTTTGGATCCGTTAGATCAAAGAAATAATATAATGAACTGACTGGAAATTATAAAAAATACAAAATACATCAAGTAAACTCTTTATCCTTTGAGAGCGACTTTAACTTTTGAGAAGTTTCTATAAAGAAGAATGTTTAAGAATTTGGGAAAATATAGGCAAATTGCATATTGTTCAAATACTTAGTGTTTTATCATATATGTGAAAAGTTTAGCTTTCATGTCAATCCTGAAAGGAGAACATTTTGACCCATTAAATGAAAACATTGACCTTTATCATTTTCATAAAAGTAAATGAAAGAAAAAATAAGTGATAGAAAATAAACATAGAAATCTGACTCCATTTTTGGAAATGTTATTCATAATTTAAAACACTCACCCTTTAACCTCCTTCCCTTGCATCTCACATCTGGGCAACATAATAAGCCTGGACCATCCCTTCTTTGGCACTAACAGGATCTGAGAGAAATCTAAAAAGTGATGAAATTTCAGGAACCCATGTATTCAAGGAATCTAAGATAAAATTTTCTTCATGTGTCACATCTCTGAAATCTATGTCTTATAATCAATTATATCAAATATTCATAACAGTATTTTTTTACTCCTACTGGTACATATATTAATGGTCCATTTAAAATATTAGTGATATCTTAGTTTTAATGAAATTTGACAACCTTTATTTTCAGCAGAGATCTTCTGTGTCTGAGCGGAATCTATGTGTAGTCATGAATTGTGTCTTTAAGTGAATGCATTTTTTTATGGCTAAGGCTTGTCTAGGTTCAGACACTGTGACAGATATGAATTAAGGGAAACTTTCCTCAGAAATGCTGAGGTTCTCACATTAGGCCTCATCAGGAGCACCAGAAATTATATACGGAAGAGTTAGAGATGAAAACTTTCCCCAATGCTGTCAATCCAATACAGGGGTTAGGAAACCCAAGCAGATGTTGATATAACTACAAAATGTGTAGTTAGGAAGTCAAGGTATGACTTCTGGAGTGTAAAGCAAGGGAAATAATGAATCTGTGCAACTGATTAAATGGATCCCACATTCGGGTAATCAGTTTGTAATTCTTCTCAACTCCATTTAGGCTTTGTTTACTTATATACTCTAAATGTCAAGATCCCTAGTAAGATGGTATATCATAAGAATAATAATACATAATACATAAAGTTTTTGTAAGAATAAGGGTTTTGAACATAACATATATAGTGCAGGGTGATCTACTACTGATATTATCAACATTATTAATTTTTTTATTATTATCAAACTGAAAGTAGATCATGTTAAAATTTATTTTTCCTTAAACCATTTTAAGTTTAGAGCTGGAGCTCTGTAATCAAAAAACAACAACAATAAAACAATAACAGCTAAATCCCTCACAAGTTTAGCAATAAACATGAATTTTAATGTTTATTGCGTTAACATATATATCTCATAAATATATGAGAAAGCACCAGAAATGAGTAACTCAAAAATGTGAATAAAATGTGGACTTATATAGCAATCTTCAATCAAAGACAATAAATATGTAGAGAAAATACAACACAAAGGGCAACCATTATAGGGTCCTAGGGTGGGAAACTGCAAGAACATAAATATATAGTGGGAAATTCCCAGTGTAAACTTTCTTTTCAGATTCCTCTGGTGCCATCTCTAGGTTGTTGTCTTTAGTAAAATAGAATTTATATCTTGCCTCTAAGCAGGAAGAGGGAGGTTAGAGAGAAGTTTCTCTGTAGTTTGCTGTTCCTTAATTGTCTTCAACTAAAAATAATTCTTACATCAAATAGGCATATTTGGGGGGTTACTCTGTTTCTCTTCAGTAGCAGGAGGAGTCAGATCATATTTTTGCAGGCTATAATTTCTGGATTATTTGAAGTCAAGTAATTTGATGAGGGATGGTTCAAAATGGAGGACCCAGGATTTGTGACTCAGACTTTGAATTCAGGTTGAATAATTGACTTTACCATTAAGATCAACTGTGGCAAGTTCAGCAGAGACGATGTGCCTGTTGTTGCTTGAAATTGTTTCACAATAAGAAATAGCATGGAAGACAGCAGCAAAGAATGCATGTCATGGTGTATACTCCTTGGACAGAAACTCCTCATTGTTTTGGAAGGATGGCAATGAAAATGAAAGCTATAGATTTTTGAAAACCAAGCTAACTTTCTATGATTTAGCTTAATTAGGAATAAAGCTAAGAGTTTTAAAAAGTAATAATTCTGTATCTATTTCTAAACAGGACTAGACCTCAGAGAAACAGGATAAATTGGACCCATAGAAACTCAAAAGTATGAATTTCCTACTGTGGTTAAATAACTACATCAGTACCTAGCAGTTCCTGAAATTCAACATGTACAAGAACTGACTCCTCTGTTTCTCTGAAACTGTTTCTCCCTCTTGGGCACCTATCATCATCTAGTACACTGTTTTCTGTTGATATTGTTGTTGTTTTTTACTCAATATCTTTCTATTACCACCACTCAAAACAAAACAAACATTCAATGTGTGTTTATTGCTAAAAGAATTACTAAAATGTATGCCTTCCTTTACTTTCCATTAAAACCTGGCCTAAGTCTTAGTTATTTGGCAGTTAAGACATTATATTTTTATTCGAGCTGGACTGTGTTGTCTTAGGTTCCTACTATCAATTCAATTTTACCCTGTATTTACAGTTATATTTTTCAAACAAAGTTTGAAACACAGTTTTTCTCAAAAATGAGTGTGAAAGATCTATTTTTATATCACAATTTTAAGTCTGTCACAATCTGACCTTTCTTCTAACCATTAATTTCAAATTTTAACTGCCATGTTATAAATTTTTCACACCTTGATTATGTTACTCTTTTCTCTGAATTCCTTCATCAGCTTTGATTTCTTTTCCCATTACACTGTGAATCCTCGAAATGAGAGACCTATACATCAACAGATATCAGTAGATGTCTGTTGAATTGAATTAGTATTAGGCATTTATGTAATGAAGTTGACAGGTTTGCCTAAAACCATATACAAATTAAACTGTGTTATTTTAGTCAAGGTCAGCCAACAGACTCCATCTCAGGGCTAATATTGTTTGAATAGTAGCCAAGTTGAAAATCACATGAGAAAAATCCCAGACTCTATCACTGGAAAATATGGCATTCTCAGTTACCTCTATAGGCTTTATGGGCAGAGTTGGAGAATGGGGTTCTCTTGCTATGCATTTTTCATCTTTGCTGCAAAAGTATCTTCTACAAATTATTGGCAGGCCATTTTTATGTTTATTACGTCATTTTATTCCTTTTTTCAACATATGCATATTGAATGTTTCTTCTTTTTTGAGCATGTTTTCACTAGCCACAGTACATAAAACAGTAGATGAAGCGGTAAGATCTAAGATCCAGTTGAGCTTATAATTGAATGTTATCAGAGACAAATAATTAAAAAATGAGCAAAACTATGATAAAAAAATCATTGTAGTTATAAATATTATGAAAGATTTAAATCAAAGTTATACAATAGAATTATAGATTTTTTATATCAATTGAATTGCATAAAGGGATATCTGAGAAGATATGGGTGAGATAGATGGACCTTGAGAGGCTAGATGGACCCCAGAGAATAAAGTTCAGTGATCAGTGTTTCCCAAGGAGAAAGGAGAGCAGATGGAAAGACCCTCAAGCCAGAAAAGAAAAATAAGTTTTGATGAATAGACAGAAGGTTATTAACATAGAGTAAATGAAGCATATAGAATAATAAATACTTAGCAAAAGATAATAATGGAAAAGTAGGTAGGCTTCAAATTAGGTGGAGCTTTGAAAGCCATAATAAAAGGTTTTTTTTTTCTAATTGTGAATGAGAGAGAATGTTTAAGAAAATATTGTAAATAAAAAGTAAGATATTTTGCCTTACAATACTTAAAGCTTACTTTAAGCACTATGTATCCATACCTGATATATTTTAAAATAAAATTAAATTAATTTATTAATGAATTGCTTGTGTATGTGTTGTTTGTAGTGTATGGTACATGTGGATATTTTATTGAGAGATGGATAAAAGACATATAAACATCAAAAATAATAATGGATGATTAAATAAGCAGGTTAAGAATGAGAGAGAGAAAGAAAAAAAACACAAGAATTTTAGTATGCCTTTCAGAGATTAAATTGTAAACCCTATGGAAGCCTTTAAAGCTGCTGATGCAGAGCTCAGAGGAGAAGGCTTCAATTACATATTTTAAGTCATTTCTATACAGACTCTATTCAAAGCTAGAACAATTAATTAATTACCTGAAAAAGTACAAATATATTTGGGAAGAAGACCAAAATTAAACCAAATATCCTGAAGCACTTAGAAACCAAGTGGAAAAACAATTTTAGTGAAACTGAAAGAGAATGGACAGCTGGGCACCATGGCTCACCCTTATAATCCCAGAGGATTGTGAGGCTGAGGCAGAAGGATCTCAAGTTTAAAGCCAGCCTCAGCAACTTACAAAGGCTCTAAATTAAATATAAAAGAGGGCTGGGATGTAGCTCAGTGGTAAAGTGCCCCTGCATTCAATACTTGGTACCAAAAAGAGAAAGAGAGACAAAAACCAGATAGCATCTGAAAGTAAATTTACAGAAAGAAGAAAAGAAAGAACAAATGTGCCATGAACTCCAGGAGAAAAACATTTCCAAGAGAATAAAACATTTCTAAAAGTTACCAATGTCAGGTAGGATAAGAAGAAAATGGTACTTGGGACAGAGAAAATGTAGGACATTGATAGACTCTGTAAGAACTATTTTGTTGAACTGAAAAGGTAGAACCCAGTTATTTTTTTCAGAACAATAACAGAAGTTCAAGTAATGGAGGAAGTGACCATTATCAACTCTCTTAAGATAGTTTTCTGTTAAGTGGAACAGAGAGTTGTAGGAATAGCTGGGAGGTAGACATGAAATCAAGGGAGGTTGTTTTGTGAGTATTTTATTTTTATTGTTCTTAGTGGGAGACGAGAGCATGTTTATTTGCTGACGGAATGGTTCGGGATGAAAGAAGTTGATGATTAAGATGTCAAAGTATGTGTTTTCAGGGGGAAAAATTCAGAAGGAGAAGAGGAGAAAGTGAAATTTATATAAGCAGGGAAAATTACTTCATTATAATATGAAAAAAATGTAGAGATTATAATGACAAATGAAGTTAGGTTGGTGATTTCATTTCAGCATGATGTTAGAATATATTTTTAAAAGCTGTTGTTTTTCCATATTTTCAAATATGGCAGAAAGATGAATTATGTAAAGGAGAAACTCTTTTATTTAATTTTTATGTTTGCCTGCAAGCAGCAAACTATTTGTCAATAGTACTTTGTTTGTGTTATAGTAAATTATATTCTAATATTAGATGTATCACCAATTTGCTGTACAACTTATTTCTGAAATGAAATTCATCACCTTGTGTCTCAAAGTTTACAAGTACTTCACAGAACAGACACATGTCCTGAGGATGTCAACAACTTTCAATCTTTTCACTGAAGAGATTTAGTTCCTCAGATAATGCTTTTTCCTAAGATAGGGACCAGAAGCTTAAAAGTCATCATCACACTTTCATATTCAAGTAAAACATTTTAAAATAATATAGTGCATTTGAAAAATATAAACAGCATTAATATAATTTACATAAATTCAAGATAAAAATAATTTGAATACTCCAGGTGTAATAATTTTCCAGAAGAATCCAATTTGCTTTCATATACATTTTGCCTGTAACAAATAAGATAAAATGATCAATTTCATCTCAGTTTCATAGATCACTTAAAATTGGTTCACAGTCTTTCTGTTATGGTTCCTTGAGCTAAAAATTTAAAGAAAAGATTAGCAAACTATGGCCTAAAAATCAAATCTAGTCTTATAATAAGCCATGCACACTCAACTTACATAGGGCCAAAATATATATATATATATATATTTTTTTTTTGGTACTGGGGATTGAACTTAGGGATACTTGACCACTGAGCCACATCTCCAGCCTTATTTTTGTGTTTTATGTAGAGACAGGGTCTCACTGAGTTGCTTAGCACCTCGCCATTGCTGAGGCTGGCTTTGAACTCGGGATTCTCCTGTCTCAGCCTCCCTAAGTGCTGGGATTACAGGCTTGCGTCACCATGCCCGGCTCCAAAATATTTTCTACCAAGTCTTTTAATCAAAAATTTTTTTCCACTTATGCTTCAGATTCATCCCACCACTCTATCTAAAGTAATAAGGAAAACATGTGACTTTGCTAAAGACTATAACACAAAAGACAACTGCTTTAAGTCAAAAGATTATGAGTTATTAATTGGGAATACCTTTTGCAAATTATAAAATAGGACATAATGAAGCTTTAAAACTCTATAATACTGCAACTAAGCTCATCTGTTATATATGGTGTCTATGTAGTGATTTACAATGGTTTCAGCTTCAAAATCCAACAAGTATTTATTTGTTACAAATTTCATGAGAATAGCTAATGAAATATTTAAAAAAGAATACCTGTATTTATGGTCAAATAAGCTTATCTCATATTTCTTAATAGTTTGGTCAACATATCAATCACCCAGGAAAAAGGTATACAATATTAATGCCATCGATGTCTGTTGAGTCTGACTGCTTTGAACCACTGATTAGTTTACTGAATTTCTTCACTTAGTAATATTTTGTAATCACTGTAAAACATAGGTGGACACATATCTGCAAATATGTATTATTCTGTGTTGAAAGTAAAGTTTAGTGAATTTGAAAGCTGTCTCCATGACAAATTGTGTATTTTAGGAACAAAAATGTTTTGCATTAAAGATAGATATTAATCTAAAAAATGTGTCTTAGCAAAACCAGCCAAGAATGCTAGTTAGTTTTAAAAAGTTCAATGATTTCTGATTAGAATGTTTAATATATTTATTTTCCATTTTTAAAAATCCACGTGAGCGGCTAATTTGACAAATAATATGTATGTATTATCAAAAGGAAATAAACAATGAATTACAAATAGAAACATCACAGTAGTAATAACAGCAAAAAAGAGGAGAATCAATGTCTATAATGTCTATAACTTCATGTGCCAAGAAAGGAGGTCATTGGGTTAGAAGATTTATTGGGCAGATAATTCCTTTCAAAAAAAATATCTTTACTATTCCATAACAAATACAATTTTCTTTACCAATTTTGGATGCAAATTGTTTATTTTTAACTCTTCAGTCTTGTGTTAATAGCTGCATCATATATACACATGCATGTACAATGTGTGATATGTGTGTATATGCTCAATACTTATTTCTAGTAGACTACTGTCTTGTACTTATCTTATTAATTTATTTACTTACATTAGTGGTATAAATGGTTTATATAAGGCAGAAGCAGTTTCTGAGATTATCTCATAAATAACAAGTTCTCATCTTGAGAGAAAAACATAAGCCAGGACGTTTTGTAAGAGAGTTCTTGCCCTCCTTAGCTGAGGTGCTGATGTTTCTCCATGAGAGTAACAGCAGGAGTTAGAACACCTTAGACTCCTGATCTCCTCTCCCTTCTTTACATTCTATAAAACAATAATAAATTATCCAAATATGAAATAAAGAATACAGTCACATTTATAATAGCCTTAAGTAAAATAAATACTTAGAATACATTTAATTAAAGAAATGAAAAAATCTGTATATTGAAAGTGTAAAAAATGATAAAAAACAAATAAATGAATAGTCTGTCTCCATACAATAGAGGAATTAATATTGCTAAAATGTCCATACTACTGAAAGTGATTCACAGATTAAATGTATTCCTTATAAAACTCCCAATGGCACTTTTACAGAAATAGGAAAAAAAAATAATAATATTTTTACAGAATCAAGAAGACCACAAATAGCCAAAGCAATCTGGAACAAAAAGAGTAAACCTTTATCATGCTACCTGCCTTCAAAATATTCTAAATTTCTATTAATCAGAAGAGCATGTTAGTGGCATAAAATCACATGTATAACAGAATAGAAAGCCCAGAAATACATTTACAAATTATTGATTTTTGGCAAAGGTACCTATACTAAACAATGTGGAAAGCACAGGCTCTTCAACAAATAGTGCTGGGAAAACTATATATCCACATCCAAGTGAATTAAATTAAGCCCTATTTTACACAATGCACAAAAATTAATACAAAGTGACATGTATGTCATATTTACACACAATGGAATACCATTCAGCCTTTAAAAAGAAGGGAACCATGTCATGTTGAAACACATGGGTGAACTTGGAAGACATTATGTAAAGTTAAATAAGCTAGGGACAGAAAGACAATAGTACATGACCAACTTATATGAAGAATCTAAATAAAATTCAGTGTATACAAACAGAATATAAATGGTGGATACCAGAGACTAGAGGGTTGTGGATGTTAGGAAGATGTTGGTCAAGGACACAAAAGTTTAGTGACAATGAATAATGCTTTTAAATTATTGTATTTCCTGATGACTATAGTTAATATAGTGTATACATGAAAATTCTAGGGAAGAATTGTATCTTCTTAAATTTTCTTACATGATTATAAACATGTTTTCTCTGAACCTCATAATTTTTCTCTTAACCTCATAATTAATAACGTAAGATTTTCTTCTGAAATCATCTAATAAAATAATAAGATTAATAAAAATCTAATAAGTCTAATAAATTAATCCAATAAAAATAGAATGCAACACATATCAGACAAGTACAAAGCATCATGTTTACAGTGGTGAATTTTAACAACATCTAAAGTCTGTCTGGCTACATTGTTATTCTATCTTGACTAATCTCCTGCAATTTTTAAGGTCCATCCTTCCTAAAATTCTTCCAGTGTTACAATCCAGGAGGTGGCCTGGCTTTACGGAGCCCCAACAGACCAGCTTCAACCACTCATTGCAGAAATCAAAGAAAAAAAATGGTGACATAGGAAATGGTTATGTTCGGTATAGCTATACCAGAAAGGACCGGGGCAAAGCATCTTCAGCTCTGTCTTTGGGGATACTGACATGAGTTCTAGGATTATGTGGGATGAGAATCAGGGCAGGGGGGAAGAGATATGCACAGTCAGAGGGACTTGGTCAGACTTGATCTACTTGATCAATACTTCAGGTGTAGTTCTGCAAGGTTTCTTCGTTCCTGAGGAGTCACTATTGCTTTAAAGACAATTTGGTTCCCATCTTTAGATGATTTCCTCCTGAGTAGGTGGCAG
>CM053411.1:17418207-17451933 GCA_028644305.1 Xerus rutilus | reverse complement strand
TGACTCGTCTCTATGATCCAAGTCACTGGTCTACTTGGTGCTTATCATGGTCATTACAACTGTTCTTACTCTGTCTGTATTGAAATGGACCAACTGTGTGCAAATATTTCATAAAGTTTTAAAAAGTACATTAATGACAAAGTATAAATTTGCTGATTACATGAAGACAAATATTAATCTTTCAATGTTGAGTAAAATGTTATTGAAATATATGAGAGAAAATTCTATTCAGGGAAAATCTTGTCAACAAATTTATTATTAATTTTAAATCTAATATTAAACTTTGGCTTACTATCCATGTCTTACAGTTGGCTTTCTGTTAGCCTGCTCAATGTCTTGAGTGGAAAACTGTAGATAGGGTATATTTCTTAATCTTCAAGTTTAACGTTTGAATTTTCTAAATGATTTCTTGAGTTTATTTAGGAATACTGCTTTTTGTGGGGAAATTTGAAGGGATCAAACCCAGTGCTTCACATCTGCTAGGCAAGCACTCTACCACTGAGCTACCCCAGCCCTGGTGTGTACTATTTTTTAAGTTTAGTTTCCATCCCTCTTAGCAAAGAATGGAAAACATAAATGCATATGCAGACATAAATACATCATCACCTAGTTCAGGAATCCTTGTGCTTTTTTCATGAAGAGAAAAAATGATAAGCAACATGTGTCTTTCAAATTAAAGTTATCACACAGGTTAAATCCTTGGTGACCTAGAGAATTCCTATTTCTTACATTTCTATTTCTTAGATTTCTTACCTACAATCTATTCTTAGATTTCTTAGCTAAATCTCAGGAGGCCAGTAGAATTACCGACCTTCTGAACCATTTCTTTGCTTCATCACAGATGGGATGTTTCATTAAAATTTAAGAAGTGACAGAAATAAAAATGAAATACTGCGCTCATTTTGTCAAAATGTGTTTCAAGAGACATCTTGAATTCATTCATTCATTCATACAATTGTTTTAACTTTTTATTATAATATAGTTATTACAATAAAACTGCAGGACATATGTACCTTTCAAAAATGTTAAAGCTGAGCACACCTCTATAATCATTACACAAAGAAAAATATAGAGTGCAATCCTCATCTTCTCTTTTAGTCATTACCCCTTCATAACACTGTAGATCAACGTCACTTGTTTTTATACTCTCTGTACATGGAATCATACAGTATGTTCTTTCCTATCTTTTTTCTTTTATGCTTAGAAAATGCATCCATGGTGTTATAGATCCAGTTGTCAGTCATGATGAGATTGAGAAATCTTATGCCTACAATTCTAGTGAGTAATATACTCATTATTTTTATCTGTCCTTCTATTAGTGCACATGTGACTAATTTTTTGTGTTGGGTTTATTCTGAAAGAAACTGTTATGACACTACTATGTGTGTTTCAGTGAACATATATATGTATGCATTGCTCTTGATTGTATGAAAAATTTTAGGAATGGAATTAAGTGATCTTGAAATATTTATATTTTGAACAATTATCTGTTATAAGTGTATGATTGAGGATATAATAATGCAAATAAAAATAACCAAAAAACACAATTTCATAGAGTTTATATTGTTTTGGGAAATACAGAAACAATGAAATAAATAAATAATACAATATGTAAGATAGTGATAAATACTAGAGAGAAAAAAATAGTAAAGAAAACAGGTTTAATCAGTAATGAGAGTGAATGTAATTCAGAAAGTGTTTGCAGAAAAATATTCACTGGAATAGAGCCAGTTTTGAAAAAATGAGAATGAGCCGGGCGTGGTGGCTCACACTTGTAATCCCAGCACTTTGGGAGGCTGAGACAGGAGAATCACGAGTTCAAAGCCAGCCTCAGCAACAGCGAGGTGCTAAGCAACTCAGTGAGACCCTGTCTCTACATAAAACACAAAATAGGGCTGGAGACGTGGCTCGGTGGCCGAGTACCCCTGAGTTCACTCTCTAGTACCAAAAAAAAAAAAAAAAAAAAAAAGGAGAATGAGCCATCATGTGATACCAGGTGTAAGCCAGGTGTAAGAATATACTCATCAGGGACAATCCCATGTCAAAAGTTCCCTAGTCAGTAGGAGCTCTGAGTGTTTGGAAAAATAACAAGGGCATGAAGTTCATCAAATGCTAGAACAGAGGATGAAGTAGGAGGAGATGAGTCAGAGATATCCCTGGGCTTGGTCAGTGGTCTTTGTTTAGTATCAGCATTAACTGAACAACTGGCAAAACTGTGTTTCAGCATGTTCTGCACATGATCCTTTTTCCCTATCTATATAGATCTCATTTCAGTGATATAATATTATGAACTGATGAGATAATTATAAGAAATGCTTTTAAGAAATGTTCAATTAGATATTTTATTTCAATTGTTTATTTCAATCGTTTGTTCAAATATTATTTTATTTATTTCAATTTTTATTCAGTTTATTTCAGTTGGCTCTTGATGGTTTTGTTTAGACTTTCTTTTTGCACTATAGGGACCATTCACACTTCTCTGCATATAACAGATGTTTAGAATGTTTACATACTCTCTAAAGGGAGATTTAGATAGGAGATAGCCAATTGAAAAAAATTACACCCATTTCTGTCTCATCCCAATATTCTGCTATTAAATAACCCACATAACATGCCACTACTAACAGGCAATGGTAGACTTTATAAAATTAGGGGAAGATCATGAGATTGTGTTTTGTATACATACATATATAAAATTACATATATAATAATCAGGGATCTAATACTCTTTTGATAACAGTTGACATTCTAGCTTTCTTCCTCAAATTTGAAGTCAGTGATTATTTATCTGATATATACCTTATCTAAGCCTTTCTTCTTCTTTTCCTCTTTTCTTATCTTCCTTTTCCATCATGATCCATAATTCCTTCTGCATTATTTGATATTTAATTCTGTTTTGCTTCTTCTTCATCATTCCTTGATGCTTTTCAAATAAATGTAAGTTTCATAGTACGTAACAGAAAAATCAAATGTTATTGCTTAGTTTATTGCAGTAATACAGTGGTAGAGATGCCAAACTTTCTCCAACCTCTTTAACTATGATTGACCTCCAGGGCGGATAATTTCAGCAGCCTTGAATGACAGGATAAGGACACATTTCAGAGCAGAAAAGAAACTAAAGGAAGATTGGATTACATGCCTATTGTGACCTTTCCAAGTTTATGCCTTTATCTTTATGTCTAAACTTATTTTACAGTTACAGAGATCAGCTAGGGATGTTTGCCTTTGGGGTATTTCTAGCAAGTAGAATGGAATAAAGAAGACACCTTTTAGAGCATGTAGAAATCCAGAGAAAAAGTACAGGTTTTCTGTTATAATTTGGATACTAAGTAACTCCAAAGATCAATTTGTTAAAGACTTAGTCCCCAAAATGGTAGTATTGGGAGATGGTAAACCTTCTAAAAGGTGGGGCCCAGTAGAAAGTTTTTAGGTCATTGGAGCATGCCAGCAAACCAAAAGTGATTGGGGGACCATGTACCCTTCTCATTTCCTACACAACTATGAGATGAGCATTTTGAATGACTCCTGCTTCCTTTCCTTGAGAAAGCACACTATATCGAATCTTCCCTTCATTTCCATATATGAGGATTCTGAACCATCAGATTTAAGGTCTTCCTTTCTAATTGAATAGGATTTGGATTCTGTAAAGCAAAAATATTGGGATATGTCTGTTAATATGCTGAATTTTTGTCAAACAGACATATGAAGAAGATAGAGAAATTTTCCCTGTTCTCTCTCCTATGAACTCTGACAGGTTAAATGTTCCCTTGGTATTGCTTCTTAAGAAAAATCATGTGCAAAGTTCATAGACCTGCTAAATAGCCTGCTCATCTCCTATGGCTCTTTGCAAAGCACTTTTGCAGCCCAGAAATGGATGGTGCCACATTCCAATTACGTGTTTGACTATTTACTTTCCCTTTTTTATTCACCTTGAGGAACTCGGGTGAATAAAATGCCTAACCCAGAAAATGTTAGCAAATGATCCTTGACTTAGGCTCTGCTGTATAGAGGAGTCAGGATTAGCAATGTCTAAGCCCTTAATCACCAAGAATTCAAACCAACTAATGGAACAGGAACATTTCCTGGACTATTGTCTTTTATGATTTTTACATTTTTTTTAATTTACAAAGAGAATGTTATTTTAATTGCAAAGGAATGTTAGAATGTTATTTTATAATTAACACTATGTGTGTGTGTATGTGTGTGTGTGTAGAAAATGAGAAAGTGTGTCTTGATTCATGGTAACTATATATAAAATGAATCCAGCTTTAGAGACATATAATGTATAGAAATGGATATTGTACTAAACTCAGTAGCATGGGTCTTATTTTCAACTGACTATTGAAAAAAGGTTGGTTGGAGTTAATTTTGTTCCTTCTTTTCCTATGAATATTGGTTTCTCTTTCAAGACCTACTTCTAATCTTCATTTTATCATATCCCTGGGGATTCCTCTTTTTACAAAATCCCTTTGAAAGTGAATATCTCAGATGATGACATAAGTCCTCTTTATCAATGGCACACTTTTTTTCTCTTTATACTTGTCTTTTTGACAATTGAGTATACAAAGTACTGCCCACTGGGTCCATAATAGAAGATTTTAAGATTGAAGACTTAATAGGAATATTTAAAAATTTACTACACATTTTCATTCATTGGAAGCTTCTCATTCATTCTGGAGCTCTAAACTGCCTCTGGTTCAGATACTGAAGTGTCCTATGTGGTCCGATAGCTCTCTCTTTGCATAAGGTTATTATTTAAATTCTTTACAAATTACTTCAATCATGTTCGGAGATCACTTACAAAAGTAAGTGTTTTGTTCTGAACTCCACAACACTTCCCTGGATTCAAAATCATTCTATAGGAACATCTTCATTAATTCAACAATTTCTATACCAGGAATTCTTTTAAACATTGGGGTATATATCTTTCCTTCCATGGCATGTATTTTCTAGAGGCAGAATTAAGCAACACATATACAAAATAGTATCCATATAGATTAAAGTGTCAGAAAGCAACTTAAAATGATCAATATTTTATTCAGCAGGACTTTGAGCATAAAGAGGAGACTGGAAATGAGAAAGGGTGGTTAACGAAGACTTCTATTGAAGAGTGACATTGCAGTGGAGATATCAATGACTCGAAGGCTGTAGTTACATGAAAAGCTAGTAGAGCAACGCTGGGATCATCCAAGATCTTGGTGTGAAGGTGGAGAGAGTTCCCTGCAGCTGTTGCTTTATATCACCTCCAATCTCCAGAGAGATTAGGAAGATACCTTTTACATATCCTATGTTTTTTAGCATCAAAAATCTGGTAAATAATCCATTTAAAATGGGCAGTTGGCTGAGAAGAACCTACTTCTGCCATAAATTCCCACTGTGTACCACCAGTCCTCAGTACAAGCCCAAAAGGGAAAAGAATTCCTCCTAGTACTACTCATCCTCTACTCCAAAGTCCTCAAATGAAGCCCAGGTCTGTGCCCTCCACAAAAACAAGAACTTTACACATCGACTGGTCATCTCCTGCCCACAACACTTTTCATTTTTTTTTTTTTTGGTACTGCAGATTGAACTCAGGGGCACTCGGCCACTGAGCCCGATATTGTGTTTTATGTAGAGACAGGGTCTCACTGAGTTGCTTAGAGCCTCGCCATTGCTGAGGCTGGCTTTGAACTCGCGATTCTCCTGTCTCAGCCTCCCTACGTGTCGGGATTACAGGCTTGAGCCACCGCACCTGGCTAACTCTTTTCATTTTGCTAACCAGTTCCTCCAAGAAGTAACTAGGATATTATCAGATGAGTCAAATATCCCTAATTAAATATTTTCAACCATGACTTACATGCCATCTATCTTTTTAAAAATATTTACAGAGACCTATGTGTATAGCCGTATTCATCCCTTCTTCTGATACTGTCAGGTGATTGGTACTCTTGCCTGAAAAGTATTGCCACATGATCAGGACTCTTAGACATATCTTGCATATTTTTTTGCCAGTATTAATTTATTTGAAGCTGGTATCTAATTCATGTTGTTTGAGTTCTTGGTAAGTAATTCCCTTTGCTCAATTATTTTCTCCAATTATAAATTTCAAAAGTGAGACAAGGTGATTAATCTACAAATAAACTTTCAATGTCATTCCAAAGACTCTCATAATGAGAACTAGATTTACTCTTAATCTCTCTCTCTAAAATTTCCTGCCATGATTTGCCCTTAAAACAATCAAGAAACACTTTTCCACTCTTACAGATTTCTTCCCGAGAATCAACAGATGAAATTTATTACTATTTTTATTCATTTGCAGCCATGATCTGCACTCCATATGAGCATGTGAAGAAATTCACTACAAAGTCCCTTTGGTTTGTTTATCTCCATTAATTTTGTTAGGTTTTATATATCTATAGAAATCTTTAAGACATTGCTAAAATTAAAAACAAAAAAGTAGGGATGTTTTGGAAAGAACATTGGTACAGATAAAGAGACAGACTTGTGATTATAATCAACAACATGATTGCACTAACCAGCTAAGATTGTACAGGTGTTGGCTGGGTAGTTTTTTTTTTTTTTTAATGAAAAATCAACAGTACTCTTTTTTTTTAATGTTTATTTTTTAGTTGTAGGTGACAGAATATCTTTATTTTACTTTTATGTCGTGCTGAGGATCGAACCCAGTGCCTTATGCATGCTAGGCGAGCACGCTACCACTGTGCCATAATCCCAGCCCCGGCTGGGTAGTTTTGAGGTTGCTTGATATGATTGTTTTCTGTTATATTTCTACAATGTTTTGGAATAGATGCTGAGAATTGTATATTATAAAATCTCCAGATTGTTTGATATTCAATTTGAGCAAGAAAACTCCCTATTCTCTCCACAAACAACACAAATATGTGTCTGAGCATTTCACTATGCCACATTAATCTACAAAACAGAAAAAATCTTTTCCTGATGAGAATTATTTCCCACCTCAGAAACTGAAAATGCATTTCTCAATTGAAATTGCCTATAAAAAAATATACTTTCATTTTGTACTGACATTAATACTTACAATTCTTATCTGCCAATTCCAGAAATGTTCCATAGTTCTATATATCCTTAAAGATTTCATTATGGGCAAATTTTGATTTTAATAAATATTAAGAAGTCTGGCATGGTGACACACAATTGTAATCCAGTGAATTGGGAGGCTGAGGCAGGAGGATAGAAATTTCAAGATCAGCTTCAGCAACTTAGCAAGGCCTTAAACAACTCAGCAAGACCTTATCTCAAAATAAAAAAAAAAAAGGTAGAGAATGTGGCTCAATGGTAAAGCATCCCTGAGTTCAACCCCTGGTACCCAAAATAAAATAAAATAAAATAAAAATTAAGAATGATGGAATATTTTCAGTGTATCTTCAGCTTTGGACTTGTTCTTGCTAGATATGATCAACATTTCAGGATTCAGGCTTTATTTTCATTATCAGATGTTACCCTCTGGGAGATCCAGGAAAATAAGGAAAATCTAATAAGTAAGTCTTTTTAACTTGGTAAATCTTACCACACGTTTGAAGTTAAGAGACTTCATGAGAAAAAAAAAGCCCAGCATTGTCTTAAAGTCATGTCAAAATTATACATATTGACCCAATTTTGTATAAATTATAGAAACCTTCACTGTAATCCTAGTTATAGTAGGATCAGAATTCAGGATCCTCTTGCCCTTTTTCTTGGCTTACATGGTCTATTTGCTAGACTCTAGGACATATTCTGAACATTTTAAATTTCTGTTGCTAAGCCTTGCCTCTCACTTCTGAAGATTCAAATTATCTTCCTTTTATATAATAGTGGACTCTTGGTCGTTCAGAAATGTAAATGTAAAGATAAGTACTTACACAGACAGATATGTGGGCATTTAAGATTTTCCAAAATAATGTCACTATCAAAAAGGAAATTAGGAAGAAAATAGTATTTCTTCATGTCTACACAGTTTCCTCTGTCCTGCTTAGGTGCTAAAGAACATTAATGTGGTATTGAAAAGCTAAAACTTACTTTAATATCTGACTAATAATATCTTAATAGATTTTCTACTTATTTGCCACTATGTGGTCCTCATCTTCAAGACATTCTAAAGTTTATTTATGTCACAAAAATGCCTTAATGTGCAATAGAGATGAGAATACTGTATAAAACCTGAGATTAAATCTGGTAGAATATCTCAAGAAGATATCTCCAGATTGAAGATTCTTTGCTCACAAAAGGAATTTATGCTTTTAAAAGTTGGCTGAAGTACACTTTTTATTTTGAATTTTTCTTGATAAAGAACTCTAACTATAGAATACAAAACGAAGGGGTTAGTCAGTATTAGATTTGGGTATGTAAAAAGACTTATTATTATAAAAAAGAAAGTTATTTTTTCTATCTTATCTTTACAAAGCAGAGGGGATGCTTTGCCAAAAAAAACAAAACAAAACAAAAAAACAAGAGCTGTCAGTTTGTACAAATATTCCTGAATTATATTATGGATGCTTCAGCATTCTGAGGGATACATAAGCAACTGGAGGGTAAGAGATATGCTTGTCCTGAGACATTTGTGCCTCCCACTACTAGCCCCAAATGTTTAACAAAATAGACACATGAAAACATGCCTTTTTATTTGAAGTGAGCTGGGTGGGGGGGGGAGAAGCCCTGAATTTTTTATATATATAAAATCTCATTATACCTGTTTGCTCTTTTCACAAGAGCCAGGCATACCAATCTTGTTATCTGAAAAATAGTGAAAACAGGTTATTCAAGATTTGATCCAATAGTATTTCTCTGTTCAGCATTTCCTTCTCTAAAGTACATTATAATGATAATTCTTGGTCTGAAGAATAAGCACACACCTTTACTAGATTCTGAGTTACATCTAGTACCAGCAAACAAAAGGCAAGTCTTGTTTAACTATATTGGAGACATAAACTCTCATTAAAAAAACAATTGATGAATCAAAAACCACAAATTTTCTGATTATTTTAAGAAATATCATGACCATGTTCTTTATGTAATCAACCTTGTAGGAAATCTTGTAGAAGGAACTTCTAACTGGTCCTCCTCTCACCCCCATTTATCATCTCTACCATTGCAGGCTTATATTGTACAACAGTGACTTTGTTGTGCACTTGCCTGTCTAGAAACCTTTTCCTAGCTCTTTAGACCTGCCAACATTTTGCAATTTAATTAAGACCCCTAAAGAAAATGACAGTGTAATGCACTAAGCTAAGAACAAAAACAATAATAATAACAATAAAAAATGCTCTTGAAGAATGAGTTTTTCCTGAAATTGTCACACAGGTTTTCATAGATATTAAGCAGCCACATTTTTTAGCTGATATATGTAGAGGACCACTATTTACTCAGTTGTGCTATTTTCTTTAAAGGTTATGCTGCATTTGGGATTGCCTTACTTGATATATAAACTACATTTCATTGCTTTATTCCATTTATTCTGGACATGGCTGGTGGGAGTGGGGAACAGGAAAATGAACCTAGGGATCTAACAGTGATTATTTTTCAAGATGTTGGGAACATACAGATTCTTCTAAAAACAGACAAATACTCCTAGGTGTTACACATCACTCAATATCAAGATGCCAAAGAAAGATCACAGAATTTCTAAAATAAGATCAAGAATGAACAGTGCCTTTTCATTGAAGATGATGTTCCCATTGCCAAGCTTTCCCTTTCGATTTTTCATAATACTTAGGCCATTTTGAAAATAACTCTTCTGCTCATAGGAAAAGGAAATACACTCAACTCCAATAAAAAAAGGATATATTATAAAATTACATGTGCAGATACAAGAAAAATCTTAGAGTGACATAACAGATCACATGGGAAACTGTAATAAAGGACAAAAATCTTGTTTTACAAGTACTGCAAGATGCTCTCCCTATTTTTCTCTACAAATTTGCTCAAGTTGCCACTTTCATACCAAGTAACTTTCTTAAAACTTGCATCTGTATAGATAATCATGATTTGCTGAACCATCAAGTCTACAAGCCTCTCACTGATGTTCTTTATAGTCCTAAATTTAACCCAGAGATTGGGTTGAATATACTTACCTTTAAACTGTTTTTTTTTTCCAGGCACTGAGTATTAACCAGTCTAAGGACACTTTCTCAAGTTAATTCTAATAAATCATAGTCTGATGGCTGCAGCTAGTATACAAGAGGATGTTCCCATTCATGGACGAAGTTTTGGCAAAAATTATGTTTTATTAATTGATAATAGACAGGACAGGATATGGATCCAAAACCATATATTGCTGTACTTTTTGTTAACATACAATTATTAAATAAAAGATCATGACTGAAATGGGGGTAGATGAAAGCATAATCCATAGGAGTTTATAATAAATTGGATGAGAAATAATAAGAGAAAGATACATTTATGAATAACTTACACATTTTGGGATTTGTTTATTGCACACATGGTAAAAATATTAATTGAGATAAAAACAACAACAACAACAAAAGAACACATCCAGTACTGAAAAACTTTTGGAGGTGAATTAGGAAATAATGCTAAGTTCAAGTATAAAAATGTTGAATTCTACTGAAAATATGTGATAAAGCAGGATGCTTAACTAGTAATTTCATATAACATATCTGGGGTTTTTTTTTTTTTGGTTTTTTTTTTTTTTTTTGGTACTAGGGATTGAACTCAGGGGCACTCGACCACCCCAGCCCTATTTTGTATTTTGTTTAGAGACAGGGTCTCACTGAGTTGCTTAGCACCTCTCTGTTGCTGAGTCTGGCTTTGAACTTTGGATCCTCCTGCCTTCACCTCCTGAGCCACTGAGATTACAGGCATGCACCACCATGCCAGACTCATATCTTGATCTTAAAAAGAAATCTAGACTAAAAACAGCAACTTTGTATATGAAAGTGAAATTAAAGCTTGTATTAAAAACAGGTATAATTTGTACAGTGTACAGATTTAGCAGTGAGTGCAGAAGGCTAAGGGATATTGAGAAAATCAAATGTTATGACTGGAAATTTTTTTTGTAGGGGAGATCAGCAAGATAGTGAAATAAAGGCACCGGGCACTCACCTGTTCTCCACAAAGAAGAACCAAATCAGCAGATGTATAACTTGTATATTGAGGTGAGTGATACTGGAGAACATTGAAATTCAACAGTAGAAAAATGGAAACATTGTCAAGTTCAGCAATCTGGAACAGCAGTTTAACAAGAGAAACAAAATATCCCAAAATCTTGTCCTGGACTCTACTGACAGGGGATGAGGCATCTCCCCCTTCTTCAAAGGTAAAAGTGAAAAAGAGTCACAGAAAAACAACAACAACAAAAACAAAAACCTACAATGGAGATCACTATTGGAAAGGCTTTTTAGCCTTTGGAGGCTACCATACTAAATAAATAAGTGGCCTGAAATCTGTACAGTACTCCACTTTGGAAAAATAATTCACTTCATCTTGCTGTTAATCCCTAGGGTGCTGTAGCCAGGAACCATCTGGAGAAGGGACCAATTGTCCAAATTTGGAATTTGGTAAAGGTCAGAAACCTCTGAATATTCTCATCTCACACTGTGGGGCATGGAGTACTATCCTCAACTATAAGGGAAATGGGCATCCTGTCCTCTGAGACCAGAGACTTGGCCATTCTCATGCACTTGTCCAAATAGGCCCTGCCATCCCTCTCCCACATTTTGCTTGGGAATATCTTTCTAACAAGGCAGAGCATGAACCACAAGGGTCTACTGCTCCCCTATGCACACTGGCATGCTGGGGCCATCTTTAGTAACCACCTGGACCTGACTGTTATTCTACCCCAAAAGCACACAGCCTAAGATGGTCTAGAGAGAAATTTTTTTTCAGTGCTAGCCATATTCTGCTCTTGTTTGTTCTTGTTTGCATCTCAGCAGAGAGAAATTTTTCCTAACTCCTCCTCTTGATTAATTGATGTAAGCACTAAAGCTGAAAGCCTCTGGGAGAGAAAAAGCCCAAGGTGTTAGCCTGTTCCTAGGTGTGAAGAGATAGTGAGAGTCTAATATCCTGTTCCTGGGAAGGCATGCCTACAATGGAAGTGGACTGGAATAACACAATATTGCCCACTTTCATACCTACACAGGTCTCCTGCATGGTTGTCCCTGCACCTTTTCTGATCACACATTTGCTAAGAAGACTGGGTAGAAGTGCCACAGGGAGATTGCTGTGTTTACTGCCCACTCCTCTCCTCCCAAAAAGTCTAGACCTATTGCAGCATTAAATCAGAAGAAAAGCACTTCAGGCCCCTCATCACAATCTAGTACCAAGTCTCATTCAAGTAACAAATACAATATCAATCTTGAAGAACTCATCACCCAGAAAGGCCTATGACACCCATTGTAGGATGAGCCATACTACATATACTCCACACATTCTGCTAGGTACACTATAAGTGCATGAATTGTAGAAGGTCCCCACTCTTTCAGGACCTCCAGAGAAATTGGGTCTCTCCAGCTCGGATATGGTACATGGTGGGTCTAAGTGCACTAAAAGCAATAAGCTACATGAAGATTATATTAAATTATCAAACCAGAAACACATTCACATTACATAACAAAAAAAATTCCAAGGCATACCTTTAGGATAATGTGCCTTATTAAAAAGGTCCATTCCACAAAAAGAGTAGAGATATCCATTTCACTAGATGTACCACTCTCAACATAGGAACAAAAGAAGTGTGAAGAAAAACAAGGTAATGTGACATCCCCTAAAGTCCATAAATCCATAACAGATTCCAAAGAAATCAAAGTGGATGAAATACATTATAAATACTTTGAAAGAATGATTCTTAAAAAGTTCAATGAGATCCAAGAATATAATGTTAAATGAAATTAGGAAGAGAATGCAGAATATGAATGGGAAATTCAACAAATTTTATATTTCCAAAAGCATCAATCAGAAATCTTGAAAATGAAGATCTCTATAATTTAGATTAAGAAAAAATATGTTGCCTTAACCACAGACTAATCAAGCAGAAGCAGAAGGATAAGGAGGAGGAGGAGAATGGTAGTATCAATGCTTGATGATAGGTCTTCTGGAATAAAGAAAAAGAGGAAGAAAGGTTATGAGAAAAAGAAATGTAGAAAAATGAATCTGATATAATTTTCCTATGTACATATATGAATATACCAGAGTTAATCTCACCATTGTGTACATCCATAAGAAATTAATTAAAAAAAACTTTGGGTAAATGGCAGAAACATCAATAGAGGGAAGGAAGTGGGAGTGAATAAAAGAAGGGGAAAGACAAGTACTGGGGACTGAATTAGATAGAACAAGATACATTTCATGATTTTATAATTATGTCAAGATGAATTTTTCTGTCATGTATAACTAACATGAACCAATAAAAAATAAAAAAGAGGGAGAAAAAGGAAAACATACAAGATCTTTGAGACATTATTAAAAGATCAAACATACAAATCATCAGCATATCCAAAAGGGAAGAAATAAAGGTTAAAGGCATAGAAAACCAATTCAGTTAAATAATAGCACTAAGGATCACTAAGCTTAGGAAAAAAAGGGACCTCCAGGCAGGATGCCTATAGAACCCCAAGTAGACATGGCCAGAAAAGATGCTCAACACGACTTAAGATAGTCAAACTTTGAAAAGTACAGGGAAAGAAAAATTTTATCTGCAGGATAAAGGCACCAAATAACATTTAAGGGTAACCCTATTGGATTAAACAGATTCTCCAGCTGAAACCATACAGACCAGAAGGGCATGGAATGGTATATTTCCAATATTGAAAGAAAATAACTGCTAACGAAGATTATTATGTCCAGCAAGGCAACTCTTCAAATTCAAAGGAGAAATAATGACCTTCCATAATATTCAAGAATTATTGGAATTCATGACTGTTAGGCCAGTCTGTAATGATACTTTTAGAGATCGCTACACCAGCTCTGAAGTGAAAGAATTGTAACTACCATAATGATAGCTTATAAAAGTTTAAGTCCTAACAAGTGTAGATATACAAAAGAGAAATAGAAAAAAATCAAATATTACAAGTGGGGTATATTATTAAATCACAAAGAAAAATAAGAGGAAGAAATGAAGAAAATGTTCAAAGGAAAAACTAGAAGAAATTCAATAAACTAACAGAAGTTCATATCTTTCACTAATAAATGTGAATGTTAATAGTTTTAATTCTCCAATGGAAAGGTGCAGACTGGCTGAATGGATTGGAAATTATGACCTAATAATATGCTTCCTCCAAGTAATTCAGTTTACCATTAAGGAGGCAAACTAAGAGTGAAAACTTGGAAAATGATATCCGAAGAAAATTGAATCTGAAAATAAGCCACAATAGCTATAATTGTATCTGGCAAAATAGCACAACAAGAAGAGACAGAGAAGGTCACAATATAAAGACCACGGGAACAGTTCATTAAGAGGATATAACAATTATAAATCTACATGAACCTAATATTAGAGCACTCAATTTTACAAGTGCTGTGAGAACTAAAATGACACATAGACAGCCATAAAGTAAAAGGTTTGACATTTCAATCTCACTGTCAGTAATGGACACTTATCTAGATGAAAAACCACAGTTAAACTACATTATAGAGCAAATGGATTTAACACATATGTAAAGAATTTTCCATCCAACAGCTGCAGAATGCACATTTTTTTCTTTGAGTGTATGAAATTTTCTCAAGAATAGACCCATATATTGAGCCACAAAACAATTCTTAAATTTTAAAAAAGATAAAATCATATCTTATACCTTTTATGATAACAATAAAACGAGGAATAAAAAAACAAAAGAAATTAGGATTTAGATTATTATTAATTGTATTAATTAGAAATTATATAAATACATAGAGAAGAAGCAACCTTTATATCTTCTTCTTCATCACGGATTCCAGAAGATAGGAATCCAATCTCATTTATCATCTCTATCCTCATTGATCATTATCAAATAATAATGGAGGGCAAGGGATTTGGGGTTTGGTTCTATACCAATCACTAGTAAAAACAATTTACTTCTCCCAGCCTTTCTCTTCATCTAAAAATCAGAGCATGACCAGTTATACTTCTCTCATGCAGATTTCACTCGTTCTTTATCTACAGGTCTGAGCATTTACCTAGTTAGAACTGTTGCAGTTATTTCTCATGGACTGCAGACAGCATTATAAATGTGCTGATTAAAGGATGCCTGCTCACTGTCAATGTTAATCATTTAAACCAAAGAAGCTAAATGTAGAAGCCTTAACATTATTTGTAATTAAAAAGACTAGGAAGCTGTGAATATGGGTTCTTTATAAATGCAATAAAACAGCTCTAGGCCTACAATTAAGTCATTTGGACTGTGCTTCATGGAACGAAGCTGTATAAAGAATGTAAAGCAATTCTGGAAGCATTCAGGCCTTTCTAATATACTGTAAACCATATTCTCACTGCAAAGTCCTAAGCCACCACCTGTGAACCAGCAATTCTCTTGACAGCATTGTTTCCAGATGTGTTTGAAATGATAACCTTGCCTCCTGTATTAACCAGGAAAGCAGAAAATTGCATGTAATCTTATCGTGGCAGAGTAAAAGAACATTTTTAACTTAAGATTAAAAAAAGAGATTTATGTAGAAGGGAGATAAGAATATTTAAACAAAATGAATACTATTTTGAAACGCATCCTGTACTCAATCAATTTATAGTTTAAACAAGGCTTCTTTGCATGAGACAGGAATGGAAGCTTAAAGCATTTGAAAAAGAAGGGAACAGTTATACTCTGAAGAAACTCATGAACTAAGTAGAATAAGGTATAGAAATAGAAGAAAAGAGATTTCCTGTTAATAGAAAAAGAGGGATAGCTAACTCAAATTGGGGCAATCAGGGAAAATTTCCTAAAGGGATAGTATTGAGTAGAGAGAAAATGCATCACATAAGAGACTGAGAAATATGAGATAATGCAAATTCACTAAAAATAAGAACTAACAATTTACTGAGGTCTTATTATGTGCTTATCACTATTTGAATGCCTTAACAGGAAATATCTAAATTAACTCCAGTAACATTTTGAGGTAGGCATTGTCATTATCTTTACAGCATAAAAAGGCAAACAAACATTGAATAATTTATCTGAGATCACATAGCAAAAACTCTATTGTTTGAATCCGTGTTATGTATTGTATGATAAGAAATCTGGCAGACACTTTGCAGAAAATCCTTCTTTAATCTGCTGGTAGTTAATTTGGGTGAGTGTGCTTCTTCTCTTCTGTATTTAAAGACTCATGGTCACCAGTAGAACAGTGGTGCAGGTAGAGTTGAGATTCATTTTTGTTCACATTTCTACACTCTTCTATTCTATCTTTGATCTTTCCAGAAGTAATTGCATTTATTTATTTTGTTGCTTAAGAAAAAACTTATAGTCAGGTATTTCTTCCCTTTATATGTTAAATTATTTTTATATCAGCCTGCTACACATTTGACTCTTCTCAGACTGTTCTATTATTTTTTTAAAAAGTGTTGTATTTCTCTCCCACTACCATCATCTGCCAAATTCTCTATCTTGATGAAATACCTAGAAATCTGTGACATTTAATTCAGACATTAATTTATTCCTATTTTATTTTATTTTAAAATGATTCAGATTCTCCTAAGTTATTTCTAGAAAATATGTAGAACATAGTTTAGGTTATTTTTTTCTAAGAACATCATAATGAGAGCTACCAAAAGTATAATCATTGTTAACTTTTGTTTTCAAATTTTGGGGTAAATGCAGCATGTTCTTTGAAAACAAAAATAAATCCTTGCTGTGTAATATTTTTTCACCATGGAGTTGGATGATTCAAATCAAGTCAGTAGTTATAATTTAATGAATGAATTATTAAGTTTGACCTAAATTTTACATAATTCCACACATTGAGAATTTATTAATTATTGAGTATAAAAATTAGTTTAAAGTGAAAAACTTATTGAGAATGAATTGTTGGTGGTGTGCTGTTGCTTTTTTTAAAAAAAAATGCATCAAAACTTAACTTAAAATACCCTAAAATTCCTACAGTTACATTAATTATTACTATGGTCAGAGAGATATGCATTTTGGGTAAATATTTTGCCAAACTTAACTTTCTAAAATATGAAGTCTTCCCTTCACTGTAGGATTTGCTGACTTACATAACTTGTTTTTTTATTTTATTTATTTATTTATTTAGGTATCTTGCCATTTTTTAATTTAGATCATAGATGATTTGGTTTTCATAGTCCCACTCCAGAATTCTAACATGTGAATGATTCAGATCTTCATCTCCATGAAGCTGAGGCCACTTTCCCATTTTAAGCATAGTATTTTTTTTTCCTATTTCCTCTATCCCTCCTGTAAATACAGAAAATAAAAGTCATTTTTCATGACATATCTAACAGGGTCAGTGGAAGAAAGTATCAATGATTTACTCATGATCTAGTTAATAAAGTAAACATATTCTTTTTATATCAATTTGCATGTCATTTCTATTCCTATTTCACATCTCAAAGGCTCTTCAATTCTAAAATTACTCAACCTAGAATTAATTTCCTCCTTCTGTAAATCCAAATTTATTTTCTGGTAACTAAAAATTTCCCTTGAAATACACATCATAATACATAATTATGAAATGCAAAGGGTACTGCCTGCTCAAATATACTCTGGACTCTGAGCAAAAGCACTGTATCTTTTATTTCTATCTAATCTTCCAACACCAATTTATCATTTCCATTTGCCACTCTGAGTTATCTATATTTTGGAAGCAACCATGTATATTTTGAAGGTTATTTGTTTGCTGCTATAAATATTTAAGAACACACTAGCAAAAGTAGTTTGCAATACTCTCCACTCCATGTGCACTTCCAAGTATCTCAGATTTCCAGCTGTGATTATAATACTTCTCAGCATGTCAAATTCTAATTCCACCTGAGACATGTAACAAAAAGTTGGCTTTAGTATACTCAAATACAACTTTCAAAGCTAGACTAAAAGCACATTTTCAGAGCACTATACATGTGATCTTAATTTTATGTCATTTTTTTCCCTGAACTTGTTAAATATATACAGGGGTCAGTTTATGCTCTTGAAAATTATTAATTATTTTTTCTCACAACAACTCTTTTTGCTTGATGTGACAGTTATTCTTGGTTTAAGCCCGATTGGGATATTTCCTCCAGAGGGAGTTAATGAATTACCTCAGTTAACATAGTAAGTTGGGGTTGAATTATGAGTCTGACTTCAGAGTTTATATTTCAACAACTACTCTTTTCTTATAACTTTTCTATATTAATATTGTATATTTATGAGGGTAATATCAATCAATATGTTAGCTAGCATTGTGTTGGTGCAACTAAAGTACCTGAGAAGGACAACTTAGAGAGGGAAAATTTATTTTGGCTCATAGTTCCAGAGTTTCAGTCCATCATGAGCTCAGTCCATTTCTCTGGGCTCAAGGAGAGGCAGCATATTATATTGCATGAATTCAGAAGTTTTGGGGGGACATCTTCTATTCAAACTATAACAATTACTTATTATTTTCAAGTAAACTCTTGAATTATTTTTGAATTCATTTGCTATTCTTTTGAATGCTAGAAAATCTGTGCTTGACTTTTCCTGACAATAACATACAGAAATAAAAACTTTGAATCCATTGATGCTATTTAATGATGATTTAATGATTTAATCCTACAGATAATAAGTTTTACTCTGGTTTCCTGAACCATTAAAATGAGAGTCAGGTCTAAATGTATGTATTTCTCAGCAATATTTAGCACATATCTCTTTTAAGGAGCAGAAAACCTTGTGAATAAGAAAGCACTGTCCCCCCAAAAGACTCACCTTGGACAAAATAGGCTAAGCAGAGAATCAAATAAAATGAAAATTTATGACAATGAACTATGCTAGGGTGAACAAAAGTAATCACAAAAATAAAATAATATTTAAAAATGTTTTAAAAATTTAAGGAATCTGTGAATTTGTAATTCTAATTTGTTTTGAGTTATTTTCCTCAGCTGTTAGTATTTCTTCCCTTATTTATTTTGGAAAAAAAACGATTGACAGAAATAATATGATAAAATATTGGGAAAGATTATTTAAAACTCTATGAGTTGATTATATAATCTTAGAGTTCAAAATATAAATCAGAAAAATTACCTAATATCTCTGAGAAATAAGATTCAGAAAGTTGGGTAACTGAATTCCATAACAGAAATGTTTCATTGTATCATCTCTATTTAAATAGTATATGAGTGTGCATATATCTATAACACATAACATTTGCCCAATGACAGCATAATAAATTATTATAAGGTATTGCTTATATCAATTATTATTTGTGAAAAATAGTAAAGACAAAAGGGGACTTCAATAAAAAGGAAAATGCAGCATATAACTGAATAAGAAGTAAATATTTTCTTTTGACATTGGAGTAAAAACTCTACCAACATCTTTAGTAATAGACTCATAATAATTTGTACCCATTATTGTATGAATTTGTGAAAAACAACTGTGTAGTCAACCTAATTGTAGAAATTCATCATTTTTAACCCTCCTATCCCTTAGAGGTTTCAGTAAATTTGTTTTGGTAACAAGTACATAGCAAATAATTTAATTTAATAAAACAAATCCTATATACATGACCAACCTTTCGGAACACTTGAAGAAAATACTTCGGTAGAAAAAAATTTTAAAAACAGAGAAATTAAAGGTGTATCTTCAATTTAATGTCTTTAATTTATCTGTATCTATTAATGTAAAGAACACTGTGGTACTCATCAGTAAAGATGAGTATACAATGGACTATGCATTCACATATACCAATCTGGAGACCAAACTGGCATGAGACTTCGGGAAAGTGAATTAGCAAGATATGTTGAGCTTAAATATGTTTTGAGCTATGACAAGGTGGGTCAATCTAAGGAACAGGTAACAATCAGAGATGCACACAAGTGAATGACTATCTTTTCAATATCATCAGAATTTAGAATTGATTCCAAAATTATGTACTTCAGGTATCACAAGAAGTAGATTTCTAAAATTAGTTTGTCTTGAGTCTAATCAAATCTTCAATCTTTACATAAAGTAAAAATTCACTGTCAGACAACATGAAAAAAAACCAATCAACAGGAATGCAAACTTAAATTCACAAGCATATATAAGAATGTAATTCAACCTTCAAATTATTACTTGAGGCAGTGGATATTCTCTAGGCCCATTGATCTTGAATTCAGAAAACTCATTGTATCTGTACACTTACAATAACTTCATTTTGTCAAATGTATTCATTTGACAAATATATGAACAGAAATAAATAGAAATGTCATTGCTAATAGCTTTCCATGTTTAGTTCTTTTTCATTCTCTGTAGAACGTGAAGATATGTGTATGTGTGCATGCATGTGCATGTATGAATTTTGTAATTGTGGATGGTAAAATGGAAATCAGCAAGAAAAGTTTATAGATTGCTTTCAGTTTCAACCAAAGGCTTGTGATTTCTTATCTCTAGGTGGCAGAGGTCCAAATATGTTTGAGAAGGACATGCATAATGATAAGACTTAAAAAAGGTTATTCTGGCAGACAAATATAAACTTCAGGGAAAATTTTATTTCATTCATTTATTGAAAAACTACATTTCAGAAACTTATTAAATGCAGAGAGTATTCTATGATCTGGTAAATTACAAGAAAGAAGTAAAGTTGCTGCTCTATTTATTTTAATACAAATAGAATTATAGTCATCCATGTATAGTGGTGTGTCTATAATCCTGACTGCTTGGAAGGCCGAAGCAGCAGGATTGTGAATTCAAGGCCAGTAAATTTGAGGTCAGGCTGTGTACTATAGTGATATCCTATTTCAAAAAATAAATTAATAAATAAAAAAATAACAAAATTATAATTAATAAAATACAAAAATGAGTGTATATAATACTAGGTAGTGATATATAAAAGAAAACAAAGTAGGATTAAGGCATAGAGAGTAAGAGAGTGCTATTATATTTAATGGAAGACTCCCTTTAACTAAGTGACTTTGAAACAAAGAACCTTAGCAAAATTATGGAGTAATCACATGAATAACTCTGTGAAAGTAAAAAGCATTATCTCAAGCAAAAGTACTATTATTGGGGTGTCCATTTGGGTTCCGCGGCCTTGGTGTCCCCAGGAAAGAAATGAGCAAGACATGCAGAAGTAATAGACAAAATACATATTTCTCAAAGGTGAAGGTAAAAATAGTACTTAGTAAGGTATTGCAGAGTGGTTCAGCATGAGAAAGAGGCTCAAGGCCTGGGTGTCTTCTTGTTTTATGTGCTGAGCTTTGAGGTGTTCTCTTCCCCATACGGACTTGATTAAAAACCTTACCTCATTTGCTCCATTGGTCACTTTATGGTACCTGATTAGTATCCTGTCCACTTTACTGCTGTTGGTTATTTTAGTATATCAGACTTGTGGTGGGAATTACCATGGTAATGGAACTTGATGACTCATCTCCTTGAATTTCTCTTGTACTTTGCCTATGACTCTGGCATCCCTGAATTCCTACCTAATAAAAGAAACTTAAGTTTGGAACATTAGAGGAACTTTTAAGAAAAAGCGTGGGGTAAATGGATGGTGAGTGGTTGGGAATGAGTGTGACGTCTGATTTTAGGAGTCACCTTCATTGGGTCAAGAAATATTGAGCTGGTAAAGTGCTTTATGTAGGTATGTCTATGAGGGTGTTTCTGAAAGAGAAGGGCATTTGAATCATTTACTAAGGAGATCGGCCCTCCCCCAATGTAAGCAGCTCTATCCAATTTGCCTACCAAGGTCTTGGACAGAACACAAAAGAGGAGAAAATGCAAATTTTCCCTCTGTATCTTCTGAAGAGGGGTACCTATCTTCTCTTATCATTGGCCTACAGAATCCACGAATTTTAGTGCCTGCCCACAGCCCTTTGGAATTGTACTGAGCCACTCTATTAGCCTCTCTGGTCTTTCATCTTTCAGATAAAACATGGGAAAACTCAGTCTTCATAACCATGTAAGCTAACTCCCCTAGATAACTCCTAGTAATCTATCTATCCACCTGAGATAGAAATTTAAGATAAATAGAGACAGATAATGAATCTCAAAGGAAATGCCCACTAGCCGTTGAGAGACAGAAAGCACTGTTGTAAATTTTCAGCCACATGCCCTTAACCTGAACCCTTGTGAAATGAGGGAAATACTCAAGCTCAGGGAAAAAACATACAAACTACCCTGGCTGCATTTCCAGTTCCTCCTCCAGATGGTCACTTAACTACAGCCCCTCTATAAAATTTGGACCCTGGACCCAAGGAGGGGCTTTTCACTCTGAAGATCTCCAGAATCCTCCCTTGAATATGTATCCTAAATAAACCCTTGTCTATGAATTTGTCTAGAGTGTGTTGGGATTCTTTTCTTTGATTTATGCCAAGAATTCCACTGGTCCTGAGTTCAGTTCTCTTTCCTCTCTAGGAACTCCTCAGACCCTTCTCTAGAGACAGCTCTTCTTCCAAGACTCATGCATTCATTCATCTTATTTTTCTGTTTCACTAGAAACCCCTGACAAATACAGAAATGTAGTAGAGGAAAAATAGGTTACAGAATTATTTAATTTAATTGTATTTTTTTCCTTTGGGTAACAGAACACCTTAGGAAGTATTTGGAATTAGAATTGCCATGATTTTTACTTATGTTTTAAGACACCATGGTCTGTCAGGGAGCAAGGATGAAAGCAGGAAAACTGGGTAGAAAAAAATCTATAAATGGTGGTGGTTCATACTATGATGGTGGTGTTAGAGTAGTGGGAAAATATCAGGGCATGTATCTTGTATAGCTGAGGTTATTAGTTTATGGGTAATATTTGAAATATAAGACATGGAAAATAAGGACATCATAGCTCTTATCAAGATGAAATGAGAGAAGGATGTTGACATTTACTAAATAAAAAAGATGAGGTAAGGGAGGTTTATGGAATTTAGAGGATTGGAATTTGGACATACTGCATATGATTTTCCTGCTAATTAGCCAAGTAAAAGTATAAGATTAACATTGGGATAAAACTTGTAAGATCCAGGAAAAGAATGAGACTGGGCATATAAAATTAGGAGTCATCAGCATGTGGATAGAATGTAAAACCATTTGAGCAGATAATATCATCCAGAGAGTGATAGAAAAGAACTAGTATGAATCTCTGATACATTCAAATATTGACAGTTCAGAGAGATGGCAATGAAGCAATATGGAAAACTATAAATAACCATATAAAAAATGCATAAGATAGGCAAATTCCTAACAGCGTGTTTACCTGAAAGCCAAATGAGCACATTATTTCAAGAAGCAACAAGTCATTAATTGTGTTAATTACCACTGAAAGAAAAATAAAAAAGAAAATTGACTATTAAATTTTGACAACATACAAGTCATTTTTTACCCTAATATAAGGCATTTCAATCTTATTTTGTGAGGTAAAAAAAATATATATATATAAGATACACACGATACACACACTCACACACAGAGTATGGAGAAGTAGAAACAGACTCAAAATAATTCCCAATATTTTAGATAAAAGAAAATACAACTTTGAACTAGAGTGTTTCCACTAGAAATAAAAAGGAAGTAAGTAAAATTAAGGATAAATCTCAAAGGAAAGTTGAGTCTTTCATCACTGTCCAGATATGATGAGCAAAAGCAAAAAGAAATCCAGATGATGGATGTATTGAATCTGGATGCATAGAAGAAAAATATTGCTATTAATAACAATTTATGGCCATCTTGTGACATAATTTAGTAAAATTTTGAGTGCCAGTCAAGATTCTACCTTTAGGAAAAAAAGAAATTACAAGTAACATTATTGGTAGAAATATGAAATTAATTTTTATAATCTATAGGCTTACATAATTTCAAAATAGATTTGTATTGATCTGATTTTACAGTATTGATCTTTTCTCTTAATAATGCATCAAAAATACATTATGATGTACCTTTTTTCTAGATGCTATTGACGTGTGCGTGAGTGTGTGTGTGTGTGCGCACGTGCGTACACGTGTGTGTGTTTGTCCGTTTTGGTAGTGTTGCAAATTAAACCCAAAGCCTTGCCCATACTAAGCAAGTGCTCTGCCACTGCAACACTGATCTACACTCTCAGCTCACTGATGAGTTCTTTCTTATGCAATTGACCCTAAAGTCATAGAACTAGAGCCTGCCACTGCCCAAGAATGAAGATGGCATAGTGAAAATTCATGAATCAATTCAAAATCCTACTCATGATAACAAAAATAAGATTTCTATTTCCCAATAATCTTTTACACTATTAGAAATATCTGGTAGTTAACTAAATTATATACTGGAAGAAAAGATACGTATAGCAATATAATTTGAAAATTAGAAATTGAAATATATAAATAATGTGAAATGATATACTTAAATGAATAATATTTTAGCCACATTATAAAAAGTGTTACAACATCAATATCCTGCAGATATATACAATTTTTATGCTTTTGTATAGCAGTTAAAAATAAATTTTAAAAAGCAAAAAATCTTGCATTAAAATTTGAAAATAATAAAAAAGAGTGTTACAACAATTAGGCCACTGCAGTTCCCTACTAAAAGAAAATTGTTCCTGGGACGATTAATAATTCTATGTTTTATAGAAAGGAAAATTCAGAATCAAGATTAAAAGAGTTTCTGGCTCAATCATAACAATTTGATATTCCTACTAGTGTACAATTTATTGTTGAGATTTAGAAAAAGTTGTTTCTGTAAAAACTCAAATTTAACAAAATACATATTATAAACTAAATATAACTCATTAATAATAAGCATGTTTATTATTATTTTGAGTTATATTTAGTTTATAATTTATTATAAATTTATTTTTCTTTAGTAAGTAGAAAAATTAAATGTAAATTTTCATTTATTATGTATCTTCACTATATTTGGAGGAATTTGATTATCATTAGTGTCCAAACATAACAAAAATGGGATATTGAAGGAAATTGACAATTTGTGACTACACAAAATACATGTGTATTCTAATTTAATAAGTTTTTTGATTGTCTTAGAGAAAAAAATCTACTGTACAGACTTAATCTTTTGTTTTCCTAAATTAAACATTCCAGATGACATTATTAATTATAATATTATACTGAAAAATATTTAATATAATAAGAAACAAAATAGTTAATGTGCTATGTAATAATATTAACAAATCAAGTTAATGAATAATGATGACATTATTAGAACAGGTAGTACTAGGCTAGAGGAAAAAAACATGGGAATGAAAATGAGCAACTGTGAGCCTGAAATCTTTACTGTTATAAGAAATCAGTTATGGTAAATCTTTGGATATTTTAATGCTTAAATAAAAATCACCAAGAAAAAAATATTCAGATATAGATAGATGATGAAGGGAAATATCTAGCCAGACCAATAGATAAATCAACAGATAGCTAGCTTCACAAAAATATTCAAATATATAACATATTTCAACATTTAAACCATGGTCATCAACTTTTATTCTATTTATATTCATTTCTTATTACTGCTATAATAAATTTCCCCAAACTTGATGATTTGACTCAGCACAAATTTATTATCTTATGGTTCTAGAGGCCAGAAAAACTAAACTCAGCTCACAGTCTTGTGACTTATGAAGGCTCCAGAGGAGAATATGCTTCCTCATCTTTTCATTTTCATTATTTTTTAATGAGTTTTTGTATATAATTGGCCAATATTTTATTAATAATTTTTTCATTCATGTTCATGAAGGATATTGGTCTGAAATTTTCTTTCCTTGATGTGCCTTTGTTTTGTTTTAGTATCAGGGTGATACTAGTTTCATAGAATTTTTCAAAGAATTTCTTCCTTTTTTATTTCATGGAATAAATTTTAAAAATAAATAAATAAATGAATAAAAATAAATAAAAGCCTGCATTCTTTAGTTTGTTTTATAGAGCCATTTAGAGAGTTGGTATTACTTCTTTAAAGTTCTGATAAAACTCTACTGAGAATTCATTGGTCCTGGATTTTTCTTTGTTTATAGGCTTTTGGTAGCATCTTCAATTTCCTTACTTGAAATTGATCTGTTTAAATTTTCTATATCCTTCTGGTTAAATTTGGGTAGGTCATATGTCTCTAGGAATTTGTTAATGTCCTCAAGATTTTGGAGCCTATTAGTGTATAAGTTTTCAAAATAGTTTCTGATTATCTTCTGTATTTTAGTAGTGTCTGTGGTGATATTTCCTTTTTCATATGGAATTGTTGGGGGCAGGCTCTCTGGGCCCAGGAGCTGCCCTGCCCTTTCAAGATGGCAACCTGGCTGTATGCCAGAAACTTGCAGTAAACAGGTGGACAACTTAAGGAAGTGCACAGCATTGGCTGGCGGTAACATCACTGTGCATGCTTGGCTCGTGGGCAATGCCTGCTCTGATACACGCCTGTATTCTGCTCATGCATTCCCCTCGTGATTGATAATGCTATTCCTTCTGATTGGTTGTAACTCTGCTCTGTAATACTTCCTGCTGTATAAAAAGGAGAGAGAAGGAGGCTGGGGGGAGAACAAGGAGAGAACGAGGGAGAACAAGAGAGAGCTAAGGAAGGCAAGAAGAGCGCTCAACAAAAATAAAGATTGCTTTCTGAGAATAACGGCGTGATTATTGTCTCCTGCCGGCGGGTGACAATATGGAATATCAAATTTAACAATTTGAGGTTTTTTTCTCTCTTTAGATTAGCTTGGCTGAGGGTTTATCAATTTTGTAAATTTTTTTGAAGAATGAAATTTTTATTTTATTGATTTTTTAAAAATTGTTTCTTTAATCTCAATTTCATTGATTTTGGATCTCATTTTAATTATTTTCTGTCTTGACTTTTTTCTGTGTTGATTTTTTCTTCTTTCTCTAGGGCTTTGAGATGTAATACTATGTTATTTATTTGGTGACTTTCTATTCTTTTAATGAGTGAGCTCATTGCTATGAACCTTCCTCTTAGAATTGCCTTCATATTATCCCAGATATTTTGATATGTTGTATCACTCTTCTCATTTGCTTCTAAGTATAGTTTAAACTTTATGCCTGATTTCTTCTACTATCCGTTTATTATTCAATACTAAACTATTGAGTCTACAGGTATTAGAGTAGTTTCTAATTTTTATCTCATCCTAGATTTTCAATTTTATTCCATTAGGATCTGACAGAATACAGGGTATTATCTCTACTTGTTATTTATTTTTGTATTTGGTAAGAGGTGCTTTGTGGCCTAAGATATAAACTATTTTAGAAAATATTCCATGTGCTACTGAGAAGAAGGGGTATTGTCACTGATGGATGAAATACCTTATAAAAATATAAATACAATTATTAATTGTATTTTTAGTCCTATAGCTATTTTATTATTATTATTATTTTTAAAGATCTATCTGGTAATGAGAGAGGTGTGTTAAAATCACCCATATTATTGTGTTGTGGTCTGTTTGATTCTTAATATTGAGAAAGGTTTGTTTGATACATATAGATGTAATGTTTTTCTCATCCTTTTACCTTCAGTCTGGAGATGTCTTTGCCTATGCACTGTCTTTTGGAGACAACATATTGTTGAGTCTTGTTTTGTTTATCCAGTTTGCCAGCTTATGTCTTAGATTGATGAATTTAGTCCATTAACATTCAGTGTTGTTATTGATGCAATTTTTATTTTCTGTCATTTTGATTCATTTCTAGTTTTTAATTGAATTAGATTTTCCTTTGCTTTACTATTCTAGTGTAGTTTCTCCCTCTGTTAGTTTTTATTTTTATTCTCCATTTTTTCTTCATGAAATATTTTATTGAAGTATGTTTTGTAGGTCAGGCTTTTTAGTTTTGAATTATTTTAACTTTGGTTTATCATGAAATGTTTTTATTTCATCTTTATTTATGAAGCTTATTTTTCTGAATATAATATTATTAGTTGGCATCTATTTTCTTTCAGAGCTTGGTATACATTATTCCAAGTCCTAGCTTTAAGATCCAGGTTGAAAAACTGACTGAGATCTGGATTGGTTTACTTCTAAATATAACCAGCCATTTTGCTCTCACAGCTCTCAAAATTCTTTCCTTTTTCTGTGTGTTAGGCATTTGCATAATAATATGCCTTTGTGTGGGTCTTTGTTTTGTATATTTGGAGTCCTGTATGCCTCCTGTATTTGATGTTTAATTCATTTAAGATTTAGGAAATTTTGATATTATTTAATTGAAAAGACTGCATTCTTTACTTTGTTTTTTAGAGCCTTCATCTATCCTTATGAATCTTAGATTTTGTCTTTTTATTTTATCCTATATTTCTTGAAAATTGCATTCAGGGTCTCTTAACATCTTTTCCCAATGGTTAACTTTATTTTTAAGATTATATGTTTTGTCTTCATTGCTGGAAACTCAGTCTTCCAAATGAACTAGTCTATTGGTGATGATTTCCATTGAATTTTTATTTGGTTTATTGATTCTTTATTTCAATGTTTTCTGACGGATTATTCTTCAGCCATCTCTAGCTCCCTATTGAAGTGATCTTTCACTTCTTGTATTTTCTATGTGCACTCATTATATCATGTTGCCTCATATATCAGTTTAACCATGAACTTCCTAAATTCCTTCTCTGACATTACCTCCATTGTGATGTCAATGGAATCTGCTATTGAGGCATTTTGTGTTGTTTGAGAATTTTTTCCCCTTGCTTTTTCATTTTGTGTGTCTACCCATTTACCCAAGTGTATCTGAAGCATCAGAGTTTCTACCTTACAAACTTATAGTGTCCCTGTTGTTTTCTAGTACCTCACAGATTAGGGGGAGCCAAATAATGGGGAGCAATGGCACATGAAAATATAGTAATAAATGAATATAGTAATAAACTTGATTTATATTATGACTACTATGTTAATTTGCACAATAAATAATATTGATAGGATCATCAATTTCCATTAGTAAGAAGAGTAAGCAATCAAATTATGTGTGGCATAAAATCAAACAATAGGTGCTATGTTTGACTTCTGCACTATTAATTATTTCTACAGCACTAATGATGGAGTCTGCCATTATATATACCAATTAGTGCTAAGAGATGTTAAAAATAGAGTTAAGAAAAAAGATGAAGTGATAGGAGGTTAGAAAATTGTGATTTCAATACTTGAATGTGGGAAATGCAAAAGTGGCATAGGATGTAATAGCATGCAGAAAGAGGAGTACAGGGGTCCAGCCTCCTCAGGGTGTCAGGTCCTAAGGTGGGATGAGTGGTGTCAGCGAAAATAGCACCAATGAGACAGAGACCAGATTTGGTGCAGCTGTGTCCGTCCAAGTTCAGACCAGCACTTTATTTATAGTGATTTACAGTCATTGATTAAAATAAAAGAAAAGGGGGTTACAATTCATTATGAGTTATTCATAAACACAGTGGTCATCTATAATTGTCCCAGATAACTACATCAACATCAAAGGATTTTTAAATCTTAACTAGAGACTGTAACCATAAGGGTCCTCATGTCCTGTTCTTAAGATTAATATCAAACTAGAGATCACTAAGCTTCCTATTGTATTCTCAAAAAACAAGATGAAGCTAACAAAGATATTTTTAACTATGAGAGTAGCATAAGACTAATAGATCACTGTGGTAACTACACTTAAAAGCATAACCATTGACGCACATGTGGTCAACGGCTTCTGCTCACGTCCAGAATTGCCCAAAGCTGCAGGTTAAGTTAACTATTACATACATCATTAAAATATCATTCTCTGAACTTTCCCCAAACCCTATCCTGTAGCAACCATTGTTTACATAATTTGAGTTCAGTTTCTCTGGGCAGGCATCAAGGCCTTTGTTTCTTAGGACTCTCCTATGTAAACAAGGAACCACAATTAACATGTTTTCTATTAACCCAAACCGTTCTTTCTCCATAAATGTAGGCTCCTGAGTATGGTGGTAGAGGGTCCAGTCCTAAGTTACCTGGACACCTGCCATCTTCTGCCTTTACCCATGTCAAATATCACTGGATTTTACTATAGATGGAATCCATTTTTGTCAGGGCCTTTGAGAAGGCTTGACCAACATATGAGCTTTAGGCATGGGACTAGTTGGAGACATAATTTCCCATAGCTCACTTTATTGAAGTGGCCAAAGCAGCCTTCTACAGCCAGGCCTGAGAGCACTTCCAAATGTAATTGGGGAAACTGTGGGCCTAAGTGTTCTGGATAACATATCTAAAGTGAAACTATCATAAGGGGAATTTCTAGAATTACTACTAAGAAACATCATATCAGTAGTACTATTCTGATGGGGATTTTCTTATTTATTCTCCTGGGTAGTCAAATGCCTCTCCTTGATTACAAGAGACTTTAGGGGACCAGGATTGGCTGATCCTGTCTTTCTGGGAATTAGAATAATGACACAAGCAAGCACAATTAATTCTGTCAAACTAAGAAGGGGCATCCCAACAAGAAATATATTGAGGAGTGCATCTCTTCACCCTGATCCATTGCAGGCACCAGAACTTTGTCAAACAATGTCTTGAGGATTTTGGGCTATGGCAGAGGAGAAAAAATAGAAGTAAAAAAATAAAAAGAGTAAAAAGAGAACAATAGAGTTTGGCTGTTGGGAAAAGAATAGGGAGAAAGAAACTGTTAGGGTAGGTGGTGCAAATATCCATTAGAGACACATCTCTGAGTTCAAGCAAAGGTTTATTGACAGAGAATATCTGTCAGGCTGCCCTTCTACAAGGTGCAGCAGCCTGCTGGAGAAAACTTCTTAACTACACAATCAAGTACAATGGAGTAGGTAAAAAATAACACGTCTCACCTTGTGATTGCTATTTGACATCTTTGCTGTGTTTTCCATAGTTAGGGACTCTTTTCGGGTAGGGTGAGTCAAACAGGTAGGTCATGCTGGGGTGGGCACATGCTGATTTTCAAAGTGGAGTTACTTTGGCCTAAGGACCCAACAGAAACAAAGGTAATAGCATAGTGAAGAAGACAGTATAAATCAAAATCAAAATATACTAATCAAAAACCTTAACCCTCAAAGGACAGGGCAAGGAAAAATTGCTAACTTCAAAAAAATGCTAGAACTGAGAAAACAGAAGCAAATATGTGTATGTATAAATGTTCATGAATCATTCAGCACATTAGGAAAACAAATAATCAAAAAAGAATCTTGATGCAAAATTAAGGAGTTGTTTCCATTATTGTAGACAAAACAATTAATGAGAATATATGATCACTGTCTGTGCCCAACTGTCAACTGTCTTTCATTCTATTTCTTTTTGAGGTATGTATTGAGCACAAGAGTGGGAGCTGTGGGTTGTCAACTCCTTTCTTTTTATTATCTTGCTCACCAAGATGCCAGTTGAAGTTCAAAAATCTCTGCTTCCCTTCTCTGTGATAAAATAAAGTTTGGGATGAGAAATAGTGTTAGCTCTGCTCCAGGTTGAAACCACAGCTGAATTCTGTGAAATGAACACCTGTAAATAGAACTTTCAGGTGTGGGGCTTAGGTCTTATGAGGTCACAGGTGCAGCTACTTATGTGAAGATATTAAATCTATGAACTTTAGAGCCTGTCAGATGCCTGACTATGCTAAGAGATTGTACTCTAGGAGTTTTCCCAGGATTCTGTTCATAAGACAGGGGAGCCAGTCTCACACTGCTTCTCTTCTTCACAAGTTCTGCCCTTTCACAGCCTCCTGGTGCCTGTCACTAGGCTCAATCACACCCAACCATTTAGATTCCTAACCCACTGCAGCTGGCCCTGCATACTTCCCAGCCTGGAGGAGGAGTGTCAATCTTCAAGTACAAACACACCTCCTCATTCAGATTCTCAACATGCATCTTTCTCAGCCTCTTGGGGTTGGTATCTAAATGAAGTTACACACACCTATTCATTCAGATTCACAATCTACTGCAGCTGGTCCTGTGAGCAGCAGAACTCAAAGCAGGGAGGGATCCAAATTCCCCCTGGCCTCTCTGATTATGTAGGCACTCAAGCTACATAATCCCTTGCCTATTTTTTTCTCCAGATATTGCTATGCTCAGAATTCTTCATATGGCTGATGTCTACCTGTACTGTCTATTGGAGCCAGTCTCATTTTTCTGGATCTGAGTTCTCAGTTTCCTGTATCTGCCAGCTGCCAAAGTGTGTTCAGCTCAAGATGGCTCCTGCCTCAGCTTGCTGTGGACTACTCTTAAACATAGGGCATCCGTCATGTGCCAACTTGCTGTGTCTAACAGCCTCCTGACGGGCTTTAGCAGGCTGCCACTCCTATCTCAGGATTTTTCACACTAAGGCTGACTCTTGTGTTTCTCAATTTTTTCATCCTTGTATGTTAATTCCACTGCTTCTGTTGACAGTTTAGTTTTATTTTTGTCCCTTTCTCCTGTTAAATGTTCCTCAAATTTATACATCTTAAGGCATTCTAGCTATTTAGTATTGAGTTTTAGTGAAATCCCTTTCACCTACCTTGCAGAGAAGCAGTATTCCCATTGCTTGGATCTCTGGTCACCAAGCTACAAAAATATTGCCTCCCTCTAGTCCACCATCTGCTGTCTTTATCATTGCTTTTTTACTTGAAAACCCTTAGTATTTCTAAAAAGAAGTGCTTATATTTGTCAGTGACTTATTTTTGTAGAAGTGATTGTTCTTAATCATTTTTAGTCCTATTTTATTTAGAATATTTCTAAGAAAATACATAGTTATGATAAACACTAATTATTCTTGTATGTTTAACATATATTTTGTTAATTACTGGTTGCTTTTATTATATTTTTTATTAGAGTTCCTTAAGTTTATTAACTGTTAGGAAAAGAAAAGAGAGTCTTATCTCTTTCCTCAAATAACTTATAGTTATTTGCTTCTCCTGTTTTATTTACTGAAATCTGTAATGCAAATTAAATCAATCTGAGCACTGAAAGAATAACTTACATTCTAGGTCCTGACTCAAATTATAATAGTTTTTAGATTTTTGCCATTTTAGAAATTTAATTTTAACATATTTTTTGTTCTTATTTTAATTTTAATTGAATATTAATAATTTGAATATATAATCACTACTAAGTAATCACAGTTTATTTAAATGTTAATATGTTAGATTGTTTTTATTAATTTCCTAATATTTGAAACATAGTTTTAATTATGACTATCATTTACACATGTAATAGTTGAGAATAATTCAGAAACTTCTAAGAATGTCAGATAATTTCTTGCATTTATAATTCTTACCAATTTTGAAGATAATCTCAGTTGGAAAAAACAACTTTATACATATCACTTGCATGTGCATATATCTCTGCATAATAATTCTATATGACACTCACAAAAAGCCGTTTGCCCCTATAATGATGAAGATGTTGAGAGAACAGGACCAATGACATCTTGAGACTGTTGACCTTTGTCCCCAAATCAGCAGCCCCCACTCAGTTCCTGAAAAATTGCAACACCCTTAGTGACATCCTGCTCAGGCACCAGTAAGTCGGGCGCCAGTAAGTCATATTGCAATTTGGGCCAACCAATCAGGAAACTAGATATCGGGCCCACTTCAGCCAAACCTATCAGCCTAAAGGTCAACTGACCTCACACTGATCACACTCACCTTCACCCAATCCTAGAATGACAAGACTGCTGTCCCCTTGCATGCACTTTCCCTTACCCAATCCTGAAACTCCAAGGCATGTACTCCCCTGCTTGTGATTGAAACCCATAAAAATCCCTGTTCCCCTAGACTTGAGGCCACACCTCCCTACCCACTGC
>CM053411.1:17391659-17417707 GCA_028644305.1 Xerus rutilus | reverse complement strand
GATATCCTATAAATATGTATTTGTTTAATGTTTTTCACCAATATGTTATGAAATCAATTTTATGTTGCCTTTTTCTCCAGAAATTTCACTTTGAAAGGATAGTGCTGATAGTTTGATCTTGTTTTAAAAATATTGGGGCTGGAGTGTAGCTCAATGGTAGAACACTTGCCTAGCATGCAAGAGAACCTGGGTTTGTTTCCCAGCACTGAAAAAATAAAATCATTGACTCAAGAAACAAGGTAAGATGGTTCACTTAAATTAGTCTGTTTAATTATCAGGACACTTCACAACTGAGATTGCTTGATGTACATGCTATTGTTTAAAGATATCATCAAAATCAACTGCTGCTATTAAGTAAGCTAAATGTACAACCTGAGGAAATTTCACAAAACTTGGCCTTCCTAAGGTTATTATTATTATTATTATTATTATTATTATTAATATTATTATTATTATTATTTTGGTACTGAGGATTGAACTCAGGGATTGACTCACTGAGCGACATCCCCAGCCCTATTTTGTGTTTTATGTAGAGACAGGGTCTCACTGAGTTGCTTAGCACCTCGCCATTGCTGAGGCTGGCTTTGAACTTGTGATCCTCCTGCCTCAGCCCCTCAAAGTACTGGGATTACACGTGCGCGCCACCATGCCCAGCTCTGAGGTTATTTTTAAAAGACATTTTTATCTGTGCTATAACAATACTGTTAGAAGAAGCCAATTTTGATTAAAATGAACAAAAGGAGGAGCAAATGTTCTTATTCTATTCTTTGTTGGTATTATGGTGTATGTAGGTATACATATAGAAGGGAGTATCTTTTAATGCAATGCAATATCACTTAAAAAGAATAAAATTTATGGACTAAAATCTGTCATAGGGGAAAATGAACTAGCTAGAGCCATATGAAAAGCACATGAAAACTAACCAGCCAGAGAAGAATGCTTTGTGACACAATGCCAGGAGAGCCCTGGATAACTTCTTATAATCAATCCCATTCTTTATGTTTGTAGATATGCATCATAGTGTTTGTAAAATTAACATGGCATTACATTTTATAGAGCCTCAACAACTATCATAACATGTTTGTATCATTTTCAGAAATAGGAATATTAACTTTAGAAATCATGTTATTATTTACGGATAACAGTAAACTTATGACACTTGATTTTACATATCTAAGTAAAAAAAAAAATATGAGGAGGTACCACACCAAATGAAAGGCTAGAAGAGTGTGCAAGAAAGAATCCAGAGTCAGAATAACACACGGGTGCCAAGCAGAATGTGTGTATGAGGAAAATATATTCAGGAGAGAATTTTTATTGCTGTAGCATAGACATTCTCTACTAGGCAAAAATAATATTTATAATGGTGAAATCACCTAAACTCTTACCAAAATAAATTATAAGATAAAATGTTCAGTATTTAGGCAAAATATTATACACTAATTAAATAATGCTTATGTATCTCTTGCCTTATCATCAATACATTTCAGAGATTTAGAAAATTATAACAAAATGAAATATAAGACCAAAATACATAACCCATTAACACATTTTTTGTGTAAATAGATTTCGTTATGAATAATATTTATGTTTTTACAATTATTTCTATTTTATCTTTTGTGATATATATGGATTGCTTTTAAAATTATCATGTGTTACTTTTCAACTTTTTAAATTGAATTGTTTTGTGAACTATTGGAAAAAAATTATAAAAACCACCCCATTTACAATAGCCCTCAAAATAATAAAATTCTTTTGAATAAATTAAGAAGAGGAAAGACTTACACAGGAAAAAATACAAAACATTGATGTAAAAAGGAAACACTCATGTTTTTTCCTGGACCAGGACCTAAAGAGTCAGTGCAAATTGAGATGGTATTTATGAAGTCATAAACAACAAGAAACCAGACCTACTGAACTGTGACCAAGAAAAAAAAGGAGCTAACTAATATCAAAACAAGTGTTGTATGTTGTATGAAGACACCCTCTTCCTATCTTAATATGGCTAAGTGCTTGGCTGCCTCACAGGGCCCCAAGCCCAAAAAAGTTTCATGTCCCATTTAATGGTCTGCTATTATCATTATCAAATTTTTAATAATATTTGAATACAGGAGCTTACATTTTTAATTTATACTGGTCTCACAAATTGTGTAGCAATTCTTGTTGAAATTTATGATTTTGCCATATTCTGTCATATAATTGCTAGTTGACCAGATTGTCCCCCAAACCACATTTGGAAATATTCTCTATTGTTTATCCATGGGATTTGTACTGTTTATCAAAATTCTTATCCAAGTGGACTCATCTGGATTTTTTGATTGCTTACTGTTTACCTCACATTTCAGGAAAGATACCCTTCCAGTTACTCTTATAACTTATGTATATTCAAATACATTCCTACTACAGCATTGACAATGCACACTTAGATATTCTGTCAGCAGCACCTTGCAAAATGCTTGAGACACATGCAAATTCTTGAATGCCTGTGAAAACAATAAAGAACTTGTGAACAAAGATCATCACAGGTGCAAGTTCCATTGCCTGATTTTATCTTATATCATTAAAGACAAGGCAGCTCGTTCAACAGGTTATTTTACATGAATACCCCTTCATCACCCATGTCTGTTTCCAAATCTAAAGGATGTATATAGTGCCCTAAAGGAAGAATTTTTAAGGAGTTCTATAATATGATTAACCTTTGAAGCAGTGAAAGATTACACTGTATCTTCCAAATGCACAAAGTATTACCCAAATGAGGACAATTTTGAGATTGAAAAAGGTGCTATTAATCACCATATCAGGACAATCAATGTAAATTGGCCATTTTCTTGGCCAACAGGGATACTGAGTTGCCTTAACATAGGTTGTACATTTCTCTGATATTTCACTTCAGGTTTTGCACTACATTCATTGTTTTTCCTAAAAGTTTGAGTAAAATTATTTGTACTTATTAACCACAGTAATTATCATGTATATAATATTCTGATTAACTTTTACAACCAACCTCATCTACACAGCTCCTCTATTGGATTTTGACAAGTGCATGTATACAAGGAGCTTGAGAAATGCAGGTTTTCCAACTCAAAGAAGCCAAGGGAAATTCTCTCCCCTCAGAAAGTTTAGAGATCCTTCAATCACTTGAAGTCAGAAATTTGACTGAATATCAAACTTTATCTAAAATCAGGGACACTTACAAAGTTCATAGGTTTGTAGAACATCATGGGAATTTTCTTCCTCATTGATCATCTCTGGCAAAAGTCATTACATAGTTTTCTAGGAGGCAACTTGCATTACATAACATCACTTAGAAGCTATGAACTAGAATGTTACTGTGACTATGGGACCATTTCTACCTTCTCTCCCAGGTAATTTATTGTCAGACCACTTTATCATTTTTAATAACTTGACCTTTTCTTATATTTGTCCAGTCCCCAAAAGAAAAGGATGTATTTCTTCTAATGTGTTTCCTTTAGTCATAGAGCTAATGCAGGGAAAAGTTCAAATATGAACTGGGATAGAGAATGACATAAAATATGCACAAAGAATGGCAGAGATAGAAGAGTAACACATGAGATTGACAAAACACTTGAAATTAATACAAATAGAAGCATAGCTATAAGAATTTAAACATATTTAGGGATAGGATTAAGGCCAAATATAGCAAAATTTAACAATGTGCATTTGTTGGACTTAAATATAAAGAGTTTCTTTCTCATTGAATCAATTACTGTGCAAGACAAATGAGAAAAATATTTTGGTCCCAAGGGAGCATATAAAAACTAAACAATAATCTTGTACTAAAACTCCAAACAAGAAGCAAATTAAATACCAGATATATGAAATCATTTATATATAAATAAACATATATACATATATATGTGTGTGTGTATGTGTGTATATATATATATGTATATATATATATATATATACATATAGTGTAAATATTTAAAACTTAAGGAATGAATGATAGAACCTACAGTCAGTGTTACAAAGCCTACAAAAGGTTCTCTACTTCAAATGTCTTAATTTATGCATGAATAATTCTCAGTAGTATAGCCATTTATCGAGTCATATGTTAACTTCCTGACAGAATCCTGAAAGAGAATCCATAGCTTCTTAAAAATACTTTATTAAATGTTTAAATATTTATACAGCATATTGTATTAGGTTACAAAATGGTTCCCTGGCAGGTAGTATGTTGTCATCTGAGCATCAGTTTTTCCTACAGGAAAAAATGCTCTTCATTGCAGACAGGAAACCAAGGGCTACATTTCCCAGAATACTTTTCTTCATGTAGTACCAGATGTGAGGTGCCAATGGGAAGAATGCAAAGGAGATTTGAAGGTAAAAAGGAGGAAGGCCATTGTACCCCATAGATGATTTCAGTCAGACACATCGGCAGCCCTGAGAGGTGAGCCTGAGTGTTGCAAAGGCTTAGTGAAGACAAGAATTTTCACTACTTGGTACAGACTAAGACAGATAGTGAGAGGTTTTGCATGATCTTTACTAATCATGAAGACTTCTTGCGGATATTTTGACAGCCAGCGACTTAAATGCTTTACCCTGAGTGCATAAATGATCTCTTATTTAGGCTGAAGGTGCAACTTCTACCTGGGGCAAGATCTTCCTATGGGAAAAGATGGAACTCAAAAAACTGGTACAAGCCTCTGCTGGAAATTGGCACACTTTCACTTCTATTGATATTTCATTCACAAAGTTTGTCACATGGCATTTGATAAAGGAATAATAAATATACTCTTTTCAGGCATGTAAAGAGAAGAAGGATAAAAAATTTCTAGTGATTCATGAAGTATACAATATGTGATAATGTTTAGCTAAAATACTAAGATACATAAACTAATGTTATTCTGAAATCATTGTCTCCATAAAAAGATTATCCACCTGAGACCACAACTGATAATAACCTGGAATGAGTTTCTAGCCCTACATACACCTGTATGTCTGTTATCAAGCCTTTACAGAAAAATAAGGAAAATTTCAAAATGGATTAGGTATGGTCCATTTACAAATTCCAACTTTCTGTTCTACTCTAAGACAGTTAAAACATGGAAACCCACTTTCATTTAGTTTTTTGCTGAATTTTCCTAGAAAATGTGTTTGTGAACAAAAATTCATAAAATATAAATTAAGAAAATACATCTCACAATTGTAATTAACCCATCATCAGGTGGTTATGCTATTTCTCTTTCAGAACTCTTTCTTTTAATACATATTTCCTTTTAAATATTTCCTCCAACCATGAGTGCTAATCTTTCCTGATTGTAAGACCATCTTCTTTAATAAAAACATCCAAATTTATCTCATTATATTTATAGTTAATAGCATCTTAGATTGACATTTGTCTCTTAAACTTCCCTTGTCATTTTTAATTCATTAATTGAACACTGAGATGACACAGTCTATGTGCTAGAATAACATAGTGAACAGAAAGTCAAATGCTTTACCCTTGTGGAGCCGACAATTCTAAAAGGGGTTAGATAGATTTTAGAATTTATAAGTGTCTATAGAAAAAAAAAGCAGTAGGAAAGGTTCGAATTTTTATATTACATGAGGAAGTCAGGGAAGATACTTATCCCTTGATTAGATGGCATTTGAGAAAGTGTTTGAAGGTCATAATGAATAAATCATTTGGACATCTCTGGAAAAAGTGAAATATGCAGAGGGAAGAGCAAGTGCAAAATTCCTCCATTTGGTGTGTGTTTGTCTCATTCCAGAAACAACAAGGCCATTAGTTTGGCCAGAGTCAAATGTGTTAGGGAAACAATGATGGGAGGAGAAATGAGAAAAATGAGGGCAAGCCAGTCTTCCAGTAACTTTTAAGGAATTTGTTTTTTACTCTAAGAAAATTGGAAACCATCTCAAAATTCTAAAAAGTAGAGGGAGCTGATCTGACTTAGTGAGCAAAGGGACACTGGTTAGCAGCTGCACTGACTATATTATCAGAAGTTTGGAGTGGAAGCAAGGTGACCAGGGAGGAGGCTAATGAATCATCCAGGAGATAGATGTTTGTGATGTGAGATGAGTGGAGGTGGAGGTGGACAAACATAGTCAAATTATAAGTACTTGAAGCATTTCTGAAAATATGACAAATGGAGGGATTTTGGTCAAAGGGGAAGGAAGAAGGAGGGGGAATGGGGGCAGGAAAGATGGTGAAATGAGATGGACATCATAGCCCTAGCTTCATGTATGACTGCATATATGGTGTGATTCTACATCACATACAACCAGAGAAGTGAAAAGTTGTGCTCCATTTGTGTACTATGAATTAAAATGCATTCTGCTATCATGTATACCTAAGGAGAATGAATAAATTTAAAAAAACATGACAGATGTGTGTGAAACACAGAGTAGAGGATGATTCTAGAAATTTAGGTCTGGACACTTAACTAAGTTTGGAGACACAAGAACTGGGAAAATTTGAGATAAGGATAAACAATATAAACTTATAAGATGTTAAATTTGAAGCTCATACTGGATATGTGCCTCTGTTCCTCAACAAACAGTTTTCACAGTACAAGTTTGATTGGTTTGGAAACCAAGTAAAGAGATCTCATTTGATATAATTTCAATGAAGAGGACTATTGAATATATTAGTGGTATCACATAACATGAGGGAAGATTTATAAGAGTGAAATTGGTGACACTGTATATTATGATTCTGCAAGGAGAAATTGATGGCAGATGAGAGGATTTTTAATTAATGTGCTCGAAATCTTATTTTAATTAGTGTGTTTGAAATCTTGAGGAACTGAACTGGAATAAAAACTGTGGCAATGCAGAGAATGCACATAGAAGGAAATAAGCCACTCTTATAATGATAGATCTTGACAAAAATATTGGCAATAAAAGGCGTAATTTGATAACTGAAAAAATGATGGTGCATATGATTTGTAACTTTCACTGATTAGGTGGAGTTATGGTTCAGATATGAGATATCCCAGAAAAGGTCATGTGTTTGGCAAGGCAGGAATGTCAGAAGTGAAATGCTTTGATTATAAGAGCTATAACCTCATCAGTGGTTTAATCCATTTGATGTATTAATAAATTGAATGGACTACTGGATCATAACTGTCGATGTGTGGGACATGTCTAGAGGAAGTATAGATTACTGGGGGTGTACCTGTGGGGATTGTATCTTACCCCTGCCCAGAGCAATGTGGTCAGCCAACTATGGACTCTGAAACCATAAGCCCAAACTAACTTTCCTCATCTAAGTTGTTCTTGTCAGGTACTTTTATCACAGTGACAAAATGCTGACAAGTAGGAAGTCCTGTTTTAATTTTATGATTTATTATTTAGCACTATGTGCTATGTGCTACATCTAAAGGAAAACTATCATTGTCTTAACTTTACCCTTGACTTTCACAGTATTCAAGTAATTTTCAAAGTCTATTTAAAGTGTATTAAAAGAGTTGAAATTTCAAAAAGACTTATCTTTGTGGTTCTCAAACCTTTCCTGCTTATTTTTCATCTAGTAAGGGACAAGCTAAATGTAAGATACAAAACAGAATAAACATAAGCAATTTGACAAGAAAAAAAATAAGAATAAAGTGAAGAAGATGCTGGAGAAGGAAGAAGGTTTGTTTAAAACTTTTCCATTTTATTCTTCCATCATGAAATAAGTGACAGAAGAGTTGTGATATAGACTCCCCCCAAAAATGCACATAAAAAGGCATATTGTAACACACATAATTACATATTATTTCTTAGACACACACACACACACACACACACATACTTGCTTTTCTGATTCACTCATTTGATAAATATTTGTCTCAAGAGTGATTCTGGAAATTGAAATGTCTGAAATATTTCTACATTCATTAATGGATGTTTCAAATTAATTCTGAGATGAGTAACAAAATGATAAATTTATCTCTGAGATAACTCTACATTGAAAATAAGTTCTTCCATTTGTGTAGATACAATTGTTGGCCAGAAGTGTATTTCTAGTTAGTCATCTAAAAATTTCAGCATATTTATTAATGTCACACACATGCTTTTCCTAAGCCTATCCCTTTCATTCTTATGCTCCTAATCTTCAGCAGCTTCATGGGAACTTGGCAAAAAATTGAAATTCTATCTGCTAGAGGTGGGTGCATATAGTATGTTACTGAAAATAATTAGAAACCAAAAGGTGTAAATACAGTTATATATTACTCCCATTTTGAGCCAAGTTCTTAGATAATATTTGGAAATACAAATTTGTATGTGGCACATCTACTGTTCTACAGAAGTTTATTGTTCAGTATCAGGGAAAGCAATAAACTAATATCATAGAACAGCATAGTTCCATAAAAATATTAATATTCATAATCATAAGTTCAAAATTCAAGATGTTACTAGCTTTATTAATGAAGTATAGAGAAGACTTCATGGATAAATCAGGTTTGACCTAAGTCCTAAAGCTACTGTGTAGGTTAATGTTTAAGAAACATCAACAATATTAGCTTTTATAATTAGTGAAAGAAAGAAAAAGATTATTCCTAAGGATATCCTACTGAAATAAAAACTATTTAAAAAATGTTTTTGGAGTATTCAAAATGGGAGAGGAACAAAAAGAAATAGGAACTATAAGTAAAACTCTACCAATAGTATGATAAAAGAAAAAATCACACTCATGATTGAAAAGGAACAGAAGATATGCTCTTTCTTATGATGTCCCTAAAGTCTCAATATGAATAGCCCTGAACTGAATTTGGTGGCACACCTTAGCTTTTCTTCAGAGAAAAGTAAATACATTGACCACTTCTCAGTCATCTTGGCATCCCATAGCTTGCAAAAGGGGAGCAATTTGCTTTCTTTACAAATCAGTCTGAATCTGAGGAACATCAGCCAATTTTTCTCTGTATCTGCTTCCTATTGGATGTCTTCATCACTGAGGGTTCAAATATGAAGAGATTCAAGGACTAGAGGAGTTAGTCCAAAAAAATAAATACATATGGCTTCTGGCATTTCTTGATTATTAATTTTACTGGTGAACACGCACTTAAATACATTCAGGGTCAAACATCTCATCCAAACTTTCAATTGATAACCAGTAATTTGCAATGATCTCTGTGAATACTGACTATGGGAATTGCCCACTTTACCTTCACAATTATTATGTTAATCCAGCCAAGAGACTAACCAGAAGAAGAGAATATATCCTCATCACACAAAGCAGAGGAAATCTATTAACTAGTGAGTCTTACAGAAAAACTGTATCTCTGAAGAAGCAGCAATCAAAAAGTTTCACTCAGCCTGTCCCTTAGTTTCTTAGTGCCCATCTCCCCCCAATACATATGCATGCACTTCTTCTTTATACAGAACTCATGATTATGCATTTCACAATAATGCAGCAAAAGTCTCAATTATGTGTTAGTCTTAGAGGTGCTAATATAAAACAACCAAAACATTGTCCATAACAATCTACAACTTATAATTCATTATGCACCTAGGATCAGGACTGTGGACCTAGGTTTTTATAGTCCTGCAAACATGTTTAGTGCTGACATGACTCTATCTCTTCAGACAGAAGATCTAAGAAGTCAGAAATCAGTTATTTCAACCACTTTAAATTTATGAAAGCAAAACCACGCACTGATTATATAATGTAGCCAAGATTCAATTTCAAATTTGAAAGGTAACATATCTAAAGGTAAATTAATGAGAAATATTCACAGGAGATAGTAGAGGAAACAAACATTAATTGAATTATTGCTTCATGCTTAGAACTTGGTTGAATGGTCTGCATTTCTACAATTACCATGTCTCAATTGCCAAGTTTTTTCCTGTTCCTAGTTCTTTGCAGTTGATCATGACTATCTGGAAGGCCACTTTTCCTATCTTCATATCTCTAAATTCTACTCTATTCCCTATGAACTCAAATAAATAGGTGCTATAATACCTATTCCATTTGTCTTCATCACAGTGTCTCTTAAATTTCACTTTCAGTTTTTATAATTTTAATTACCTATGTATCTGTCTACTTATTTACATATGATTGCTTTCCCTATTTCCCTGTAATTTCTATGAAGATGAAGACACTCTGCAGCAGTGCCAGTACAGGACCTGTTTAAAGCAGATCCATAAATATATATGTTGAACAAATAATCTTACAAATGAACAAATATCATCCCATTTATATATAAGGGTATATAGAAATTAAGAATAAATAACTTCTACAGTTCCCTCCATTTTAAAAGTGTATTATCACTTTTACTATGATACTATCTGAAAGGAAATTCAATGTTTCCCAATATATTACAATCTCTGAACATCACAGTTCATTCAGCTCTGTCTATAAGGAACCCTAAACTTTGAGCTGCTTAAGGAAAAATGGAAGTAACTCTAGGAAATGAAGGAAGAACACTTCAATGGCTCTGGGTAATGTCTAATAGGGTAGATTTTGAGAAAAAAATAGGATATACTTTGGCTTAGAGAAAAAAGTTTGAGAGTTTGTCGTAACTCCAAACAAAAGTAGGAAGGTCTTTGAGACAAGTTGGCTATTCAACAGATCTAAGGGTATCTGGTACATTACTTCTCCTTTTTATTCTACAAAATTGAATTACCACAAATGTTAGGAGATTTCTACTTTTACCAAGGCAAGGTACAAGCTATTCACTGTTAAATGAATGAATACAGAAGTCAGTACAATTTGGAGAAGATTATGTTTTATATCATGGAGAATTAATATCTGATAATTATGTTCAAATGTCAGCCTCTATTTGTGGCACATGAGTAAATGTATTATTGTTCCTTTTGGAAGCATTGCTGTACTTTTATCTCCAGATATGGGATACACAATTATGTTTCACAAACTTTACTCTAAGAAGATAAAGCACAAAGCAAACTTACTATCTGAAAGACATTTTTAAAAAGTGGTTATGGGTAAAAATAAAACTGAATAGAAAAAAAATAAAAAACACAAATAAAGACCGAAAAGTGTCCAATGTGAATGTTCTTCAAAACACACATAGAATAATAAAATGAGTAAAAAAATATGTTTCATTACCAATCAATGACTATATGTATATTAATAAAATGTTCTTAAGTAATTAAAGAGGTATTCCACTAGAATAAGTCTAATGTATAAAGATAACCTAAGTATTGTTCAATGTTAATTCATTTGTGTATAAAAGTATACACAATGTATAAAGATAACCTAAGTATTATTCAATGTTAATTGGTTTGTGTACTACTGTGGCTTGATGGTTTTTGTCCCCTGATGGTTCAGGTCTGAGTGTGTCAATTGGTGAGGAGATAAAAACTTTAAGAGACTGGCCCTAGAGATCTCAGGTTGTTGGCAGTTTTGCCCTCAGAAGTGAATGCTGGTCTTTAGGAGTGAATTCTTGAGACAATGAGTTATGAAAACCTGAGCCTGACCCCTGAATTTCCCTTTGCTCCTGTTTAATCCTGAAACATGATCCTTCTTTCTCGCATACACACACTTCTGGCACAAAGTATTCATCAGAACCAAGATGATGTCAACACCATGCCTTCAATCTTCAGAACTATGAGCTAAATAAATTCTTGTTTATAGGTTACTCTGCCTCAGGTATTTTGTTACAGTAATAAAAATGGCCTAATAAATGTATTGATTGCATGTAAATATGTATCCAATCTCTGTACCTAAATATGCTCATAACTACTCACTATCAAGTGTCAGATCTTCAAATGAGATTTGGTCAGCTAAGAGTATGGGTATGTTTAGCTTCCCCACAATTCTCCTTTTACATGCAATAGTTCTATGGACAATTTATGTTAGGAATTTGAGTCATGGATCTTTTTTTTTTTCTGGTTCCTTGATTCTTGTTCTCTTGGAAATATAAAGTGGCCATTGATAACCTCAATATGACTAGTAACTAAATGCTTTCTGCCTTGTGGAATATATGTATCAGATGTTTGAATTTTCTTTGGAAGTAGTACACAGTTTCCCGAAATAGAATATTAGTTCTTGCAAGACTAATAAAGCTTAAAAGCTATACTGGAAAGTTATTTAAGACAGTGACTTTTACTGGACTCCAAATGAACCAGTAGAAAGCCTTTCGCATACCTCTGCCAGATGGCAAGAAGTTATGCTCCTTGATGATCACTGTTCTGCAAATTTCTTTATATAGCACCAGTAGGTAAAAGGCTGATTGACCAAGCTTTGGTCTTAGTGATCTTGTCCAACAGGAGAATAAGATACTGATCTTTGTAGATACTCTCAGTCTTCACAAATTATTTTCTTAGGATATCTTTCATTCGGCTTTTTAGAATAAAAGACTTTGCCCTCCCACTTGGGAGCCTTCTTTAAGAACATGCTATATCTTCAGCTAAAAAATCAGAAACACTACATACTTAATTAAGTCATGGAGAATGATTCATCTTATTACACAGATGACATGAGTACAGAATCGGTAATAAAAAAAATCTGAAAATTGGGAAGGTAAACATGTAAAGAAGTAAGAAATTGCAATTGCTTGAACAACATACAATTTAGATTACACAATATGTTAATTCTGTTTTGAAGGAGTGAACTCCTCCCAAGACACAGTCAGTTGATAAAAAGAGGCCTTAGCACATTTTTTTTGTAAGTAGATAGTAAATATTTCAGACTTCGTTAGCCATGTCTGTTCTTTATCACATAAAATATTTGTATTTTTCCTTACAACTCTTATAAATACAAAAATATAAGTAAATTCTTAGCTTGGAGTCCTTTAAAAATAGGCCACAGACAGGATTAGACATGTGGGTCAGTTGTAGTGGCAAATCCTGCATTGGAGAAAATAGAAGAAATTATCAGTAGATACATTATATACACAGAATAAGAGAAAAATGTTTTATTTTTTAATAAAATTAATACTATATTCACTTATACTAGTATCATGGACACCCTTCTTCTTTGTCTGATTCTGATTCTGATTCCATGACAGTTCTGATAAATGCTGTGAGTTATAGATGTGTAAATGAGTTCTGTGTAGTAGAAAGCAACTATGCTGACCCTTGCCCTCCTCTGAAAATAAGGAACAAACAAAACAGCAGTTATTTCCTCCATTTTCACATTCATCTTTATATTCCTGCTCAACAAATGCATCTGTTCTTGGCTTCTCATTGTAGGTGTCTACAACATAGTGTTCTTATTTAATTCATTTAAGTCTTTAAAGAATAAATTCACCATGTGTAATTTTAAACTTCTCCTGTGGATTAAATAAAGATAATTCTGGTGGTAAAACCCTAATATGCCAACTGTTAGCATGGATAGGCTTGTGATTTCTAAGCCTGGAATTGATCTGAAAGAAAATGCTGAAGTTAAAAAAAAAAAAAATTGGTACATTGCCCAAGCCAGATCTTACCTTATTTGTTCTATTGATTCCTTTTTAAATACTCTGCTTCCATGAAAGAAATGCCAGGTGAATAGCAGTAGGGAAGGAGAATGATCCTTGAAAGTCTTGGGAGGTGATCCTGCTGGTTGACTCTTTTGACCACTGTTTCAATCAAAGCTTGTTCTTTTCTGATTAGAGAGGCAATACAGCATACTGCATTTTTTTTAGTAGCACATTTCTAGAATAAGACTTATTGGGTTTGCATCCAGCTCTGATAGAATAAAACATAACTGCCACTCCATATGCGAAAATGGAGCTCTGACCCACATTCAGCAGTCACCAGACCAGGAACCCAAGCTACCCGGGAAATCAAGCCACAATGTATGTACCAGTCAGCCTCAAATAGTTAAGATGGTATGGAGAACTCATGACTTCCTTAATTTTTGCCTTCACTTCCAACCTAGGGCCAAATAGAAAAAAACAAACATATTCCTTGAATCAATCACATAGATGCTTTACATCTAGTGAGCTCATCTCCAGCTTCTCCACACCAATAGCCTTTAATCAGATAATATTTGAAGCCTTTCCTGTTTTCTACTACATAGCTTTTCTATTCTTTTGCCTGCACTTGAGTATTTATCAAATGAAAATCATGGTAGCTGACCCCCTTGCTAGAATAAGCCCTAAATAAATAAACTTTGTTCTCATTTGCATGAACTTCCTTTATTTTGTTAAACTGAAATAAATTTGGCTCAAATGATCTCTGTATTTGAGTGATAACATTAGGCCAAAAGTGGTGTCAGCATACAGTGAACTACAACATAGCTATATATTCAAGTAAGGTTTAATGAAACATAAGCAGCCAAGCTTGTAACTAAGCAACCAAGCCCCAGTCAACCAGAGGTTAGCCTCTCAGCCAGGCCCTGGATGATGGTTGCCAAATGAAGCCCAAATAAAGCAAAGGCAGAAACTGTGGGATCAAGTAATATCAGTAGGTCATTTTCTGTCCTGCTTGTAAAAATAACTGACCACTTTGAGAAGGGGGGGATTCTGAACTATCTTCTATCTAGAGAGTTAACCCATTCTAGAACATTTTTCTTGCTCAGGCAAATGTTTTATTAATTTAACTGGACCAGGATTTCTTTTAATAATTTCTACATGTCTTCCACATACTAGCTTGTGTTATGATTTCTATGTGTAGTGTGCCCCAGAAGCACATGTATAAGTCAATGCAAGAATTTTTAGAGATGAATTTGTTCAACTGTGGGAGGTGTAATCCCCTGATATGGATTAACTGAGTGGTAACTATAGAAAGGTGAGGTGCAACTAGAGGAGGTTAGTCACTCAGGATGTGACTTTGGGTTTTATATTTTGTCTGTAATGAGCAAAGCTGCTTTCTGGTCACCACGTCTCAAGCTGCTTCCCTCTTCCATGCCTTTCCACCATGATTTTTTGCCTATCTCAGGCCCAGATCAAGGAAAGTAGCTGACTATGGACTGAACATCTGAAATGTGAGCTCCAAATAAATGTGTCCTCCTGTATTTGTTCTTGTCAGAACCTTTGAAAAAGCCGAATAAAAAATAGAAATCGGCACTGAGAAGTGGGGTTGTTGCTGTGACTAAGATGACCATGTGACATAGAACCTTTACAGGGAAGAGGAATTTTGAAAAGTTTAGAAATAAGAGATGAAAAAGATTTAGAATGTTGTAAGCAGAGCTTAATTGGGTGTTTCTGGTGTAGACCAGAGGACAATAATGCTGATAGAACTGTGAACAATAAAGACAGGGCTCCTGAGGTTTGAGAGAAGGAGGTCTCTTGAAAATGGGATTAGAGGCCATTCATGTTATGTTCTGGCAATGAAGTTGTGTAAATTTTGCCAATGTGATGAGCCTTTTTGTAAGCCTGAATTTAAAAATGATGTACTAATTAATTTGGTGAAAGAAATTTCAAGACAGCACAGAATTCAGATGATGTCATGGGAACTCTACTTCCACAGAGGAAACTAGGAAGTTTTTCAACACTCAACCACTCAGAAACTCAGAGGATGCTTGCCTTCTACTCATATGGTGGCAGGCTTTAGCATCAGCCATGTATGCTGGTTCTTCAGGAATGCAAAATGCAGGAGTTAGAGGTCATGGAGTCTTTCATCAAAATTTCAAAGAATGGCCTGGGAGTCTAGGCAATGTGTATCAGAGTTCCACTCCCTAGAGGCTGTCCCTTAGAGGTTGATACATGAAGATATGAGAAGGAAGCCAGAGTTGCAGTGGAGACCACTAAGATTAAGAGGTGCCAGGAATGTGAAACATCTGCCAAGGCAAGCTACAAAAATTAAGCTGAAACAAGCCAAGAGAAAAGCCATCAGGACTGCAACAAACAAGGCCATAGGTGCAAATCTGTGCAAACCCTTTGAAGAGAACATCATAATGCCATGTTCCACAGATGCAGGATGTGCCACTATAAGACTTGTTTGCCCAGTTGAATTTTTATCTTCCTTGTTCCCATTTCTTCTATGACCCTATTGGAATGAAAATGTTTACTCTGTGCCATTATATATTGGATATATATAATTTGCTTTTTATCTTTATTTCCACAGATAAGAATGCCTTAGTCACAGATGAGATTTTGGACTTGAACTTCCTGGCAATACTAGAGCCATTAAGACAATAGAGTCTCTTGGAAATAGATTTAATGTTTTTTTGTTTTGTTTTGTTTTGCCTTATGAGATGGGCATGAGTTGGGCTGGGCAGAAGCAGAATGTTATATTTTGGAGGTACAATGTCCCCCAAAATGTCATGTGTGGGGAAATGCAAGAATTTTCAGAGGTGAAATGATTAGATTGTGGGAGGTGTAAACCAAATAATTGATCCACTAATATGGATTCACTGAGTAATGACTATCAGAAGTGGGGTGTGGCTGGAGGAGGTAGATCACTGGGGCTTCTCTTTGGGGTATGTATTTTGTCCCTGGTGAACAGAGAGCTTTCTCTGCATCCTGGTTGCCATGGAGAAGCAGCTTCCTTCCACCATGCCATTCTGCCATGATTTTTTTGCCTCCTCTCAGGCCCAGAGCTATGGAGTTAGCCAAACAAGGACTCACCCTCTGAAACTGTGAGCCAAAATAAATTTCCTCCTCCATGTTATCTTTTGTCAGGTCATTTGGTCACAGTGATGAAAAAGCTGACTAAAATATTGTTCTAGCTGGAGAACATGGTTGGTGAAAGACAAATATTCTTATCCTTATGCAGCCTTCAATCTAAATCCATTCAAAACATAACTATTGATCTACCACCTTTGATAATGATTAAATTATTAAATAATAATTCCTCCCACATAGACAGAATTCCTACACACTGCACCGAAAATACCTATGTATTGTTCAGTTTCCATTTCAGCAACTTGTACAACGTTCCAGACTATTTTAATGTCCACTGTTAAACTGTTTAATTAATTCCCTTTAAAATTTACAAGCATAAACAGAAAGTGTATTTCTGCATTATTAGCTTTATGAAGTGTTCTTTTTATCCTCCTGTAGTGAGTTAATATTTAAAAAGCCTTCTAAGCAACTCAGTGAGACCCTGTCTCTACATAAAACACAAAATGGGACTGAGGATGTGGCTCAGTGGTTGAATGCCCCTGAAATCGATCCCCAGTACCAAAAAAAAAAAAAAAAAAAAAAAAAAAAGCCTTCTAAGCATATTTATTTATTTATTTAGGTACCAGAGATTGAACCCAGGGACACTTAACAATTGAGCCACATCCCCATCCCTTTTTGTGTTTTATTTTGGAACAAGGTCTTGCTAAGTCACTTAGGGCATTGCTAAGTTGCTGAATTGGCTTTGATCCTCCTGCCTCAGTCTCCCAAGTTGCTGGGATTACAGGTATGCACCACCACACCCAGCAGCATATATTCTTAACATATAATTGGGGTGATGATTGGCATTTGAAAGACTGAGTCCACATTTCAGAAGCAACTATTACAAAGATTTCAACAGTTTATTTTCCATTAGCACTGGTGCTTTGCTATTTAGATAAGGAGTTTATCAATAATACTTATTGATAAAAAGAGTATATTTTAAAAATTCTGGATTGGTTAGGAATATTGTACAAATACTCCTATTTTTGCCTGAATACAATTTTAGAATCAAGGATACCATAGACTATTATTTATGTTTTTGGCTTAGGGCTCTTATGTTGAAGGTTGAAGATTTTTATTTTTTCTTTTCATATTGCCTAGTGCATTGAATAATTCACTTTTTAAAAGTTGGTGTGTTATAGGTATGTGTAATATTTTTATATTCATTAAAATTAAATATATTGCACATTGACAGCATGCTTTTTCTTACTATGGAATTTCTTATTTCATATTAGTTTAAGTTGTTTGTTTGTTAGCTTTATGACTCAGTAATATCTTTCTGAAGGACTTGAGAGCCAGTTCCTTGAAATGCAAGTAGAAAAAATATAGCACTTTTTTCCCCATGAGTTCTGTGGGAGTGTAGGATAGCTTCAGTGGGTCCCTTGATCCAATTTGTAAGCCTACTACCTGTCATAAAGATGAAAAAGTTAGTTTTTTCTCTGGAAAAAGTCAATTAGATAACATCAATATTCACTCCAATTATCAGGTAAAGTTATGATACATTAAATGTGACAAATGGTGCCATCAAGTCCTCTGACTTGAGGAATAGTTTTTGTTTATCTTGAAAGCATGTATGTGATGAATTGTGTCTACTTGATGATTCTGAAGGGTGAGATTAGTCCTTGTGGTTTCTTAGCAGACTTTCTACCATACACATAAAATTCTGGCTTAATGCTTCTCAAGTGTTTTATTTTCTCCACCACCTTTGTGGAAAGGATTTTTGGTTAGAAAATTTGATTTTAATTTTAGCTCCCTAAAGGCAGTAGTGAAAAATTTATAATAAACTACATTTTTTTGTAATAAAAGTAAGCTGTTTCATAATGTTTTTGAATTATTAATTGGTAATCAATTATTGCTTAATCAATTATTGCTAATATATAACAATATTATTGACTTCTGGATGCTTATTTAGTAAATCTTATGTTGATAAGCTTCTTCATACTTTTTCACCAATATTGTTACATATATTTTTCCCTTCATTCTAGTAATATTATTTATGACTACTAGTGTTTCTTAGTATGAATATGAAAATTCATTTATACCTTTGTAAAATTATATCTTGTTAAAATAATGGATTCAAGAAGATATACAATCTGAGATATTCTCTAAGCCTTTCCTGGGGGCCTTGGTCTATTTCCTTGATATTACTCCAACTAATAGGTTTCTTTCCAAAGGACTATATCCCTTTTAAGGTATGTGTAATCTTTTTATATTCATTATTTAATGTCATTATTTATGCTTTAATGGTGTATCATTCTGTCTCTATCTTGGGCAACTGAGTGGTTGCACCCTGGGTTTGCACTAGATATTGCCAAGTTTTCTGGTCTGAAAACACTGTAGTATTATTTGTTTTTCTTATCTGCTTTTCCACAGCCTTTCAAAGTACTGAGGATTTCTCTTCCCCCATGAGCAAAATATTTAGCAGAGATTGCACCTTGCCAAAGTCAAGTCATGAGTCTGAAATATATTTCTAATCATATTCAGAAATTCCTCAAGATCTTCCCTCTATCTTTTGCTATTTCCTTTCCATTTGTACATGTTAGAGGTGGTGAAAGGGACATACGTGGTTGCTGGTCTTCTTTCCTGTTTTGGACTTGTCATGTGGGGCATCTTTTCCCATGATTAATAATTAGCTCTGCTACAAGTGCTGATAGGGCTTACATCAGATGGGGCATCAAGGCAAGTAGGTGGTGTGTGCAGAGAGATGTAACCAGGGAAGGTTGCAGATGTGCCTTGGAGTGAGGTAGGGAAATTATACTTTTTCTGGATTCCCTCATTCTGAAAGACATTCATAAACAGATCATATGGAATTTCATGCCATTTCCTTGATTTTTTCAAAATAATTGTAGTTGTAGAATGGTATTATACTTCAAGAAACCATTAGTGGGCCATAGTTTTTCATTCCCCAGTTTGTATTAGGGCCAGGCATTCTTACACAAAACAATTAGTTGTCTCCAGTTCAGTGAATGGTACAACACCATTTTTAGTGTTTATCCTCCCTAGTGAGCTCTTTTCCAATAGGGCAGCTGGAACCTGACTCCCCATACCTTGAGCTCTTTGTTAGAATTTGGGAAAAACTATCTAATGAAAGATTTTTACAGTTGGTTGGTAAATTAATGACACATTACCTTACTCAAATGAGGTTCTTTTCAACATGGAGTTTACTTGATCAGGTGACAAGAGGGTAGAGTGGCCTGTCACACAGTATATATGAAAATATGATGTACCAGGTACATGGATAAACAATAATTAACAGAGTCATTTTGCCTGTGCAAGCATAGTCACTATTTCAAGGTATTTCCTTTTCAGAAAAAGAAACCCTACTAGTTAAATTGTTGTGCTTGAAATGCAGGAAGAAATAAACAGATATCATACTATAATTTTATCTATACATTTTCTCTTAGAGCAAACTTACAATTTTATTGTATCTAACAGAGATAACCAGAAAACCAAAAAATCCAAGCAAAAATGTATGCTAATAATTTTGAACTAAAAGGCATTTGGGTTAATTTAAAAGTTTAATTTATATAAATGCTTATCTATATGTGAGCCAATTTGAGAATTTTGTGGAAGATCTTACTATGTAGACACATTATATAACATGTACCCTAAGGAGGTAATACACAAAATACATGAGTGATATATATGTGTATACACACACACATATATATACATATATATCTATAATCACAGGTATTTATACATGTATTTACATATATATACACAAATTCATAGAAATTTCATATTTTAAAGTTTTAGTCATTACACAAAGTAATGTAGTAACATAAATTTACCAGTTTATAAAAGTTGAATTAAAATTTTATGACAAAATAAAACAAGGTTATCTGTTCATATTACTGAACTTTAAGATTTTATTTGCAAGTTTTATGTAAGTTTGTATGAAATTTTTCAGATATATTAGTCCCCATATCATCTTGATTTAAAAAAAAAAAAACTCCTCTTTAACAATTTTTTTCTTTTTCTCAGTCTTAATGAACATAGGACAACACTTAGATGCTTAATCTTAGCTAGGACATGCTGAAATAAACTTTCAATCAACCTTGAGAAATCAACATATTAAAACAGGCAAAGAAAATAAATCAGAACAAAAATCCCTTACATTTTAACTCTATAAGGCAATTTGAGAATTATCTTAGAGGTGTTTATGAGAAAACTTTAAATTATGCATGCTGGTCAAAGATTTTAAATTAGGAACACAGAACCAAGTAAATTTACCAGGAAAAGGGTAAAAGATGTTATCATGAGTTTAATTATTTTAAAAATTACAGGAGAAATTTCTGCCAAAAAGCAAGCAATAGCCACAGGTGTCCCTGTACAAACTTCCTAGGAATTCTGAGAGCAGTTTATCTTGAAAGATTTGAATTAATTTCTGCCCAGTGCTGTCTCAGTGACCCATTTTGTGAGACACTTAACTAGTGGCGAGAGCAATAGGTGGTGCTTAGGTCACTAATGTGCTGCTTATGGAGATATTTTCCCAGAGTCATCAAAAGGCTGGATACCCCCTTTCACATGTCTCAGAAAACCTAGAACATCAAAGGGTGCACAGCAGCACAGATAAAAAGGGACCACTCTCTCAAGAGTTGTTAGAGTTTTTTCCAACCCAGGAACAGGGTATGTTCTTCTGATGTGGTTCCTCATGAGAACATTTTGCAGCATGGACAAGTTACTCTGACACCTCTGTTGAAACTCTAGGGACCTAGAGGCATCTAGGGAGCATTTATATCTTTTCTTCAGAGTCCAGGAGCCTCATAGAGATGAATTTCTAATAGAACTGTTGATGAAGTAAACAAATCCCTGAGCCTCTATCAAACCAATTACCACAACATGGACAAATAAGTGAAACAAAGACAAACTAATAGACAAAAGAACACACAGAATAATCAATATGTTGAACCAGAGTACAATTCCAGACCAAACCAGATGATTGGTAGGTAGACGAACTGATAATAAAACTAAGATTTTGCCTTTAAACTCAGAAACCAGAAACTGGGATGTCTACCAAAGAGACTATTTCACCTCTAAAAGTCAAAACAGAAGGCCTGCTAGTGGGCCTATAGACTCTCATAATAGCCTCACTTGCCTAAAGGCATTTTGTTCTAGGTAATTAAGAAAGATTCTTCAGTGTCTTAACAGGAAAATGATTGTTTTCCTAGAGATCTCCTACTCAGGTGGAAAAAGAGAGGCTTAGCAAAAGGGCTCCTATAGTGAGGCTGCTGAGGAGACAGATTTATAAGTATGATAGTGAAAATAGACACATATAGCCACCATTCCTACCTCCATTCCTTTAAACTCAGGTGTCTCTGGCCTTGTTTCTAAGCAACTCAGGTGTCCTTGGTCTTGGATGATCAAAGTTTTGGCTTGTTTGTTTCTATCCCAGATTTGGGGATCTGGGGATGAAACTTAAATTCCTTCCACAGTGCTCCTCTACTTATTCTGATGCTTAAGTGAATTGTGTAAATCTCCCTGTTAGGCACCTATTTATCACTACAAACTGACAGAAAATAAAGTGACAAAATAAGACCCTCATGGCTGCAGATATCTACTGATAGTTGTTCAGAGTTTAGTTCAGACAGCCAGATGCCAGGTAGGAACTGTGGTCCTTTCCTATCATTATTTGGTCTCCAAATTCTCTTCAAGACCACTGAGTGGATTGGGGAAGCTAGCTCCAGAGGAGCTGCTAGTACTTCCTGTTTCCCTGGGAAAGTCAGATGGTCTCTACTGAGAAACGGATTCCTCTGGACAAGCGGGTCACAGCTTCCTTCCTAGTCAAAAGTTTGTTATTAACACTCGCTGGAGAGTTCCTCTGGCCAGTGTCTATGTAGGTTCTCCAAAGAAGAGCAAATCTTTAATTCTTTGGTTAAAGAATGGCCAAAATAGAGCTCATGCTCTCAAGATACCTTCTCCCTGTGTGGGGCCAGAGGACTTTCTTTTATGGACATAGAAGAGGACATCATGGATTTTGACAGGTAATAAAAGGGAAACATGTGCAGATCCTTTTTTTCTGTACCCAGACTTTTGTACATGGCTGTGCACAACCCCCTTACAGTTAGCATGGATTTTTCTGGTTCAGGTTGGTCTGGCTGTTTGCTTGATCTTCTGCTTTTGTGTTGGTTCCTGTTGAACATGCACAGCTGCAGGAGGCAAGTGAGGCAAGTGTGAAATAGGAGGGGTAGTTACCACGGATTACTTAAGTGAAATTTCCATAAGGTGTCTTATGGTAATGTATTTAACTGATCTGAACCATCTCTAGCTGGTTCCAATAATACCATTTACCAAGTAGCAATCTAATAGGCAGTGATAATTAAATATTAATTAAGTGCATATAAAAGTTTCATTAAGATGTCATAAAGAGAGCAAGAAAACTTAAAAGCTTACCTCACTTTTCTGCCATTGAATATAATTCTAACAGAATCTAAAGATCAATTATTTAATAATGGTATTTACTGGATTTCTCTGCTTCATTTCATAAAAGATAAAATGATAAAAGCTGTTTTTAATTTCCTAAACAACCAAACCTGTGTATCGCTAAGAAATTATTTATTTTCCCAACAGACACTCCAGCTGAGATCAATAGGAAGACTGTTCGGAGCTCCCTACAATTTCCTCATTTCATGACTTTATTGGAGAGAACTTTGTATTTGAAATTTTATTTATTCTATATTGCCTGATAAAGAACATATTTTACTCAAAATTATTCTTTTAACCAACCTCATAGATATTTTCCACCAACTTAAATTCACTTATTTGCCAGAATTTTCAGGTTGTTCCCAAGATCAGTTTTTCTGTACCTCTGAGAGATGGTATCCCCTTCTCAGATAAAAGCACAAGAAGTTTCCTTGCCTTTGTTATTGAAATATTATCAAGCTTGTTATTGTACTATTATTTATTACATGAATGGTTAGTAATGTTATTCATGCAAGAGTCCTGTATATTTCCCTTCATTAATTATTGAAAAATAAACATTTTTATCATTCTTGTTTTATTGCACAAGAGAAATGTGGGCTGGGAATGTGGATTAATGGTAGACCACTTGCCTAACATGTGCCTGGGCCTGGGTTCAATCTCATGTCCAGAGGAAGAAGGAAGGGGAAGAAAATGGAGAGAGGTGGAGAGGAAAGCCACATTAAGTTTAGGAAAAAATTGTAACTATAGATAAATAAGAATGATGACCATTTCCAACAATAGCCATCCATTCATCATGAAGATTTGGTTAATATTCTTTTAGTTGATTTTTAAAATGTTTATGAATATAGACAACTTTATTGTGCTTATTGTTAGATATTTTCTTTTTTAAACTAGTTTTAGACTATAGAAAAACTCAGAAGACAGCATATACATCTTCAGTTTTATATTTTTATGGTTCATTTCTTACAATTTATGAAAAATATTGACTCAGTAAATTAACTAAAGTCCACAGTTGATTTAGATTTCCTTAGATTTTTTTTCTCTAATGATTTTTTCTGCTCTGAGTTCCCACGTTTTAATGATCCCTTAGGCTCTCCTTCTGTAACAGTTTCTCCAGATTTCCTCATTTTTTTAATGAACTTCTCTTTGATGTCAACATGAGTTTTGAGGAGTACTATTCAAGTAGTTTGTAATATGTCCACCTATTGGAATTTGTCTAAACTTTTTAAAGCTTAGAGTAACCTCAGGGTTACATTTTAAGAAGGAAGATCACAAATATAAAGTGTCATTTAATCATAATTTGTCAATTTGATTTATTCCTATGGATGTTGACTTTGTTCACGTGATTCTGGTATTTTTGTTTGTTTTTTCCTTCATATTTCTCTGTTGCAAAGGTAATGTTTTCTTCCCCTTTCTAATATATATTCTTTGAAAACAAATTACTATGTATGGGCTACACTAGAGCAATAATTTATGCCACAATCTTCTAGAAGTTAGATATTATGCATAAATGATTTAAAATTCTGTTACAGGAGAAATTAGTCTTTTCCTTCATTTATTTATTTATTTATATTTATATCAATTTGATTCCAAAATATTAATATATAATGAATGTTAGATCCAATACAATTTTACTTTTTACTGTGGTAGTGTAAAATATCCAACCAACCCCACATGTTTCTTTGTCATTTTTTGAGTTAGTTATTCAGAGAGCCCACATAACTCTGAGGACAAGGACATGGCTCTGAAAAACTTGTGAATAGAAATATACACACATCTATATTACTCAAGTAAAAGGAAATGCAGACAGGGGTTTTCTCTTCTCTGATACCCTCTTCCTTTTTCTGCCTAGGAAGAATTTTTCCGCAGGAAGAAGAGCCTGGGAGTCTCAGGTGGCCCAGACAGACATCATCACAGGTGGTCCTTATCTGAGGAAGTTCAGCTTCATAACAACACAATCTTTGCCTACTGTGCAAGTCCTGTCCCTTGCAGGACTACCTTCCTTCAATACAGAACTTCTTCAGTTCTTTATTTATTTATACTGGGGTTTGAACCCATGGGTGCTTAACCACTGAGCTATGCCTGTCCCCATCTCCTTTTATTCTTTATTATGAGACAGAGTCTCACTAAGTTGCTTAGGACCTCACTGAAGGCTGGCTTTGAACTTGTAAGTCTACTGAGCAGCTGAAATTACAGGCGTGGACCCCCCACATCCCCACTGCTAGTCTCCCCACCATCCCCCAATCCTTTTTGTTGTACACAAATGTGAAATTTTTGGTCCCTCTTTGAGTCTATTACGCACAGGCTTTAGGCATGTAGTAAAGGTTTTATGTTATTTTCATGTTTTCAGTCTATTTTCACTATATTCTATAGAAAATAAATTATTGAACTTTTAAAGAAAAAAGTGTAACTTTAAAATTTAAGACTTAAAAAAAGCCTTTAGATTTAAGACTTTAAGGGTAAATTTAAATGTTCAAATTGTTCTCCTTTTGCCCACTGGAACTCTTTCGGTCACTTGGCATGTCACTTTAGAAAATTGCATTGGTATTTTTATTTTTCTTAAGTACTTCAAAATTTTTTTTTATTACAGGTAATTCCAAGAACTAAACACACACACACACACACACACACACACTTTTAATATATGTAACTATTTTGTATCTACATATATCTATATTGAAGATGAGTTCATGTTAATGTATCCCTTCTAATCTATTACCACATAGATTCTCACCTCCTGCCTTTCTTAAACTTTTACTCCTTTACATACTATTTATAAATTGCTCAATTTCAATATCAATACCAGAATTGTTAACCTGTAGCACAATGGGAAATGATTTGTTAAATAGAGTACAGTGCTTATATGCAGTTCCTTTAGTCTTCCATTTCAAAAATTCCATTCATGTCATGTTATTCAGTTCAGGATATATCACCCTACTTCTTTCAGTGAATGAATTTATAATGCAATTTCTTTGGTAATATTCTGCAATCCTGTCTAGGGTCCTCTATCTACTAAATAATTTGTTTTCATTTGTAGCAGTATGTTGCATTCTTTCTTCTGTAAAGTTTTGTGGCTTTTCACAATTGCATAATTTCATGCATCTACTGTTGCGTCCGACCAGCGGATGCCACAAATGACGCACGGACAACACAGCTTCTTCCAAGTGAGTTTATTCAGCA
>CM053411.1:17251567-17391159 GCA_028644305.1 Xerus rutilus | reverse complement strand
CTGAATAATATTCCATTGTGTATATGTACCACAGTTTCTTTATCCATTCATCTATTGAAGGACATCTGGGTTGCTTCCACAGTTTTGCAATTGTGAATTGTGCTGCTATAAACATTGAAGTGGCTGCTTTACTGTAGTGTGCTGTTTTTAAGTCTTTAGGGTATAGGCCAAGGAGTGGGATAGCTGGATCAAATGGTGGTTCCATTCCAAGTTTTTTATGTTGCTTGTATTCTTGATAATTGCCATTCTATCATGAGATGAAATCTTAGAGTAGTTTTGATTTGTATTTCTCTAACCGCAAGAGATAATGAGCATTTTTTCATATGTGTGTTGATCAATTGCATTTCTTCTGTGAAGTGTCTGTTCAGTTCCTTAGGTCATTAATTGATCAGGTTATTTGTTTTTTGGTGTTAAGTTTTGGAGTTCTTTATATATCTTGGAGATTAGCAGATGCTAATCCATAATGGAAGGAGGGTGGGGAAGAATGAAGGAACTTTGGATTGTGCAGAGGGGAGTGAGGGCAGAGTGGGTATGGAGATGGGAAGAATGGTAGAATGAGATGGACATTATTACCCTATATACATGTATGATTACACTACCAGTGTGACTCTGCATCATGTTCAGCCAGAAGAAGGAAAAATTGCTCCATTTGTATCCATTTTTTTCCCAATCCAGCACAGACTTTTGAAATATTCTAGTCGATTGTCTTCATTTTTATAAATTTTTTGCTTTGAATTTTTTCTGATATTTATTTTGATATTTTTCTTGCTTCATAAACTTACTTTACTGTATTCTAATAAATTTTTAAAGACATGCATCATATTACTACTTATTTCCTAGTTAAATTCTATATTTTATTTTGTAGTGCTCTCATTGTTTTTTTTGTATCCAAAGAGCCCATGAATCATTTCTTTACTCATTAACTTAAGAATTATTTTAAGAGAAAGATATGCATTGTGTGTGTTCAGTGCTGTCTTGAACTAAAAATTATGTTTTAAGCAATATAGTTGTAGAAATTTCAAATTTTATGGGTTTTGTTTACTTGTTTTAGTTTAGTTTAGATTTTTGTTTTGGTTGTCGTTGTCCTCCCCTGCTCCTTCTGGTGGGGATGGGAAAGTACTGTGAATTAAGCACAGGGATGCTCTACCACTGAGTTCTATCCCCAATCCTTTTTATTTTTTCTTTTGAGGCAGTGTCTCACTTAGTTGCTGAGGATGTTGTTAAATTATACAGGCTGGTCTCAAGCTTGCAATATTCATGACTCAGCTTCCTGAGTCTATGGTATTATAGGTGTGTACCACCACATCTAGCTAAAAATTTAGATATTTAATCAGAAAAATATTTTTGAAAACACATTGAAATTTTTTTTAGTTTCTTCTCCCAATTAGGTTTTTTTGTTTTGTTTTGTTTTGTTTTTGTATTAACTGTTGTTATAAAAAAATGTGTACCAATCTTGGAAAATAATAATTATTTAATTCTTGAGAACAGAAGATAACTGAGATAGTTGTAATATTATGTTCTTCCTCAGAACTGGTGTATGTATAAGTACTTGCTGCTTCAATAAAGACGTGTATTGACAGATGACATTTATGTAAGTTTCATGAATTCCATAAAGCTGAATTAACTCATTCTGAAGATTGGTATAAATAGGAGGCTGATAATATTATTACTGATATATAATTATGAATAGGAAGACAGCTTGCTGGTAAATATATAAAAGCTTCCATGATTTTAAGTGTTTGAATATTTTGTTACAGATTACTTCAGTATACCAATATTACTCTAACCATAATTAAAATGCATATAAAAGAACATTTTATTAGTTTTTCCTTCACATTTTTTATGTAACACTATCTTGCATTAATAAGAGAGGCAAAGTAGTTTATACAATTTATATAGTTGCATATATTTTCCTGGGTGTGTGTCATAAATCATGGCATTTCTGGGAATCATTGAGCCATCTCTGATTAAGGTTTTTTTCAATCTTTACCTGGAAATCTACTTCTTAAAAATATTCCCTGTGGCAGTATAATCCTTTTTATCAACTTTTCCATAATGCAGATTCTCCAGAGTGGAGGTTTTCCTAGCATTTTAGTAGGAGAGGCAGCATTTTAAATTTTATTTCAGGTTGCCTACCACATCAGTTCAGGACTGGGTCAAAGTTCAGTTAGTAGTATAACAAAACAAAATAATCCCTCTCACCTCTATTTTTTTTTTTTTTTGTAGTTACTCTTGGCTGTAGATAACTGTTGCTACAACTGATAATGCAAAATGACCACAGTTAAAGACTGCAGGCTAGTGGAGTTCAAACTTGATTGCATATTGAAATCACTGGAGTTGATCCTTAAAAACCACCCCCACCATCATGTCCTCACCCTCCAAACCCCATGCTTTGCTTAAACCTCAGACCAATGAAATGAGAATCCCTGTGATGAAATTCAGTCTTTATTAGTTTTTAATGCTCTTCAGGTTTCTTAATGCACAGAGAAAGTTGCAAAACATGCTATTTCTTAAATCTAAAATGGATCCTCCTCCTCTACACCACAAGAAAAAAAAAGAAAGAAAGAAAGAAAAAGAAAAGAGAAAAAAATGTCCTTTAGAATTTCTCCACATTTTTCTATATTAGAGTTAAATTAAATCTATTCTTCCAATCCTGTATGAAGATAGATAATAAATTGTATTGACTCAATCCTGAGAGTATTTTACATTTTATTCTTACATCATATTCAACATTCCATGTGTTCCTACAGCTGCTGAAAATTTCTGGAATAACATCAATAACCCAGTTTCTTCTATCTTTAATAGAGTTTTAACCTTCATTATGGCATCCTTTTCACAACCTGTGTTGACTCCCTGTTTCCAAGCAAAGCAAGAAACAATGTCTAATCACGGTGTTCAAGGTCTAAGCTCAAACTATCAGGCATATTTCCTGTTTTCTATAATACAAGTTTTCTACTCCAAAAGTTAACACTGTTTTCATACGAAAGTTTGCATTCCTGCCCGTGTGGCTTGTTGTCTTTTATTCTCTCAGAAAATCTTCTCTCACAAATATATTTTTCTCCCTACCCATGTGATTTATCTACTCTACAATTTTAATCAAAACTCTAAATATTTTCTAGTATAATTTAGCATACTCATATTATGTTTTATTATAGATGTTACTCAAATTTGAATATAATCTTTATGAAAACAGATGCTATTTTAAATGATTTTCAAATGTCTGCACCCCTCGATGGAGTTCTTCATTAAAATTTAAATACCTCAGGAGACATAACTGATGGTGAATAAATTAACATCCATTTATATTATAACAGGGACAATTTTGATTTTAGAATAGTTAATAGATAGCTGAGGGAATAGGAAATTCATTCGGGAAAAGATAGTCCAAAGATTGGGGAAATCTAGGCATCATAAAAACAAAGTGAGAGACCTATAAACAAGTTACTGGTGTGACAAGTCAAAGCACACAGGAAGATAGGAGAATTGCACCTGAGGCCTTCTAAGCATTGTCCTGGTGTGATTTCTAGTAAGTACAAAATGCTTGCCTAAAGAACTCATTCAAACATTGACTCAAATCCTTTTTCAGACACTTGACTTGAGATTTCTTTCTTTGTCATTAATTTTTTATGTTTCCTTACTATCAAAGAGAAGACAGATCTCTTTTACTGAAATATCCAGTAGAGATCGATAAGGTGATCTATCATGACCTCAGAAATTACTTCAAAAAGATGCTGACATGGAAGCACATAACCTACTCTTGACCAGGGATCTTGATGTGTCAGTCGATTCTTGCAATCTTATTTATCAGTGACAAATGATATATCCATACTTGAATCTTGTTGGAAAATCACATGGGAATATCATTACAAGGGGTAAGTAATACAAAAATAATGGTAATGGTTGTGAAATAACCTCTGTTGTCAGCTAGCATTTACTTCCCTTATCCTTTAAAATGTACTTGGTTCCCCAAACTGAATAACCTGAATTTTTTTCAAAATGCTGCTCTCTTCTGTAAATTTTCCATAAATTGTACTGTATTCAACAGGACATTAGAAAAACCTAAATCCAATGACATATAAGGATATCATTAAGAAAACAGGTAAGGATCACAATAAATTATCAGTCTAAAATTATTGACACTAGGCTTTTTTATCAATAAAGAAGAGCAGGTTGTGATTCTGTAATTAAACATTACAAACTAAGAGATGTTTCTGTAGATTAATTTAGTCCTATTTTAAAAATGTCTTTCTAATTAAAATCTGTTAAACATGTTTGTACTCATATTAAGTTTTATCATCTGGAAGGAATATCATGGAAGCACTTAGGAATAATAATAATAAGTGGGTATGAGGTGGGAGAGTACACTAATCAGTTATCCTACACAATCAAATTGCAAATAGGATATTAGATGTCTAGGAAGCATTTAAAGAGTATGATTAAAAGAAATAGAGTAAAAGAAGAAAAGATACTGATACAGTTGACCTACTTAGATCTTGGCAAGTCAATGAAAACTAACTGTACAAATAGGACAGTAAGAATTTAAATTGAAGATCCTGAGCAACACTCTGACAAACTTACTGTGAAAGAATAAATAATGAAGGAAAATTGTTGGTCACTGGTATTAAAGTCCAAACCAAATACTCACAGTATTCTCATTGAGAAATATCTTCCATTTAAATGCATAATTAGATCCATAAATAAAAAGAATTCCAACAGAGATGAATGCATTCATATACTTGAATTAAATTCAATATCTAATTTAGCCAGTGGGAAGCCATGTAATGATCCAAAATACATATATCAATATCATTCAAGTCATGAATTTTTTTCAGGAATTTTGAACGAACAAACAGGCAAAATGAGGTGTGGGAATATTCATGTTATGCTGTTTATTTTCTGTTTTCTCCCAGGGAACTTGTTCTTCTCTGCCCTGATATGTTATCCAGCTGAACACTGAGTATGGATGATACCAAGAATTTCTTTCTCTTCTTCCCATTGTATTTGGCCAGTTAAAAGTAGGGGCTGGGGGGGGCTGGGGTTATGGCTCAGCGGTTGAGCGCTTGCCTCACATACGTGAGGCACTGGGTTCGATCCTCAGCACCACATAAAATAAATAAAGATATAAAAAAATAATAGCACATCATTTAAAATAAAAAAGAAAATGAAGTTTAAAAAAAAAAAAGTAAGGGATGGGGCAGTGGGACAAGGATAAGGTTTGGACATTTCTTTCTTCGGCTGTTTCCTTACTAACTTGCATGTCTACCGAAGACCATGGTGTCTGCCAGGGAACTGTTCTAAAAACTATCCTCTTTGATATATGGTAATTGCTCCCTATTTTAGTAAGTTTTTCTGTTTATTTAGGTTTTTTTTGCTACTGTGACCAAAAGACCTGAATAATTTTAGAGGAGTAAATGTTTATCTGGGCTCACAGTTTCAGAGGTCTCAGTCCATAGATGGACAATTCCATTGCTCTGGGCCCAAGATGAGGCAGAACATCAAAGCAGAAGGGTATTGGTGGAGGAAAGTGGCTCAGAACATGGTCACCAGAAAGCAAAGAGAAACAGCTCCACTCTCCAGGAACAAAATGTATAACCCAAAGGCCTGCCCCCAATGACACACCTCCTCCAACCACACACTACCTGCCTACAGTTACCACCCAGTTAATCCCTATCAGAGGATTAATATACTGATTAGGTTAAAGTTCTCATAACCCAGTCATTTTACCCCTAAACTTCCTTGCATTGTTTCATACATGAGTTTCTGGGGAACTTCATATCTAAATCATAAAATTTTCTTCCTTTGCTTCTCCAGATCTAGGGTTATTCACAACTCCCTATTACTGTTAGTCTTGGAATAATGCACTGACTCTTTTTTTATTTCCCTAAACCCTACCAACAGTTTGTAAACAATCATTTCATTAAGCTTTCTTATTTATTTAACTTGAATGTGACATGTCATTCTATTGGGAACCTTGATACAGGTATACATCAGAAAATTAGAAAGAAAATTAAGAATCGTATAAAACGGCAATAATCTCATGAATTTGTTAGGGAAAAAACACTTCTATTTAAGTAATCATAATGTTGCTTATTAGTTATAAGTTTAAATTGTATAAGATCGATACTCAATAGTTTTTATAACATTATACTGTCAGGAATTTTGTGATGAAAATGTTAAGTAAGGTCAACAGCTGTGTAGGAGACTGGGCCACACAGGTGTGGTGCAGGGAAGAGCTGTCAGGCTGAGCAGGCGAGAACACCCTGCTCTCTCTGGCCTCGGAACACCAAGACTTGGCCTCAGACCCTTGTCAACTGATGTGCCCAGAGACTCCTCTCCCCCTAGCCCCAGAAACTCTTCTCTCCCTAGCCCCGGCTCTTTGCTAACTGATATCTGGCCAGACTTCTCTTCTGATCTTGGTTCCTGCCGGCGGGCCCAGCTTCTTGCCACTTTCCCATAGTCTCAGACTGATACCAGCCCCACATAAATATCGGCCCTGGCTTCTAGTCAGACAGCCCCAGCTTCTGGCCAACTAAGATGACCTTCTAGGTGATTGGCTAAAAATCAATTAGATAATCCTCTAGTTGAACACTTCTTTGTATATAAGCTCCTGCATTACAATAAACCTTTGAGCTGTGTCATGAACACTGCCTCCCGGTGCCTGATTCCTGGGTTGGTTGGCACTGCCACACTCACCTCCTATCAGATCACCCTGTTCCAGAAACAACAACACAGCTGAAAACAAAAGTCATTAGGAATCCCATCATCTGACATTTTGGGGGGAGTTACCAAATATTGAAACCAGGGGCACTTAACCACTTAGCCACATCACCAGCCCTTTTTATTTTTTATTTTGACACAGGGTCTTGCTAAGTTGCTAAGGACTTTAAGTCGCTGAGACTGGCCTCTAACTTGCGATCCACCTGCTTTAGGCTCTGGAGCTGCTGAGATTACAGGTGTGAGCACTGAGCCCTGAAACCATCAGATTTTTCAACTTGGTTGAAAAAAACACAGTCTTAACTACCACTGCTTATTTTTCCCTTTCCATGTACTGTGTGGGAAGGATTTTGAGAGGGAAAGGAATAATCAAATATGAGAAGGGCAGTGATCTCTAAGAAAGGGCAGGTCCTTACTTTAGGTTTCTTCTCTTTTCCAAAACATGGACATGGAGACTCCCAATATAACACTGAATACATGCATGGATACATAATTCATTAGATATATGATTTACAATATTTTGCTGTTCTATCAAAAATGGAAAATGATATTTGTAAAGCTATGGAATAATTGGGAATAGACAAAGTGAGAGGAAAACAAGCTAATTCTCCTTGATTTCATGGTTCATGAGAGAAAAAAGAGAAATAGAAATAGATAATGTGGGTATGGTCAGGCACAATTAGAATCACAGAAGAATGTGAGGTAAAGTGCATGCTCTGAATGTACATAGCAAATGACTCTCTGACAAAAGATGTCTTTAGAAGACTGAGTTTATATGTTGTGAAGAAAAGTATCTACAAAGACTAAAAATATGGAATTGAGATTTTTTTAAAGAAAACGATTATCATCTAGCATGAAGATAAATTGTTAGTATATCAGAAAAATTCAATGAACACAGACTGAGACTCTCCAAACTGTGGAAAGTACTGATATTTATTGGAAGAGAATATAAAACAACAATATCTTTATTGTTCCAAGAATACTATTTATTATAAATTAGTGCTGAATAAAGAAATACAAATTAAAAGGTATTTGTATATCCTTTAATACAATAAAGGATAATTGTATTACATTGCTATAGTTTGATACAATGATATAATAAACACACACATATATATATATGTAAGCTTCAACCATCTATCTGACTCAGAGACAAATAATAACTTGTTATTGATGGATGCATTTGTAAAACGAAACTTCTGTCAACTAAGCCACAATTTGAACAAATAAGCAAACAATAAGTATCACATAATATGTTGAACTGAATTCTATGCTATCATCTGATACAATCTTCCATTCAGCCTAGAACTTGCTTTTATAATGCCCATTGTAAGTTGCTTTCCAATATTTTTTGAAATATTTAATATTAAGTAAGTAGCTTTATAAACTCTTAAAAATTATTCACATATTTCATTGATAAAAATACGACTAACAGTAATAAGATCTGGAAGTTTAAAATGTCCACATAATAATACTCAGATTTGTTTCTTTTGAGCCGTATGAAACAAGGTTCAATAACAAGTATATAAATATTTGGCTTCTATATCTAAAATGACATTAACTGATCAAGATTTTCTTTCAAATAGTATTGCTTAAATTATCTTTGTCATTATTTTTATGCTCAAGAAGAAAACACAATGATTTTAAGTATATCTCTCTAAAAAACTGCCATCTATAGAATTCGACTAAGTTTCCAGTGTGTTAAAAGTTTATTTGAAACATAGGGTTAGGGTGTGGCTCAGGGGTTGAATGCTTGAATATCATGCACAAGACCATGGATTCCATCCCCAGCACTGCAAAAACAAACAAGCTTATTTTGAAGTTAATTAAGATATTTCTTCTATAAATATGATCATTGTGTTGCACAGTTTTTATAGCACTTGTACAAATTTTTTTGTTTACCTTAAATTATGGACAAAATGAATTACCTCAATCTTGTTCTTAATAAAAGCTGCCAAAGCAGTCTTTTAAGTGAAATAATTCATTGTACAGCAAAGGCCATAAGAGCTATTTATTGCTATTTATTCTTTCCATTTACAATTTAAATTTACATGGCTTCTGCAAGAAAATTTGTATTGAGATATCAATTTAAATTATAGTGGATATCAACTCTGTGCCTCTGGAATTTATCTTTACCACCAACCCCTACCTGTTCTGCTCCAAATTTTTGGATTTTTGTTTGTTGTTTTCCTCCATTTTCTCACTGACTTAAGTCAAACGTTGTTTTTCCTAACTTATCTGGAATTCTTAATGAAGTTAGAATTCTCCTGTGACTAATTCATGTGTGTTTGACATTCAGTTTTCTTTGCCACACTGTTTTACTTAGATAACAATGTTTTTCTCCCTGACAGACCATAGAACCTGAAGTGATTGTATAATTTCAAAGTTTTGAGGATGAAAAACAACATTATGGAAAATCACTATGGGGCAGCGGACATAAACTGGGGCTGTCCATCCTACATCAGTTGGTTTGGTTACTTTTTAAAAGTCTGATCCTCACATGATGATCTAAACAAATCAAAGATTATTATAGATTTTCCCCCATGTAGATATGTGCAATTGTTGATAATAAGCATGCCCATATCTGAGAATATAACATATGCCTGCTTCTAAAAGGAACATACAGAGTTCAATATGAAATTTGTTATTTGATCCTGACTTTAAGGTTTAGCTCTGAGGAAGTTCGCCTTCTCCAAGGGTTAGTTTCTTCTGCTTATGAGATTTAACAAACCAAGACAATCAGTGCTTAGAAAAACATTTTAAGTTATATAGAATTTACACTCAATCCTTAAAGGCTGGTTGGATAACATTTGTTTTCTTCATACAAGTTATAATTTGATAGTTATATGTGTACAATAAGCTTTAGTTTATGAAAATTTTATTTCTTCTCAGTTTATTATTATACAATGTTCCTGTTCCCCACTTTATTTTTCTAAGGGTTTACATAAGAATTCTTCCATGGTTAAAAAGTAAAGAAATAGTATTTTAGCACAAGTGTAATAATAATACTAATTATAAGAGGTTTAGAACCAACAAAGTTCACAAAGACAGGAGATATGAATTTTTTTGCTTAGTTGAGCACAACTACCACTTCTGTTCCTTCATATTGAATCTCAACTAGAACAGTTTGCCCTTCATCTACTGTCAACCATAGATCATGATACACATGTCCCTTAAATATCTGTGAGTGATTAATGAGAGTTATGTGAAGTGGAACACTGATAAAATTTTCCTGAACAGAAAGAACAACCTCCATACTTAAGTCCCTAGGAGACTACCTGCTTCCTGGGATGAACCTGACTGAGATGAATGAAGCTCCTTTCAACTAATGCAGTCTTTTCTATCTTTAGGTGTTATATCTTTCTATCTTCTTCATATCTTAAATATAAAGCCTAGAAACAGCACAATTAGGAGGTAAAAATAATTTAAAATGGTTAATGGGATTAATCTGCATTCTAATCACCATATCTTTAATTGTACTTTTTATTCTGAACAATGAATTATGAAGACATCATTGCATTTAAAGCCTAGTACTAGACAGTATCTAAATTCCTCCATGTATTTCATTTTTAAATTGTTTTAAAATTTAATTGTTTAAGTTGTTTAAATCCTTTTTAATCAGCCAAGAAAAGTAGAACTGAAAAGATGAGTCTTTATCCTATTACTCAATAAGGCATATACCTCAAGGTACTTCTGCTGTAGTACAACCTGTTGCATGTTCAAATATCAACTGGCTTTCTTTGTTCTTATAGGTTTTGGGACATAAGAATAAATACAATCATGATACTCTTTCTTCTGTTTAATCTATAATAGCATGTATGTCATTAACCAGCACACATGAAGCTATGGCAGGCTAATTTGCCAGCTTCCAAATATGGTAAAATTTTAAACCCATCATAAACACCACTGACTATTTTCTTCATTAGAGGGTTTTTTTAAATTCTGGAAATAGAAAGTTAAATAATGAGTTTCATATAAGTTAAATATGAAAGAACTAAATTCTGTCAAATATTTATCTAAATTCTCCTGCATTCTTAATATTCTGTAAGCAATATGAATAAACGGAAATCGCATTTTGTCAGCAATATGATGTAATGTGATAAACATACAGTATATATAACATCCATGGTCTCCTCTCAAGAAGATAGAAATACGATTGAAAAATTCATATGCATATTTATGAAGAAAATTTAGCAGATGAATAACAACAGAGCAATCTGGATGGGCAGCTTGGAACTTTAGAATCATTAAGTGAAGAAGAAATACTTCTTTCCCTCTTAAGATTTATTGAGATCCTTAAGGGAAAGTATAGGAAAATGAAAAAGAAGGGTTAGAGGGATCTATATAAGAGAAAGTATACAAGAATCATAAAAAAATGAAAATTATGATACATAGATGAGGTAAATATTCCATACTAAGCAACAGAAGAAAGTAAAGGTGAAAGAAATGGTAGTGAGAAGCAGCTTTTTAGTTTAAGTACATCCCATTTATTGATTCTTGCTTTTATTTCTTGTGCTATACGAGTCTTGTTAAGGAATTCGGGGCCTAATCCAACGTGATGAAGATTTGGACCTACTTTCTCCAAAATTAGACACAGAGTCTCTGGTCTAATTCCTAGGTCTTTGATCCACATTGAGTTGAGTTTTGTGCATGGTGAGAGATAGGGGTTCAGTTTTATTTTACTGCATATGGATTTCTAGTTTTCCCAGCACCATTTGTTGAAAAGGCTATCTTTTCTCCAATGTATGTTTTTGGCACCTTTGTCTAGTATGAGATAGCTGTATTTATGTGCATTACTCTCTGTGTCTTCTATTCTGTACCATTGGTCTACATGTCTATTTTGGTGCCAGTACCATGCCGTTTTTGTTACTATAGCTTTGTAGTAAAGTTTAAGGTCTGGTATTGTGATGCCTCCTGCTTTACTCTTCTTGCTCAGGGTTGCTTTGGCTATTCTGGGTCTCTTATTTTTCCAAATGAACTTCATGATTGCCTTTTCTATTTCTATAAGAAAGGACTTTGGGATTTTAATTGGGATTGCATTGAATCTGTATAGTGCTTTGGATAGTATGGCCATTTTAATAATATTGATTCTGCCTATCCAAAAACATGGGAGGTCTTTCCATCTTCTAAGATGTTCTTCAATTTCTTTCTTTAGTGTCTTGTAATTTTCATTGTAGAGGTCTTTCACCACTTTTGTTAGATTGATTCCCAAGTATTTTATTTTTTTGGAGGTTATTGTGAATGGAGTAGTTTTCTTAATTTCTCTTTCAGAGGACTCATTGCTAATGTATAGAAATGCATTTGATTTAAAAGCTTCTTCTCAGCAAAAGAAATTAACAATGAGGTGAACAGAGAGCTTACATTCTGGGAGCAAATTTTTACCACATGCACATCAGATAAAGCACTGATCTGCCCGATATATAAAGAACTCAAATAACTTAACACCAAAAAAACAAACAACCCAATCAATAAATGGGCTAAGGAGCTGAATAGAAACCTCTCAGAAGAAGATACACAATCAATAAACAAATATATGAAGAACTGTTCAACATCTCTAGCCATTAGAGAAATGCAAATCAAAACTACTCTCAGATTTCATCTCACCCCAATCATAATGGCAGCTATCCAAAATACCAGCAACAATAAGTGCTGGTGAGGATGTGGTGAAAAAGGGACACTCAAACATTGCTGGTGGGACTGCAAACTGGCGCAATCAATCTGGAAAGCAGTATGGAGATTCCTCAAAAAACTTGGAATGGAACCACCATTTGATTCAGCTATTCCACTCCTTGGCCTATACCCTAAAGACTTAAAAACAGCATTCTACAGTGACGCAGCCACTTCAATGTTTATAGCAGCACAATTCACAATTGCAAAACTATGGAAGCAACCCAGATGTCCTTCAATAGATGAATGGATAAAGAAACTGTGGTACATATACACAATGGAATATTATTCAGCAATAAAAGAGAATAAAATAATGGCATTTGCAGGTAAATGGATGGAATTGGAGAACATTATGCTAAGTGAATAAGCCAATCCCAAAAAACCAAATGCCGAATGTTCTCTCTGATTAGTGGATGCTGATACATAAGGGGGGTGGGAATGGGGAACATAGGAGAAATGGAAGATCTCTGGATGGGGCAGGAGCGAAGTGGGGAGAGGGAAAGGGGAATGGGTGTAGTAAAGATGGTTGAATGAGATGGTCATCCTTAAACTTGGTGCATGTATAAAGACACAAATGGTGCGACTCTATATGGTTTGCAACCAGAGAAATGGAAAAATTGAGCTCTATATATGTACTATGACTTGAAATGCATTTAAATAAATTAATAAAAAAAAAGAAATGGTAGTGAATTAACCTTTGGTCTAAGAAGTTTTCTCCTTGTCCTGAACTTAATTGGCAAGTAAATGGAAGATTTTTTAAAATTATAATTAAATGTGGTTATTGGAAAATAAATCTAGGCTACCACAAAATAAAAATGTGACTTTTTGACAGTGTCCTAGAATGTTACCAAGTAAGCTTGAGTTTAACATGCATATTTTCATGGCATTGCTCTGTAATCAATATAATGATAGTTTTCTAAATTATTATAACATTTAAAAACATCATTATATTCCATTGATCATATATTAATATATTAATAGCATTAACAATACATTTACAAATATTAATAATGAAGTCCTGAAACACAGCCAAAAACAAAAACAAAGTTATAGATTATAGAAGAAAGAGAATGACTACAGCTCAACCACTATATGGTTAAAGTCTTGATTAGTAAATTTATGTATGAACGATGAGACATTTTTATTTTCTTATATTTAATGTATCAATTCATAAGATGAGTAAAAATAATTTTAAAAAATTGTGAAAACAATTTTCAAAAGGGGAGATTAAAAAGGAAACAAAAAAATCCACATATGGCTTAACTGTATGTTTTTAGTTTTTTCATCATTTTAATTTTCGTATTTAAATTTAACAAACACATAAACACATAAAAGTTGTACATATTATTGGGTGACATATTTTAATACATGCATACATTGTGTATTTCAATCAAGTTAAACTTAACTATTACCACAAACATTTATCATTTGTTAGGATTTAAAGTATTCAAGATACTTCTCTATAGCTTTTTGAATATACAGTTCATTATTGTTATCTATAGTTAGCCTACTCTATAATAACATGCCAGAACTTCTTACTTCTGTTTGTCTAAAACTTAGTACCCATTGATCAACCTTTCCCATTTTCCCCTCCTTAGTCTCACAACCTCTGGTAACTACCATTCAAGGCTTAAATTCTATAAAATTAACTGTTTTCAGGTTCACATAAGTGAGATTAACACAGTACTTGCTTTTGGTTATTTCATTAAACACGATACCCAGCTCTATTCATGTTGTTGTGAATGATGAGATTTAATTCATTTATGGTTCAATAGTATTCTGCTGTGTATGTGTTTCTCATTTTACCTTTTCTTTAGTTGATGAAAACTTAGGTTGCCTCCATGTCTTGGTTATTATAAATAGTGTTGAAGTGGACATGAGATTGATGATGTCTCTCCAACATACTGATTTCATTTCCTCTGGAGGTATACCCTCTAGTGGGGTTGTAGGATTAGATGGTAGTTCTATTTTTAATTTGGGGAGGTACCTCTCTACTACTTTTCATAATGGCTATATTAATTTACATTCACACCAATATGTGTGAGTTCCCTTGGGTCCACATCCTTCCCAGAACTTGTTCTCTTTAGTCATTTTGGTAAGTTATTCTTATTGAAGTGATATGATTTTTTGATGTGGTTTTGATTACATTTACCTGATGATTAATGAGATTGAGCATTTTCTCACATACCTTTTGTCCATTTGTATGTCTTCTTATGAGAAATGTCTGTTTAGGTCTATTGCCTGTTTTATTTTGTTTTTTTTTTTTTGTCATTTTAAATTGGTATTGTGTAACTGTACATAATAATAGTATTCCTTGACACATATTTGGACATGCATATGATATAACAATAAAATTTGGTGAATATCATCCTCCAGTGTTACCCCCTTCCCTCTCCTTCTCCCTCCCACTGGTCCCTTTCTTCAGTTAACCTCCCTTTGATTTTCATATCTACTCTTAACTTTTCCTTTTCCTCTCTAGTTTCCACATATAAAAGAAAACATGAGTCTTGACTTTCTGAGTTTGTAATTGCTCATTTTTTATCAGATGTTTGAGTTTTTGTTTGTTTGTTTTACTATGGAAATTTTGGAATTTCTTATATATTTTGACTGTAACCAGTTTATTTTTGATGAACTATTCTTCAAAAATATCATTTATTTATCTTTAATTCTTAAAACAGCCCAAGAATTACAATAATTTCAGTGAAAGAATGAAAATTAGAGGGTATTCAGACCCATGGTCACTTTATAAGTGAAAGATTTGATCATATTTAAAGGATAGTCATGTAGGTAATGGCCTTCCTTATACAATCATTTCTCTAAATCCAAAAATATAAGGGTTATACTTATAATAAGTTGTATGTTTATATGAAAGTAAAATGTGAACATTTTATATCATGCTATCCCTGTCAATAACAATTGCATTTAAAACTTAGAGAATATATCATATTTGATTGACTTAGCATAATCTATGTTTAATGGTATAAAGGCACAGAAAAATGAATGTTAAAGATAAATGCATAATGAATACTAAGAAATTAAATTTGTAAATGATTACACTAGAAACAAAAAATAAAACATGCAGTATTATGATCTTGTAATAGAGTAGCTAATTATAAAACAACAATTATGATATTTTGTATTTTTTGAAAACCCACCTACCTCTGTGATAATTGCCAATGAAGAAATTAAATCGTTCACTAAGTACCAAATTCAGCATCTCAATACCACAGAGAACAATCCTTGCTAATTGAAATGTGATGCATTAACCACTTGGCAATGCAGAAATATTCTTTATTTTCCTGTGATATATGCATACTGGTGAATAGCCTAAATGGTATGCTTATTTCACTTTTGAATTATAAAAAAATTAGCACTGGGCTGCTGCAAATTCTTTCTACCCTTGTAAGTAAGTTAAATATATAATTAAAGAATTAAAGGTGTGTGTGTATGTGCTTTTGAGATATATACAACAGAAATATTTCTACTTATAACTACTTAAAATCTATATATAAATAAATATATGTACATGTTTCTACAACATGTACTGGTTACAGTTCACATTTATTTGTTGATTATTGATGATGGATGAGTACAAATGGGCAAGAATATTTAAGAAACATGATAAAGTTGATCTCATTTTCCTTGTGTACATCTGCAAGCTGACTCATCACTCTTCTGATACCTCAGAAGCCCTACCTTGTCAACTACTTTTTATGATATATCCTAAGTAAAACCCTAGAATTTATATTTATTTATCTAGCAGAGCTATTCCCTATATAACAAAGTATGACTCTTTCAAAATGTTATATGTCCTTCCCAGGTGGCTGGGCTCAGCCTAGAACCCTGATGCCATTTGAATAGTATAATCTGGACATAGATCTGGACCCATGTGATATTCTGTCTCTGTTTCTATTTCAGAATACTCTACAATCTTCTGATATATGTTCACGGGAAAACAGATGTCTTAAGAATCTCTGGGTTCATGACAAATGCCCTTCCAGGAAGTGGCTTGGCCAGCAGATCATATTCACCGGTCAGCATGGTATAACTTTCTTACATTACAGAATTTACAAATGGTGCAAGATGCTGATTTGGGTTGACTTTCTGATAGGAAGCTAGACAGTGATTTAGTCCAACCATATGTTCATAGGCTATACTTACAACTCTTTCTGGTCACCTACATTCTCCCTAAAGTTGAGTTTCTTTAGTGGTCAGCTGTACTAAGTAGAGTAGTAATTTCAGAAAGGTCCTGTTTAGCAAAAACAGAAATGTAATGGCAAGATATATTCTCTAAGATTTTCTTAGAGTTATCTGGTGAAAACATATTAGTTTGGGAGTGAGGAGGAGAGGGAGACACTGACTTTTGGAAAGAAGTACAAAAGTAAGTAAAAATATCAACTTAGTTTGCAGTCAGGTTGACATGGACAGAGATATATGGCCTACAAGTCTATAAGCAAGAAAGAAAAGATAAAGGGAAAGGGAAAATTATGAGAAATGAGGGAAGGGTAGCTGATCATGAAGTGATCTTGTTTAATATTTAACAATATGTAAGATGGTAAAAGTAAGAAAGTAGAAGAAATTGTAATATTTAAAGCTACCATTTGAAAGTGAATCATAGCGGCCTCCTGTGCTTCTGATAAATTTCCTATTATGTCAACATATTGAGGATTCAGAAAACACTTATTTCTCCTTAGCGTACATTTGGGAGAGACACTAAAACAACAGCCACTTGAGCACTCTTTGGTTTACAAAAATCTGATATTATAATAAGCATAAAACTTGGAAGATTATGAACAAATCACTAAAATTTTTGTATAAGGCAGGTACTATACGAACAGAAGAGCAATTTTCTTTCTGTAGACTCTTCTTGACTCTTTCTAAAATTACTCATTTGATTTCACTCTGTAGGGTGTCTTAAGGGAGGAGAGTTCTCCCACGAACTTGTTATTCCACCAGTCTCTTGTTATCTGCACAACACCTACAGAGCAAGAGAAGAAGGAAACATTGATATAACTATATTTCTGATATGTGTAGTTACAGAACTAATAGATTAGATAGCCTCTTACTGAGCCTAATACACCAGCATTTGAAGACGCAGTTATGGAACTGAAGTTATGAATAGACAAATGATAACAGTGACTTCAATCATCTAGTTCCTATTCCAATTAGAAACTGAAGAAAATATCCAACATGTCCACTCTGGCTTCCAACCCTATAGCTAGTTGATGTAATAAGGTAACTACCTTGTTCAGATTTCTTATCTTGCTAAGAATTCAACAGGCTGAACCTGTCTTTTCTAATTCCATTTAGTCAGAGAGAAGGAAATGAAGAATGTTTTTAAACAGATGACAAAATAAAAGAAGCTGATTTTCAGAACCTAGTATAGAGTTTGATCTCACAGAGCTAAGTTACAAAACAATTTAATTTAGCATAAAGGAAAAATTTAAATAGAAGTACAATTTTCCACAAATGTTGTAAATATGTGTACACTGACATATATCTCTATAAAGGAATATATTATAAGTTTCTCATCTCATATTAGAATTACCCCACCTGGAAGTAGATGGCATTATATACTAGCAAGCTTGCACACACATACACACACTTACACACTCACAGGTTTTAGCTCCTACTGCTCTTCTTACTTGGGAGTAAAAACCTTAAACAGAAAAAGACATAAGTGAAAAAGTAAATATAAGAAATGAGAAGTGAATGCAGAAGATAATCAAAAACAATCTTCTTTTTTAATGAAGTTTACTCTACATTCAACATTAGTATAGTGCTTCAGATCAATGCTTGGAAGCAAAATAGGGCAGATCCATTGTTGTACTCCATACTAACAAAAGAAAATACATTTATAAAAAAAGTTTTGTTCAGTATAGACAGTGATCTGGGGGCTAAGTCTATTGAATTTAAAAAAATACATACAGGTTTTTAAAAATTTAACTGTAATATATAGTTGATTTTCATAAGAATGCAATACTTCTAGGGTGAATTTTCATATATTTTATATACATATTGATTCTAAAGAGTTAGGCGATGTGATAAAGACTTCTTATGTGAAAATAGCCTACAAATGAATAGTACACAACTGTATGAAATTTAAGACCCCTTTTGTCAATCTCTTTTTGATAGCCCAGATACTTCCCATTGAACAAGAACATTTCAGTAGTTATTTACTTGCTTTAAAAATGTACAATCTATATTCATCATTTTCCATTTCTAAAATGTTCTTGCAGTAGTTGGGGTTAGTTTCTCTTTCTCTCTACCTGTCTCCCTCAACACCTTTTTCCCCTTCTTCCCTTTTTCTCTCTTTCTCTTTATCTGCATTAGATCTTGCATTTTCTTCTGCTTGCTTGTTTAGTAGCCTCCTTTTCCTTGTGATTTATTAATCTGTCTTAAATATTCTTATTTGTGGGCGGAGGTTGTGGCTCAGTGGCAGAGCGCTTGCCTCGCACGTGTGAGGCACTGGGTTCAATCCTCAGCACCACATAAAAAATAAATAAATAAACAAACAAAATAAAGACACTGTGTCCATGTATAACTAAAAAATATTTTTAAAATATTCCTATTTGTAAATATTCTTATTTTTTAATTTATTTGTAAACACTCAGAAGGGAAAAAGAGCTGTCTGCCTGATACACAAAGAGTCCCAGTCAGGTGCACAAGTGAGTTACTGTTCTAGATCAAGTTTCAGAACAGCTATTCTGGGATGAAATTCTCTTACTACGATATAAAATGAGTATATTCCAAATATCTAATAACATTTAATTTTTTTCATTTAGTTTGTTAATGGTTTCCTTCTAGAAACCCTAAAACTCACATGTCATTATAAGATTAAATAGGAATTTGCAAATAAACACAGCAAATATACAGTTCAAGTTTATAGCAAGTGAAACACATTTTATTCAAATGAAGATGTATCAAGTTTTCACTAAGAACAATGCCCCAAAATTATGGATCAAATTTATAAAGATTACATAGAATTGTTTTGTTTTTTGATAAACCAGTATTTCAAACATCATGTGATATATCTTTTCCTCTGGCAATATTGCTGCTATGGTCTAAATGCTTTTGTCTTCTCAAAATTTGTATGTTGAAATCTTAGCAGCTTAGGGCTTGCTTTTTGGAAGTGTAAGTGGAGCCCCTATGGAATCAGATTAGTGCTCTGAGAGATCTAAGGGAGCACTTTCACGCCTTTGCCACATGGGGGCAGAGCAAAAAACAGCATTTACAACACCAGAACGTGGGGCCCTCACCAGGCATGTAATCTGTCCATGACTTAATCTTGGACTTCCAGCCTCCAAAACTGAGAAATAAACTTCTGCTCAAACACACTAAGGCAATTCCTTATCTCAGAGTGTTCTCTTGCTGATATTAACAAATTCAATCTTTCTCATGAATAAGTTTACCTGGCTAATGTTTAACAATATAATTTCAACCTATCCTTTTAAATCTTTTAAATTGCAAAAAATACAGCAAAATTATTTAAATTTCATCCTTGAAAATGGCCTATACGTGGGCCTTAACATTTTTCATCTAGTCTGTAAAACAGAATATTTTTATTTCTTCAATGATTTTTGAAACTTTAGAATAGTTTTATATTTACAAAAAAGTTACTAATATAATATAGATTTAATTTGCCGTACAGCACTAGTATTATAATTTCAATATTGTATATTTGTCAAAATTAGTGAAAAACTTTTATACAATATTAACTAAAGATCATAGTTTATTCATATTTTATTTTTGTATCTAATGACCTTGTTGTATTTCAGGATCCCATGCAAAAGATACATTATATTCAGTCATCATATCTTCATAGGCTGAGTGTGACAGTTTCTCAAACTTGCCTTGATTTTGAGGAATACACATCATATATTTTACAGATTACACTTTATCCAGTACTTCTTTGCTCCTTTTCTCTTGGTTACATACGAGGTATGGGTTTAGGGTGGAGACTGTAAATGTAAATTTACATATTCCTCACATTCTACCAAAGGTACACGCTATTAATATAATATTACCTTTGGGGTTGACTTTGACCAACTTGATGAAATGTTTGTCAGGGTTTTTCCACTATGAAGTTGCTCCTACAACCTGTCTATCATGTACTCACTGGAAGGATATAATGTGCAATCTGTTCATGAGGAGTGGAGTGTTAAGTTTCAACTTCTTAAAGGTCAGTTATTTATATAAATTACTGAGCCATCTTCTGTAGAAGAGAATTTTTGTTTTCCTTTCCTATATTTACAAATTTATTTTTAGTATCAGTATAAAGTAATATATATTTTTATATATTGGATTATAATCTAATGTTTATTTTATTGGTCAAAGTTTTCATCTTCAGTCATTGAGAGTTCTTTTACTTTGTTCCTTGTCTCTTTGAAATGCATCTCTTGTACTTTTTCCTTAATATTATTATTAAAATTCCTAAACCTTTTTTTTACTGCAAGATGCTTCAGCTTCACCTTCTAGATTGTCTCGTCAAGTCCTAGGATAAGCCATTTTCCCAAGGAACTTTGGTTTCTTTCAATAGAAAATGGTATTATTAACTAAGATTTGAGTGCTTGGTGTGCTTATTTTCTTTGTGTCCAGGTGTCTCAATTGGCAGAATAAGAAAATGTGTATGTGTGTACTAACCTATGTGTATATACAACTCCTTACACACATGTAATTATCTAGATCACCTGAATCTATATTAAAGCTAAACCTGATTTCATATTGATGTTGCCAACTCTAATCCATTATCATATGGATCTTGATAGTCTTCCCATATTTGTGTTTTAAATGCAACTTTAAAATAGTTTTCATTTATTGTAATTATTACATTGGTTTAAGTCTACTATCTTTCCCTGATAGTTTATTCCTTCACTGCTTCTTTTCTTTCTCCTTTCTTTCCAGTTTTAGGGCCTATAAATTTCTGAAGAAAGTCTTGTTAAAACTTTGCAATATTTTCATGCTTTTAACATTTTAAAAATGTTTCTGGCCACTGTGATCTCACATATTTTGGTGCTGTAATTTTATTTTATCTTCTTTATGGCAATTTATCCATTTTAACCTTATGAAATAAATTTTGCATATTACGAATGAAACACTTTACCTTTTAGTGTATTTTTTCAGATTTTAATGCTCCTGGATGAGCTGGCTTTTGATTAGAGTTTCTTTGGTATTCTCTTCTCCTATCTTAACCTTTAACATTACTGTGTCATTGTTAGGTGTATTCTTTTCCCCTAACTTAACCTTTAACATTACCGTATCATTGTTAGGTAACTTGATATTTTGTTCTTTGCATATATCTGAAGTTTTTATTTAACCCAAGAGTTGAATGATTGATGTGTATTGTGATTGCAGTTAAGATATGTGAAAGAAAAAATATTTACCTCTCTCCATCATTGATTTATTTCTTGAAATAAAGGTACTCAATTTCTTACACATTATTAGGTATTCAATAAATACATATTTTACAAAAGCTTAAATATTACTATTATTTAACTTTTTATTCCATTATATTTTCTGATATATAAGTACAATGTATATTATAATTTATATGATCCATGCTATTTTTTCTTCCTGAATACTAGTGATTTGATCAAATTTTCTATATTTTATTAACTTTCTCAAATTTTAAATTACATGTCAGTTTTTGCATATAATTCATATATTTTAACTTGTACATTTTAGTCAATATCTCTTCTTATCCCTTCACATATTCAGTGTTGTTGGAAAGGTAATGGACTCTAGTAGTTAAGTTCAGTCTTTGAGGTCAAGTTGCCAGAATCCAAATCTCAGAACAATCTTTGGAAAATATACAATTTACATGCCATATTTTAGCTATTTTAAAATAATAATGGGGAAAATATATCTACTTAATGAGTCAAAATAAGAATTAAATGAAATATTGTATGTAAAACAGAATATTTTAAACACAATGTTAGCTTTTATTATTATTGTGATATAATAATTCATCTCCTATTTCTTTTATCATTTTATTAATTTTTAAGTAGATACACTATAAACCTAAAAGTGGAATTTATTGTGATGCTTAGCATGCAAATTACATAGTATTTTAGTTACTTTTTTTTTTTTTTTGCTACTGTGACCAAAAAACCTGACAAGAACAATTAAAGGAAGGAAAGTGTATTTGAGGACTCATGGTTTTAGAGGTGTCAGTCCATAGATGGCTGACACCATTGCTCTGGTTCCAAGTTAAGGCAGAACATCATGGGGGAAGGGTGTGATGGAGGAAAGCAGCCGGAAGCATAGCACCAGGAAACAGAGAGAAAGAGACTAAGCTCCCCTTACCAAGGACAAAATATAAACCTCAAAGTCAGGCCCTCATTGACCCACCTCCTCCAGCAAGACCCTACCAGCCAACAATTATTCCCCAGGTAATCTCTGTCAGAAAATTAATGCACAGATTAGGTGAAGACTCTCATAACCCAATCATTTCACCTCTAAACTTTCTTGCATTATCTCACACATAACCTTTTGGGGGACCTTTATATATAAACCATAATGCATAGTTTGGTTAATTTTATTCTACTCTTCCTCCCTTTCCCATCCCTTCTCTACCCCACTCATTTCCCTTTCTCTAGTCCATTGATCTCCCTTCTATTATCACGAATTCCCTCTAATTTCCTAATTTTTTGTTTTATTTCTCCATAGCTTCTGCAATAAGAGAACATTCAACCCTTGACTTTCTATGTTGGACTTATTTTGTTCAGCATGATGTTCTCCACTTCCATGCATTTACTAGCAAACAACATGATTTCATTCTTTTTTTATGCCTGAGTAAAAAACTCCATTGTGTACATATGTCATATTTTCTTTATCCAGTCATCTGTTGACAGGCATTTGGGATGGTTCTACAACTTGGCTATTGTGACCTGTGTTGCTATAAACATTGAGTGACTGTATCATATTGTAACTGATTTTAGCACTTCAGGACAAATACAAAAAGTGGGACAGCTGAGTCTTTGGCGGTTCATCCCTATTCTTTTGAGAAATCTCTGTACTACTTGCCATAGTGGTTGTGCTGATTTGCAGTCCCATCAGCAATGCATAAGTGTACCTTGTTTTTTCCCCACATCCTCACCAGAAGTTATTACTTTTTGTATTTTTTATGATTACCATTCTTACTGGAGTGAGATAAAATCTCATTGTAATTTTGATTTGAATCTCCCTGATTGCTAGGGATGGTGAACATATTTTTTTTTCATATATTTGTTGAACATTTGCATTTTTTCTTTTGAGAAATGTGTATTTAGTTCTTTTGTCCATATATTGATTGGGTTACTTTTTGGTGTGTTTTTTTATTTCTTTATATATTTTGTTTATTAACCTTCTGTCCAAAGAGTAGGTGGCAAAGATTTACTTCCATCACCTAGACTATCTTTTCATGGTTTTAATTGTTTTCTTTGCTGTGAGGAAACTTTTTGATGTGAAGACTTCCTTCCATTATTGATTCTTGGTTTTATTTCTTTAGCTTTAGGAGTCTTATGAAAGTCAGTTCTTGTGACAATATGTCAAAGTGTTGACCCTATGTTTTCTTCTGGCAGTGTTTCTAGTCTATTCCTAGGTCTTTTATTCATTTTGAGTAGGTTTCAGTGCAGGGTGAGATACAGAGATCTACTTTCATTTTGCTACATATTGATATCCAGCTTTTCCAGTGTAACAGGAATTTCTCTGCTTCTGCTGCTGGGTGGGTTCTGTGTAAGCTGCAGTCCTCTGCAGTCATGAACTGGGTTGCAGTTCTTAATGGTGGGCTGTATCCTACGGTGTTGCAGCAGACTATAGCATCTCACTCCTGATGGTACTTATTTGTAAATTCAAACAACAAAGTCCACAGATGAGGATTAGTGAGTGTAAGAGTAAGATTTACTCAAGCATGAATTGAAATTTTGCAAGGTGAGGGGAGACTCAAGAGTGGTTGCTGCTTGAGTGTATTAGTGTAAGGGTTTATGCAGCACTGTGGTCAACATTCTGGATCCAAATTTATGCTAATCAGGGCTTGGAAAAGTATCAGCACCATTAGTTAGCCCTGCAATCACATTCAGGTCTGCTCCACTTCCATTTTCTCACAGGTCATCAAGAAGCAGGAGGTTGAGGTCCTGGGATCATAGGTGCTTGGGGCAGGATTCCAACTGCAGTATTTTGTAAAGAAGGCATTCACACAAGTCCAGGCCAGCCTCCACAGAGTGACAGGTTAGTGCACTCTGGATTACCTAATTTTGGCTAGCTGTGCCTCTAGCCTGTGCCGGTCTGGCACACTCCATGCAGCTGTGTCTTATGCTTGCTACCCTTGCTCCCACTCACTCATGTCACCCCTTCAACGCTGCTTAATTGCCACTTTTTCACGAGGGTTACTGGGCTGGCTGCATGGCTCAGTGACGGGGAGCTATCTGACCAGCACCATTTTTTAAAAATGCTATATTTTCTTTGATGTATATTTTGGCACCTATGTCAAGGATCAGATGACTGTATTTATGTGGATTCATCTCTGTGTCTTCTATCTTGGTCTTTGTCTCTGTTTTTATGCCTAAAACATGCTGTTTTTATAAGTATAGCTCTACAATATAGTTTTAGATCAAGTATTGTGATGCCACCAGCATCACTCTTATTGCCCAGGATTGCATTGGCTATTCTGAGACTTTTGTTCTTCCAAATGAATTTTATAACTGTTTTTTTCTAGTTCTGTGAAGAATGTCATTAGTATTTTTATGGGATTACATTGAATCCATATATCACTTTGGTAATATGGCCATTTTGACAATACTAATTTTGCTTCTCCAAGAGCATGGTAACTCTTTCCAAATTCTACTTCTTCAATTTCTTCTTTATTTTATTTTCTCTTTATCTCTTGATTTCTTCTTACCCTTACTTTGTCTTATTTAACATAATACTCAGCACCTGCCACGTTTACCTGGGAATGGCATGCTTCTAAAGTGATTGTTTTCCTCCCAGGCTGCTGAATCATGTCATTTTTGAAAGTGAAGGGTCTTGATAACCTCACATGTTCACTATAAGACCCAGGAGATTCTTCTTCAGTTATTCATCAGTATACAGGGTCTTTTTAATTGCTTAGGGATTCACTAAGTTGCTGAGACTGGTTTGTAACTTGAATTCCTCCTGCTTCAGCCTCTTGAGTCACGAGGATTACAGACATGAGCCACTGCACCCAGCCACCTTTCTATTTTTAAATTCTATCATATCACCATTGTTACATTTCACAGATGAGTGAGACTCATGTGGTTCTTGTCTTTAAGTGACTAGCTTATTTCACTTAACATAATGAACATAAGTTCTATACATGTTGTTGCAAATGATAGGATTTCATTATTTTTAAGTCTGAATAATATTGAATATATGTACAGCATTTTCTTTACCAATTCATCAGTTGATGAACACTTAAGTTGCTTCCATTTCTTGGATGTTGTGAATAGTGAAGCAATAAACATGAGTGTGCACTCATCTTTTCAATATACTGATTTTACATTCCCTTGGATATGTGCCCAGTAGTGAGATTATTGGATCATATGCTAGTCTTATTTTAATTTTTGAAGAACTCTCTATAAAGTTTTTCATAATGGGTGTATTAATTTATATTCCCCTGAACAGTGGGCAAGGATTGGATTTTCTCATATTGATACTCATATCGATAACAGACAAGCAGAATTGGGTGAAGTAATATCCTGATGTGATTTTGAATGATATTTCCCTGATGGTTTTGAAATCAGATTGTTCTTTAAGTACACTGTTGAGATTTTGGAGTTTTTTTGTATATTCTGGATAGTAACTCATTGTCAGATATACAGTATGCATGCATTTTCTACTATTCTTCAGATTGACTTTTCACTCTGTTGATTTCTTGCTATGCATAAACTTTTTGCTGATGTAATCTGATTTGTCTATTTTTACTTTATTCACTGTGCATTGGGGGTCTTTTCTAAACCCTACTAGTGGATTCATGGTTTCAGTCCTCACATTTAAGTTTTTCATCCATTTTGAATCGATTTTTGTAACTTCTGAAAGGTAAGGGTTCTGTTTCATCCTTCTGTATGTGGCTATCCAGTTTTCCCAGCACCATTTATTGAAAAGTGGTCTTTTCTCAACGTGTGCTTTCATCATCTTTGTTAAAAATCAGTTGTCTGTAGATATGTGGCTTTACTTCTAAGTTCTCTTTTGTGCTTTGGTGGTCTGTGTATCTGTGTATCTGAGACTATCAGTTTTTTCAATGTCTGTAAAACTCAGGGTTAAGCTGATTCTGGGAGTTCCTTTGATGGGACATATTTTTTTACTGGTTCAATCTTGTTACTTGTTATTATTGTGTTCATGTTTTATATTTCTTCATGATTCAATCTTTTTTTTTTTTTTTTGGTACCGGGGATTGAACTCAAGGGTACTCGACCACCACTGAGCCACAACCCCAGCCCTATTTTGTATTTTATTTAGAGAGAGGGTCTCACTGAGTTGCTTAATGCCTCCCTTACTGAGGCTGGCTTTAAACTCGCGATTCTCCTGTCTCAGCCTCCCAAAGTGCTGGGATTACAAGCACTTTGTAATGGCACCACCATGCCTGGCATGATTCAATCTTGATAAGGTGTGTATGTGCAGGAACTTCCCATTTTGTTCTAGGTTATCAAATGTTGACATAAAGATGTTCATAATAATCTCTAATGAACTTTTTTCATTTCTGTGTCAGTTGTAATGTTTTCCTTTTATTGTCTGCTTTTATTTGAACCTTTTCTCCTTTATTTAGTTCAGTTAAGGGCTTTTTTCCCCTACTTTTATCTGTTTGAAGAACTGCCTTTTGTTTCACTGATCTTTCTTATTTTGTCTTTTAGCCTCTACTTCATTTATCTCTGTTCCTTGCTCATTATTTCTTTCCTTCTACTAAATGAGGTATTTTGTAATTCTTATTTTTGTAGTTCCTTGTCATGTAGTAATACAATGTTTACTTTTGATCTTTCTACATTTTTTATGTAGATCTTGATTGCTCTAAACTTTCCTCTTAGTACCTTTGGTTTATCCTTGAATGTTGATAAGTTGTAGTTCCATTATTATTAGTTTCAATATACTTTTAAATTTTGCTTTTGATTTCTTCTTTGATCTACTTGTTCAAGAGAAAGTTGTTTAATTCCCATGTATTTGTGTGATTTTCAAAATTTTTCTTTTTAGTGATTTCTAGTGATTGCATTGTGTGTAGAAGAGGTATTTAATCTGATTTCAGTATATTTTAATTTCTTCAGATTTATTTTATGACCTGTCATATGATCTGTCCTTGTGAATGTTCCACATTCTGATGAGAACAATATGTATTAAACAGATTTTGGATGGAATACTCTGTAAATGTTGGTTAGCTCCATTCAGTCTAGGGTGCAACTTAACTTTGCTGCTTATTTATTTTCTGTCTGAATGAGATTCCATGGCTAAAATTGGTGTATTAAAGTTTTCCCCTGTTATTGTGTTAGAATATATTTCCCCTTTAAGCTTACTATTATTTACAAATTTGGTGCTCCAACATTGAGTACATAATATATATAATTTTTATTTTATCTTGATAAATTTGATTCCTTTATCATTATATAAAGACATTTCTTGTCATTTTTATGGCCTTTAATTTAAAATTTATTTCATCTGATATAAATGTAGCTATTCCTTGTTTCTTTTGGATTCCACTCACATGTAACATCTTATTCTAGCACTTCATTTTCAGTATATGTGAGACCTTCGAGTTGAACACACATAATATTTCTTGTAATCAACATACAGTTGGGTCTGTTTTCTTTTTTTTTCTATTTTATTACTCTATAACAATTTATTTGTTTATTTGCTTATTTATTTATTTTTTATACTTGGGCTTGAACCCAGGGCTACTTAAGCACTGAACCACATCCCCAGACTCCCTTTTAATTTTTTTTTTTTAATTTTGACACATGGTATTTTTAAGTTGCTTTGAGCCTTAATGAAATTGCTGAGGCTGGCTTTGAACTTATGATCCTTCTGCCTTAGCCTACCTATATTTTGGGATTATAAGCATGTGCCACAGAGCCTGGTAATCTATGTCTTTTAATTATACTATATAATCCATTTATATCCACTGTGATTACTGATATATAAGATCTTCCTGCAGTCATTTCGTAACTTCTTGTCTGGTTTTATTATGATTCCTTACTTTTCCCCCTACTCTCTCATGGCATTCTTATGTAATTTATTTATTTATTTTAGTAATATATTTTGATTCCTTGCTTATTGTTGTTGGCATGTTTGTTATATATTTTTGGTGTATGATTGTCCCAAGATTTGAAGAAAACACCTTTTGGTTATAAGCCATTATGAAGTGACATAAATTTAATGTGATTATAAAAGCAAGAAAAGAAACAAAAAAAAGAAAAATACACTAATAAGAAAAGTCCAATCTTAAACTCTATTGCTTATAACCTTTTAAATGTTTTGTTGTATCTCATTTTACATCTTCCTATATTGCCTCTCTCTTAACCTACTAAAGTACTTATTATCTTATTCATTCTGCTTAGTCTTCTTACTAAAAATAATAATGATTTATAGATCATATTTACAATATGAGAAAATTCTAAGTTTCTATTATTAGTCTTACCTATGAGTTTTATACTTTCTTAAAATTTTCTTTTTTGTCATAAACACTAACTTCCAGTTGGAGAAACTCCCTTTCACATTTTTCACAGAAAAAGAATGAAAGAGATTTTATCTTGGTTTTTGCTTAAGTTTCCTTCATTTCTGAAGGGCAGTTTAGCTGGGTGCAGTATTCTCAATTGGCATGTTATTGTTTTATTTTTCTTCAGTACTGTAAAAATCTCATTCGACTGAAATCTTCTGTCAGGAGAATTGAGACAACCTTCTCTGTTGTTTCTTTCCTTTTGCTGCTTTGGGGGTTTTCTTTTCATTATTCCCCTCTGAGAGCCTGATTATATGACTTAGGGTGGACTTGAGTGAGTCAAATCTGACTGAGGACTTAATTTTGTGTACTTGGATATTTCTAAACGTGTCTAGGTTTGGGAAATTTTCTATTTTCAATTTGTTGAATAAACTTTCTACCCATTTGCCATCCTTAAGTCCCACTTGAACACCAGTGTCACAAATATTTGATTTTTTTAATGGAACTGAAGAAGTTACTATAAGCTTTTCTTATTCTTCTACATTTTATTTCTTTTTTTATTCCAGCTGTGTATTTTCCAATAGACAAGACCATTATTTCTTTCTTCTTTTGATTTACTGCTATTGATTCCTCCTGGTACATTTTAATTTCACTTCATATATTTTTTAGCTCAAGGATTTTTCTGCTTGATTTTTTAAAAAAAATGTTTATATCTGTTTCATAAATTTCTCTATATTGAATAGTTTATCTCATCTTGTTTAAAGCTCATTAGTTTATTTTAAAATCTCTTTTAAATTCTCTATCAGAGGGTTATTACATAGTGACTACTATCTGGTCAGTCTCTGGTACCTTATATTGACCATTAAGTGAGGTCATGGTTTCCTCAAAGATGTTGGTTCTTCTTGGTGTGCAACATAATCTGGAGGTTGGAAGATTAGTATTTATTCCATTTTTCAAAATCTGGTTTTGTTTGTCTTTCCTTCCTGATATCCCAAGCAAGGTGCTTACTTCCTCTGAGGCTATGATCACTTCCACTATTTCAGCACTGAATGGAACTCAAGTCCAGATTTTTCAGTAGTCTTTTGTTGGTTTTATCATTGTTTCAAAACTAGAGAGTCTTCTACCTCAGGTTTATCTCAAATCTGCAGATAGTATGTTCTTCAGAATGAATGAGGGAAGTACATAGAAAGGGTAATCTATATCCATAGCTTATTTCTATGTCCAGATTAGACCCTGGTACCTCATCCACCAGCCTGTGGTCAAGGACTTGGAGATTCTGTCCAGCTCTAGGCCACCATGGATAGATAAGCCCCCACTCCTCATTCCCATGCCATACTTGTGTATTATAATGGCCATCAATGATACAAAATGTGTTTTACCTTGGCCATAGCCTGCCAAAACCAGTACAGCACTGGGGAAGGATTAAGACCCACACTGTTATAGGAAGCCTTCTGCTATGATAAACTTGTGTCCCAAAACACTACAACCAGACACAGATGTTCATGACTGGAATACAATTTCAACAGATCAGGGTCATGTGTCTCCACATAGCTCTGGGTCAGATCCAGAAGCTCAAGGTTTAGGCATGGGGGCCATTAGGTTCCACCCAGTGTTAGCTTTCACCAGCCCCAGCAAATGGAGTGTTTTTCCATGCTATAATAAGGCCCAAGGTTTGAGTAATGTTAGTGAAGGTGGTCCCTTAATTTCTCAGGTTGACGATTAACTGGGGTGTGAGTAAATTCCATAATCACAAGGACTTGCACAATCTGAAGGTTGCTCCAAGACCCATACCATAGCTGTCATTGATGAAGGCCAAAACCCAAATCATCCCTACCAGGACACAGGTCTCTGCCTGGTGCCAGGACAGGTCTAGTATTCTATCAGTGAGTACAGACTTGGTGATAATTGTACTGCCCAAGGTTAGGAATGGGTAGTGGAGACAGTCTTTTGGGGCTGATGTTAAGCTGAATTGTACACAGCCACAGGGACCTGAAGTTTCAGGGGAGAGTGTACCCTAAGATGACCCTAAGGCTGGAAACCATGTAAACTGTTATGGTTTAGATATGAGTTGTCCTCCAAAATCTCATGTATTAAACAATGTAAGAATGTTCATAGGTGAAGTGATTAGATTATGAGAGTGGTAATCTAATAAGTGGATTCATCTTCTGATCGATTAACTGGGTGGAAACTATATGCAGGTAGGTTATAGCTAGAGAAAGTAGATCTCTGGGAACATGACATTGGGTTTATTTTCATATATATATATATACTCACATATATATATATATACACACATATTTATATATATATTTTAGTTGTCAGTGACCTATATTTTATTGATTTATATTCTGTGCTGAGAATTGAACCCAGTGCTTCACACATGCTAGGCAAGTGCTCTACCACTGAGCCACAACCCCAGCCTAGACACTGGGTTTATATTTTGTCCCTGGTAAGCACAACTCACTCTCTCTTTCTCTCTCTTGTCTTCCTGGTTGCCATGTCCTAACTTGTTTCCTTCTGCTATGCCCTTCTGCTTTGATGTCCTATCTCACCTAGTGCCCAGAGCTATGTAGTTAGCCAACCATGAACTGAACCTCTGAGACCATGAGACACAATAAACTTTTCCTCCACTAAATTGTTCTTGCCAAGTTTTTATTCACAGCAATGCAAAACTGACTAAAACACAGACTGAAAATTTAGTCTGTCCAATTGGCAGATTTCTGCCTGATTCTGGGGTAGACCTAGAGGCTCTGTCTACATGCTTTAGCTTATGTGTGGGGCCTTTGGTTTATAGCTGGTACTGGACTCTATCTTGGTGAAACTGGCAATGAGCTGTAACATGAAGCACTGTGCTGGTTTCAGTGCCTTGTTCCCCAGAATGTGAAGTCCTGCTCCTCCCTCTGTTGCCCAGATTTGGGAGAGTGTTAGTACTGAGGCAGTCTTTATGTCATCTAACTAATACAATTTCAGCAGCTCAGTCCAACAGGTATTGGCTTGATTGTTGAGATCTTAGAACTCTAACTAGCACTGTTTTACCATGATGGTAGTGTTTTACCAAAGTAGAGATGTTTCTATGATGAGCTGTTTAGTGTTGGGGAAGCAGGATATAGTTGGCATCTTCTTGAGTGCATCATTTCTTTCTATTATAATAAAAGCAACCACTATGGTTTCTTATCTGGTTTCCTTAATTCTTTTGAAAGTAGTTCGTGTGTTAATAGCTTCTCAACTTGATTTATCTGGGAGAGTATAACTGGAGGATTTTATTCAGCTACCATCTTGTTCTGCCCTTTTCTTTTGGAAAGTTATTTTTTTTAAGTTTTTTTTACCTTTTGTATTTTGTTTTTCTATCATATTTCATACTTTAGTGTCTCTAATCTGCCACTATCCCTTTTAAATTCAAATATTCAATGTTCATGGTGTTTTCCAGGTTGCTCTCTTATTTCAGTGGAAATATTTTGTCAAACCAATATTTCACTTTATTACATATAAACTGAATCCATGTTGGATCTTATGTGTTTCCACTGTTTGCACACTCTTCATTTACTTTTACCACAGTATTTAAATTTTCCTTTTGCCAGGTTGCTCCCATTCTACCCCCCTATAATGTCTCAGGTGCTATGGATTCAAGAAATATCTATATAATATAACTATGTGTTTTCTGTGTCCAGATTCTGTGTATATATCACCTATATGTGAATATGTTTATCTATTATTTTTTTTTACTCTGAAACTTGAACATCTATTGCAAAAAGTCATAGGTGTTATTTTTGGGAGTTTCAATTACTCAAGAATTTTCTTAGATATGGCATATACCTTGAAAACAGTTTACTTCTTCTGTGGTATATAACAAACTTTGAGTGGAAAGAGTTTTAGTTCAAATATGATTGTTTCATGAGAGCTTCAAATTATCTAGTGCTTTCTGGTTGTTTTGTATGTCTATGAAAAAAAAAAGGAAGGGTGATATCAATTGGGGAAATGGGATAAAGAGCAAAGCAAATACCCACATCCAAATCTTAGAAGTAAGGAAGTCTATCAACATTTCCTAAAGTGATATTTGTTTCTCACTTCAAAATGACTGCTTGGGCACCCAGAAGTATAGTGATTTAGAAAAGAGATATTTAAGACATTGACATTTAAACAAACTGAGTTGAGTCTGTGGACTTTAACTGAACGCTCATTTAGTGTAAAAATTTAATTTTTATTTAAAGATGCTATGACCATATGGATGCAAGAGAGAATCACTGGTACAAATGAGATAATATTTTCAGTGTGTTCTATTCATTTTCTTCCTTGTTTATTTTTCTTTCCCCCTTTAAAATATGCAAAAGACACATAAATATGAAAATACATAAAAGTGGGCAAATAAAATTTTCTACAATTTATTGTTCACAGGTGGCCTCCCAATCTGCATCTTTGAGCATGAGTGGGTGATATTGTGAAGTGTATAGAAAGTGGCATGAGGTAGTTATGATTATTTTCTTAGTCTTCCTGAGTCTTTTTTATTTTTTTCAGTGCACAAAATTTAAAACCCAAACATGACAAACTTTTCCTACATAGAAGAGGACATTCACTGATTTTTGTGTGAACTGATAGAATATTATCAATAAATACATAAATGTACATAGGATTCTCAAAATTTTATGAATTCATAACACCTTTCAGCAAAATATTTAAGCATCATTTTTTTTCAATAATGAAGAATCGGTTAAAGCAGATGTTTCTGATAGGCTTTTCAAAGAAAGAGAGAGAGAGGCTCATACAATTTCCAGAAGGTAAAAGAAAACTGTGGCAAGTAGAAGGGTTATAACCAGTCAAGGAGGCAAAAATAACATGTTTTTAATCTTTCTCTTCTCCTCTTCCCACTCTCCCACTATAGCTCTCCTGAAGAAGGACCTCTTTACTCAGGAATTTTTAATATGAGTCCTCAAATACGTATTAACCCCAGTTTCATAGTTTAATATGGTACTTTAGAGAAAATAGATAAATACACTACTCATCATCTAAGAAAAAAATATTCCCTTGGAAACCATGGTACTACTGTGGAAATAAGACTGTAACCTTCTCCTCCTTTTTAGAGAGAGAAGGGCAGTGGAAGTTCCAAAAGAAATGGAAGATGAATTTGACTACTTTCATGGGTCATATGTACTGTCACTTGCCTAGGAAAACAAATATAATTAATATAAATGGGAATCCAGTGCTACCTCCTCAGCATAAGCATACACAAGTCCTTTATTCTCTTTGGTCATTGATAATAAGGGCTTGTTAATAAGATAAAGCAGAACAGATTAATTTGTTTTCAGATGTTTTAACATTTGGCTCAAATTGAGTGATGATGTGTCTTTTGGTCTTAATTGAAGAAATAATATTTTTTACACATTGAATGTAAATCACCTGGGAAGACAAGTACAGATAAAAATTCAATATTTAAATTGGAAAACATACAACTAATGATAGAATGAGCTTTACAAGAACTTCCATTTTGAGGATGTCTTCACTCTCAGTGAAGACTGGAGTTCATGTGCATCTTTTCTTTTTTTCCTTTTTTATTTGCACTTTATAGTTATACATAACAGTGGAATGTATTTTGGCTTATACATACATGGAGTATAACTTCCCATTTTTGTGGTTGTACAAGATGCAGAGTTATACTGGTCATGTATTCATATATGAATATAGGCAAGTTATATCCAATTCATTCTACTGTCTTTTCCATTCCCATCCCCTATCCCTTTCTACTACACCTCCCTGTCCAATCCACTAAACCTCCCCTCCCACCCCCACCCCACCAATTATGAGTCAGCATCTGCATATCAGAGATGCAAGTTTAGCTTTTGGGGATTGGCTTATTTCACTTAGCATGATAGTCTCCAGTTCCATCCTTTAACCAGCAAATTTCACTTTTCTTTAGGGCTGAGTAATATCCCATTGTGTATGTCTACCACATTTTCTTTACCATTCATCTGTTGGAAGAAACCTAGGTTGGTTCCATAGCTTAGCTATTCTGACTTGAGCTGCTATAAACACTGATATGGCTGTGTCACTGTGATATGCTGATTTTAAGTCCTTTGAGTACAAACCTAGGAGTGGGTTAACTGGGTCAAATAGTGGTTCCATTCCAAGTTTTTTGAGAAATCTTCATACTGCTTTCTATAATGGTTGCAACAATTTGCAGTGCCACCAGCAACATATAAGTGTACTTTTTTCCCTACATCCTTGCCAACATTTATTGTTACTTATATTTTTGAATATTGCCTTTCTGACTAGAGTGAGATGGAATGTTATTGTAGTTTTAATTTAATTTCTCTAATTGCTAGAGATGTTGAACATTTTTTCATATATTTGTTGACCAATCTTATTTTTTCTTATGTGAAGGTGTCAGTTTAGGAAACAAATTCCTCAACAGGACTCCTAAAGCACAAGGATTAAAATCAAGAATCAATAAGGGAGATGATATCAAACTAAAAAACTTCTTCACAACAAAGGAAACAATCAAGAACATGAAGAGAGCTTACAGAATGGGAGAAAATCTATGCCACCTGCACCTCAGACAGAGCAATAAACTCCAGGATATGTAAGAACTCAAAAAGCACTAAAAACCCAAATAATCCAGTCAATAAATGAGCAAAGGAACTGAACAGACAGTTCATGTGGGTGTTAAAAGGTGACGATTGCAGGAAAAGAGAGAAATTGCTCCTGCTAAGGAGGAGAGATAGAAAAATTGATATCATATGAAATCAGGTAAGTATTTATGCAGCAGTGAGCAGGAAGTAAGAATGGAAATATTTTTGAATATCATTTCCTTCTGGTGAAATATCTTTTTTTTTTTTTGTAGTTTAATACATCTGAGAGAGATAAATTCCCAAAATATGTTGGATGAATACCTGAATAGTGAATGATTAATATTTGTAATCTGGAGAGTACACATAAAAACATATTTATAAAAAACATAAAATGAAACTACAATGACAACAGCTGGTTATAAACAACTATGAAACAACTCTAAGAATGCTGTTATCATCACAATGACATGGAAAATGAGTGAAAAGTTTCAGAGGCATTATGAAGTGAAAATACCAGATCTGGTCATTAATGCACTATATTGAATTAAGAGAAAGGAAGAAATTTTGTTAGCTGAAAAATTTAGAGTCAAGATTAACAGTAGTTTCACTATCCAGTAGTACTCAGAAACAGGTGTTAACCCCTTTAAAAGAAAATGAATACTCAAGACATAAACATACAGAAGTGAAAACAGACCATGAGAAGTTTTTGTCCTTGTGTGTATATTTATTTTTGAATATACAAAAGCTCAGTGTAGGGCTGGGGTTCTGGCTCAGTGGTAGAGAGCTTGCCTAGTACAAGTGAGGCACTGGGTTCAATCCTCAGTACCACATAAAAATAAATAAATAAGATAAAGGTATTGTGTCCATCTACAACTAAAAAAAATGTTACAAAATCTGAGGATAAGAAGAATTCAAGAATTTACTGATGTTAATATGTATGGTATAACCTAGCTATCATTCATGAATGGACCTTTACCACAAAAAGGATGGCACACAACCAATAGGGATTCAAATTCAGTTTCTGTCTCATTAAAGGATTCCTATTATCGAAGTGAAAACAAGATAATACATAATATACTTCCTTACATCAAACATGATTTCTTGAATGCAATAATATTAAATTGATCTTTAACATGCTAAGAAAATATGGAAAAAGAGATGATTGCCTTTAAGTCTTAAAGTCAAATTGAGAAGTTTTGATATGTACTACCTTAAAAATGCATGTAGTTTTTCAAATAATCAACTAAAATTGAAATATATTGGTCATTTATCAATACTGAATCCATCTAACTGTTGAATGGTCAGTAAATTTTTAAATTCAAAATTTGTGGAGTATTGAAATATTCACCAAATGTGATAAGTTCATACTAAATTTTATGTGTGCATGCTTGTTTGTTCATGAGTGTGCATGTTTATATGTGTGTGTGTGTGCATGCACATGTGTAACAGATTATTGCAATTCTAGATTTTTCAGAGATTCTCATAAACTTTAGAAAAGTGGAAGGGCATCTTATGCAATGAGGTATAAATTGAGTCATGATGATAATGCTATATAATTACCAAGTTTTCCTTGGTGACTGATTCAGTTTAAAGTTCTTTATGTACATTATTATCTCATTTAATCCCCAGAAAACCCATTCAAGTGAATAACCTACGTTTCAGAATGCTAAGTAAATTTTCAATGTTAAATATATAGTACAAATTACAGCAGAAAATCAAAGACAATTCTGGACCAACACCAAAGCCAAGCTTTCTGAATCACAAGGGCATGCTAGGTAGATTATGCTACTGTCAAGTTCTTAAGGGAGAACAATGAGGTGGGGAACAGGAAAGAAAAGCTACAATAAGTGATAAAAATGCTTTGGACTAAATAATGGCAGTAAGTCCTACAAATGTGTCATCTTTAGGTATATAACCTCAGTGAAACTAAATGTACTATAGCAGTTTCTGGAAAAATAAACCTTAATTAGTTCCTGATCTTAATGAATAGGAGGCATGTAGAAATTTGAAAGCTGAGTGTGGTAGTATACACTTGCAATTTTAGCTACCTGGGAGGCTGAGGCAGTTGGATTGCAAGTTTGAGGCCAGTCTGGGCAAATTAGTGAGGGTCTGTCCAAAATTTAAAGAACAAAATAAAAAACGAGGTTTGTCCAGTGGTACAATGATGCTGAGTTCAATTGTCAGTAGGAAAAAAATATCAAGAAAATAAGAGCAAAAAGAAAAAATTTATTACTGATAATTGGAAATCCTCTTTACTTCATTTATTTCTGGACATTATCATTTATAGATATTCATACATAAATACATATATATTTATTATATCATTTAAAAATATTATTTCTTTTGTCCTTTCTTAATAAATTTATCAACAGTTCACTATGTAACTGAGAAGTGGCCACTTAAATGTAAAAAGAAAAAAAAGACTTTATTAAAATATATTTCAATAATACAAGATGGTACCTTGAGTTGTTCACAGGTTGGGTTATGTTAATATAAGTCCTTTTTGTCTCTAAGCACTTCTACTTTGTATGCAGAAGTTTTCGTTAGAGATATTCATGTATTTAGAATGCATACTGGTGAGGAATATGAGGCAAGATAAGAAAGGACATCAAGAGATTGTTAAGGTAAGGAATTATAATTAAAATTAATGTCTGAAGAAATAAGTTATACAAATAAGTAATGAGTAAATAAGAAATATGAACTTTTTCTTGTTTTGGTATAGATTCAGGTGAAAAGAACACTTGTTTCTCTGGATTTACTTCTGTGCTGATTTCCACATTAGTCCTGTAGACTCAAAGAGCAAAGTATAATAGAGAAAGGGATATGTATTACATTCTTGACTGAGAAAGAACTGGTGAGATGCATGGCCCTGTGTTAGTCTACATTATGTCAGTCTAGAATACTCCAGAGAAAATGTGATAACTGAAAACATCAGAGGAAATAACTTCCTTTTCTTTCCTTGAGAAATATATATATGTGTGTGTGTATACATATATATATGTGTATGTGTTTGTATTTATGTATTATGTAAATACCATTTGTCATGGTTTAGATATTAGTTGTCCCCAAATGAAACGATTGGGTTATTAGAAGTTTAGCCTAATCGGTGCACTAATGCTCTGTTAGGTATTAATTCAGTGATAACTGTAGGCAGGTAGAGTATGGCTGGAGGTGGTAGGACCCTGGGAGTGTGATTCCAGGTTATATATTTTGTCCTGTTGAGGAGTGCTTTCCGCTGCCTTTCTCTCTGCCTCTTGGTGATCATGTCCTGACCTGCTTTCCTTTGCTACATTATTCCACCATGATGTCCTACCTCACCTCAAGCCTTGAGGAATAGATCTAGTTATTTATGGACTGAGACCTCTGAAACTGTGAGTTCCCAAATAAACTTCTTCTTTTTTTTTTTAAATATTTTTTTAGTTGTTGATGGATCTTTATTTTATTCATTTATTATTTATATATGGTGCTGAGGATCGAACCCAGTGCCTCACGCATGCTAGGCAAGCGCGCTACCACTGAGCTATAGCCCCATCCCACTGTTCCTCTTCTTAAACGGTTCTTGTCAGGTCTTTTGGTCATGGCAGTGAAAAGCTGACTAACATACCATTTAAATAAATATATGTGTATATACTATGTGTGTGTGTATATATATATTATACATATTGTACATATATACTATACATATATGTTATATATGTATGCTATAAACACTATATAGAAAGAGTATATACATATACCACATATATGTATTTAAATGGAATTTCTATTCATGGTTGAATCTAGGATTTCAGTGTTCATATAACTAAGGAATCATGAAATATGAAACATGAAACATGCCTGGGGAATCATGAAACATGATTCAAAGAGTTTTGTACCTTGATAGTATTGTAGATTATGTTAATATGTCTGGGAGACTGAAAGTCCATTTTCAGAATTTAGTATTTAGCCATAATTGGATTCGATTATAGTCATTTTATGTATAGCACTTTCTTTTGCCTGCCTGATTTTAAAATGAGCTAATCCCATAGACTGTAAACCCCAGCTCTTCCAATCAGGGTGAAGGTTTGTGTTTTATTAGGGATAAAAGCCCAGGCTGCTTGCTAGCCAGGTTCCAGTAGCACACACTTCTGACAGGAGTAAATCCCTTGCCCACCAAATTTCATGCAAGTTACTGATTTCTTCTGGCACCTCAATATTTCTAACCTCTACCACCTAATAACAGGCAAAGCTCAGGTTTTATTCAGAGGTAGAACTGGCGATCAGTGCTCTAGGTCAGTGAAAACATATCAGAAGGTCAGAGGTGCTCTCTCACTGGGTGCCATGATGATGACAACCCACATCCTGCTGGCTAGAGATCAGTTCTCAAATAACTGCCTGAGAAAAGTCAGCTGAAAGAATAAACTGTGTTCCATCCAGCACCTGGAAATAGGACAACTGTCCTCCAGTCTCTGCAGTGAGTAGGAGCCTTACTTTCATAAGCACTGGATAACAGACTCAGGTATTTCATGTGGAGTAATTGCCCTCTCTGCTTTTTGTATTTTTTTACTTCTGAAAACTTTTTATTATTGTAGTAGTATACTATTTTTAAAATTTTTTTAAGTTGTAGATGGACACAATATCTTTATTTTATTTACTTATTAATATGTGGTGCTGAGGATCGAACCCAGTGACTCACGCATATGAAGCAAGCACTCTACCACTGAGCTATTGATTAAAAATTGTTCCACCCTTTTATCTCATGTCTGGCTTTGTTTATCTGACACAGATGGAGGAAGAAAGCCAGGCACCATTGCTCATGCCTGCAATCCTAGCTACTCAGGAGTCTGAGGCAAGAGGATCGTGAGTTCAAAGCCAGCCCCAGCGACAGTGAGGTACTAAGCAACTCAGTGAAACCCTGTCTCTAAATAAAATACAAAATAGGGTGGGGATGTGATTCAGTGGTTGAGTGCCCCTGATTTCAATCCCCAGTAAACATCCCCCCATACACGCACACCCAAAAATAAAAAGATGAAGGAAGATACATCAGTCTAACCTTAAAAAGAGCCAGTTATTAGGAAAGCTTTGTGGTAAGGGACAGATGAACATGAGTGAGCAACCTATGAACAGTTACTGAGCAAAAATAAAGTTGCTCTGGGTATGGAAATTGTAGATAAATGCAGAATGGAATTAGTCTTATTCTTTTTCTTGATTTTTGCAATAAAACTTTGGAAGTATAATTTTTTTAAGTAAAAGTAGAATAAAAAATAAGAGGAAAGACGAACAGAAGAAAGGGAAGATGGTGGGAAAAGGAAAAGAGGTGAAAGGGAGGATAAGAGAATTTAAGGAGGTGAAGACAAAGGAGGGAACACAAAAATTAGTTGTTTTATAGTTTAGAGATAAATTTAGAAATAACATGAAATTAATGACATAGTACTCATTAAACATTAATTTTGTTATTCTATATGGTGAGAAAGGCAGTTAATGTGTTTTCATTACTTGATTATTTTTCTTGAAATAAAAAGTTAATTCAGCTGGGCAGTGGTACACATCTGTAATTCTAGCAGCTAGGGAGGCTGAGGCAGGATTGCAAGTTCAAAGCCAGTCTCAGCAAAAGCGAGGCACTAAGCAACTCAGTGAGACCCTGTCTCTAAATAAAATACAAAAAAAAAGGGCTGAGGATGTGGCTCAGTGGCAGAGGGCCCCTGAGTTCAATCCTCAGTACCCTCAAAATAAAAATTACATAGATAAATATGCTTCTCCATACTGCTTTCCAAATTGATTGTACCAATTTGCAGTCCCACTAGCAATGTGTGAGCATGTCTTTTCCCTCACATCCTCACCAACACTGATTGTTGTTTGTATTCTTGATAACTGCCATTCTGACTGGTGCAAGACAAAATCTTAGAGTAGTTTTGATTTGCATTTCTCTAATTGTTAGAGATGCTGAACATTTTTTTATATGCCTATTAACCGATTGTATATCTTCTTCAGAGAAGTTTCTGTTCAGCTCCTTATTGATTGGGTTGTCTGTTTTTTGGTTGTTAAGTTCTTGAGTTCTTTATATATCCTGGAGATTAGTGCTCTATCAGATGTGCATGTGGCAAAAATTTGTTCCCAGAATATTGGCTTTCTATTCACTTCAATGATTGTTTCTTTTGCCGAAAAGAAGCTTTTTAGTTTGAATATATCCCATTTATTGATTCTTGATTTTACTTTGTGCGCTATGTGAGTCATTTTAAGGAAGTAAGGTCCTAAGCCAACATTATGAAGATTTGGGCCTACTTTTTTTGTATTAGGCACAGGGACTCTGGTCTAATTCCTAGGTTCCTTAATCCGCTTTGAGTTGAATTTTGTGGATGATGAGAGATAGGAGTTTAGCTTCATTTTGCTGCATATGAATTTCCAGTTTTCCCAGAACCCTTTGTTGAAGATGCTATCTTTTCTCCACTGTACGTTTTTGGTGCCTTTGTCTGTTATAAGGTAATTGTATTTATGTGGGTTTGTCTCTGTGTCTTCTATTCTATAGCAATGGTCTACATGTCTATTTTGGTGCCAGTATCATGCCGTTTTTACTATAGCTTTGTAGTATAATTTAAGTTCTGGTATTGTGATGCCTCCTGCTTCACTCTTCTTGCTAAGGATTGCTGTGGCTATTCTGAGTCTCTTATTCTTCCAAATGAATTTCATGATTGCTTTTTCTATTTCTATAAGGAATGACATTCAGATTTTAATTGGAATCACATTGAATTTCTATAGTGCTTTAGGTAGTATGGTCATTTTGACAATATTGATTCTGCCTATCCAAGAGCATGGGAGATTTTTCAATCCTCTAAGATTTTCTTCAATTTCTTTTTATAGTGTCCTGTAGTTTTCACTGTAGAGGTTTTTCGCTTCTTTTGTTAAATTTAATCCCAAGTATTTTATTTTATTTTTTTTAGGCTATTGTGAATGGGGTAGTTTTCCTAATTTCTCTTTTAGAAGATTTATCACTGATGTATAGAAATGCAATTGATTATTCTTGTTAATTTTATATCCTGCTACTTTGCTGAATTCATTAATTATAGAAATTTTCTGGTAGAATTTTTTGAATCCTCTAAGTATAGGATCATGTCATTGGCAAATAATAATAGTTTGAGTTCTTCTTTTCCAATTTGTATCCCTTTAATTTCTTTTGTATCTCTAATTGCTCTGGCTAGTGTTTCAAGCATTATGTTGAATAGCAGTGGTGAAAGAGAGCATCCCTGCCTTATCCTCATTTTTAGAGGGAATGCTTCCAATTTTTGTCCATTTAGGATGATGTTCACCTTGGGTTTAGCATAGATAGCTTTTACAAAGTTGAGGTATATTCCTACTATCCCTAGTTTTTCTAATGTTTTGAGCATAAAAGGGTGATATATTTTGTCAAATGCTTTCTCTGCATCAATTGGTAAAATCATATGATTCTTATCTTTAAGTCTATTGATGTGATGGATTATGTTGATTGATTTTCCTATGTTGAGCCAATCTTGTATCCCTGGAATGAACCCCACCTGATCATGGTGCACTATATTTTTACTATGTTTTTGTATGCGATTTGCCAAAATTTTATTGAGAATTGTTGCATCTATGTTCATCAGGTATATTGGTCTGAAATTTTCTTTCTTTGATGTGTCTGTCTGGTTTTGGTATCAGGGTATCTGTGAGGTATATTTGCCTCATAGAATGAGTTTGGAAGCGTTCCCTCCTTTTCTATTTCATGGAATATTGTGAGGAATATTGATATTAATTCTTCTTTGTAGGTCTTGTAAAACTCAGATGACAATCTGTCTGATCCCGAGATTTTCTTGGTTGGTAGGGTTTGATGGCTTCTTCTATTTCCTTGCTTGCAATTGATCTGTTTAAGTTGTGTATGTCCTCTTGGTTCAGTTTGGTTAGGTCATATGCCTCTAGAAATTTGTCGGTGTCTTCAGGGTTTTCTATTTTACTGGAGTATAAATTTTCAAAATAGTTTCTAGTTATCCTCTGTATTTCAGTAGTGTCTGTCATGATATTTCCTTTTTCATCATGAATTTTAGTAATTTGGGTATTTTCTCTCCTTCGTTTTGTTAGGGTGGCTAAGGATTTGTCAATTTTATTTATTTTTTCAAAGAACCAGCTTTTTGTTTTGTCAATTTTTTGAATTGTTTCTTTTGTTTCAATTTCACTGATTTCAGCCCTGATTTTAATTACTTCCCATCTTCAACGTCTTTTGGTGTTGGCTTGTTCCTCTTTGCCTAGGGCTTTGAGATGTAGTGTCAAGTCATTTATCTGTTGATTTTTTTCTTCTTTTCATGAATGAGCTTAATGCAATAAACTTTTCTCTTAGCACTGCCTTCATGGTGTCCTGGAGATTTTGATATGTTGTATTGGAGTTTTCATTTATCTCTAAGAATTTTTTGTCTCTTCCCTGATGTCTTCTTTTATCCATGCATTATTCAATAGCATATTATTTAGTCTCCAAGTGTTAGAGTAGTTTCTATTTTTTAATCTGTCATTGATTTCTCATTTTATTCCATTATGGTTAGATAGGATAGAGAGTAGTATCTCTATTTTTTTTTTTTTTGTAGTTTCTAAGACTTTCTTTGTGGCATAACATATAATATAGTTTGGAGTAGGATCCAGGTACTGCTGAGAAAAAAGTGTATTCACTTGTTGATGGGAGGAATATTCTACATATGTTTGTAAAGTCTAAATAATTGATAATTTTATAGTTTTTTTTGTTTAGTTTTTGTTTGGAAGATCTATCCAGTCATGAGAGAGCTGTGTTAAAGTCATCAAGTATTAATGTGTTGTGGTCTATTTGATTCTTGTAGTTGAGAAGGATTTAATATACATAGATGTCCCATTGTTTGGGGCATAGATATATATAATAGTTATGTCTTGTTGATGTATGATTACTTTAAGAAGTATGAAATGTCCTTCTTTCTCCCTTTTTACTAACTTTGGTTTGAGGTTCCCTTTATTTGATATGAGGATGGAAACCCCTGATTGTTTATGTGGCCCATGTGAGTGATACATTTTTTCACCCTTTCACTTTCAGTCGGTGGATGTCTTTTCCTGTGAGATGAGTCTCTTGACTGCTGCACATTGTTGGATTTTTTTTCTTTTTTTTTTATCCAGTCTGTTAGTCTATGTCTTTTAATTGATGAGTTTAGGCCATCCACATTCAGGGTTATTATTGAAATATGATTTGTAATCCTATTTGTAATCACCCTGTTTTTGGTTTCTACTTTGACTTGGTTTCTTCTTTGATTGGCATTTTCTTTAGTAATTCCTCTCTTTGTGTGTTTTCATTTCCTCATCATGGAATATTTTGCCGAGAATGCTTTGTAGTGCAGACTTTCTTGCGGTAAATTCTTTTAACTTTATCATGGAAGGTTTTTATTTCATCATCAAATCTGAAGCTCAATTTTTCTGAATATAAGATTCTTGGTTGGCATTCATTTTCTTTCAGAGCTTGGTATATGTTGTTCCATGATCTCTTGGCCTTTAGGATCTGGGTTGTTAAATCTACTGAAATCCGAGTTGGTTTCCTCCTATATGTAATCTGATTCCTCTCTCTTGTGGCCTTTAAAATTCTATGCTTATTCTGTATGCTGGGCATTTTTATTATAATGTGCTTTGGTGTAGATCTGTTGTAATTTTGTACATTTGGTGTCCTGTAAGCCTCTTGTATTTGATTTTCCAATTCATTTTTCATGTTTGGGAAATTTTCTGATATTATTTCATTGAAGAGTTTGTGCATTCCTTTGGTTTAAAATTCTGTGCCTTCTATCCTGATAATCTTAGGGTTTTTTTTTCCCCACAATCTCTAGCTCTTTCTTAAAGTAATCTTTTTCTATCTGTATTTGCTCCCTTATCTCTTTGATGGTATAATCGATGATTGCCTTTATTTGTTCTTCTTATCTTTTTGTTGAAATGATCAATGTTTGCCTTTATTTGCTGTCATTTCTTTGTTGGAGTCATCAATTTTTGCCTGTATTTGCTCACTTAAGTCATTCTTTAATTCACAGATCATTTTAATTATGTAGATTCTGAATTCTTTCTCTGACATTTTATCAGCTGTGCTGTCAATGGATTCTATTATTGTAATATCTTGGTTTCTTTGGGGGTACTTTCTTCCCTTGTTTTTTCATGTTGATTATATATCTTCCTTTCTTGCAGTATAGATCTGAGGTATTGGAATTTCTATCCTATAATCTTGTAATGATCCCTAAAGATTACCTTTATCTCACCTTGGAGTTCACTTCCAGTCCCAAGAAGGTGTTCCCAGATGGACACTACTGCCACTAAAGATGATGGTGACAGTAGTGGAAGTAACTCAAGATGGCAGTGGGAATGGCCCAAGATGGATTCAAACACTTTTAGAGATGGGGCTAAAATGGTAGAACTTACAATGGTTTTGGGCTAATTGATTAGAGATGCAGCACTTTGGCAAGCTGCTGCCTCCAGACCCTGTCTGTTGTCCCAAGGTAGAGGCTACTATGTGGGAAGAGCTATAAGATGGCTGCAGTATCCAAGATGGATACAGGAAGGGAGCAACAGCATGGAACTCCACTCTGTGCATGGGCGGTCCTGGGCCTGGGCTCTCATGCAGACCTGTGAAGGTAGCCTAGGCTTGATTTTGGCTGGGACTCCCTCAGGGGTCCCACATGATGAGTCTGGCCATGGGCCTGGGCTCCTGCAGATCAGCAGGGGCTCTAATGATGAACTGGGGGCAGTCTGGGGCCTCACTTAAGCCTAGTCTCCCACAGGGGTCCCTGGAGGCAGTCCTTCACCTGGGTCTTGGTTCCCCTGTGGGTTGGCAGATTGATGGGTAGCAGTCTCAGGCTTGACCTTGGCTGGGCTCCAATGGAGGTCCCTGAAAGTGGTCCTGGGCCTTGACCTGTGCCCCTGCTGGTCAGCAGGGGCTCTGGCATGGAACTCAAAAAATATTCTTTCATACTCTCTGATATTTCCTGTCTCTCACATTTAAAATATTCCCTACTTCCATTTTTTATTCTTCTTCTACTATATTCAGAAATACAATATACCTCCACTGTGAGATATGCTTTATTCATCGCATAAAATGCAGTTGATTGGCAGTAATAAATAGAAATATGTGTATTATAATTTCCCTTATGTTTTATTATTGCTTTTACTGCTTAAATGCAAGATCTGTTTCTGTTCCTTAGCTCACATCACCCAGGCTGTAAGGGGTTCCTAAGGTCCCAAATATTAAAAATGTGTCCCCCAGTATCATACATAAATCTATAAATTCACAAATGTAAACAATATATTAAGAAGATTCATGTTTTGTTATGCTTCTGAGGTAAGTTCCCATATTTATTCAAATTCTCTAAAATGATGATTTTGTGTGCATTTTTGGAATTTTGTGGTTTTTTGATACTAAGTCTTTTGGAAACCTAGAATTTTAGAACTGAAATACACACAAAACAATTACTCATTTAAAAAACTAATAGACCTAGATAGATAAGATGACTCATATTATGACTTGATGTATTCATACAGTCAAATTTTCTACTCTGATGATAGTTCCAGATTGTTTAGCAGGATTTTATCTGAACAAAACAAAACCAAATAGATTACTCAGAAAGCATAGAACAAAAGAACAGAAATAGATATCTTTGAGGACCTTTATGGTATGATTATACAGTGAAAACAGTAATTATTCATTTCCAACATTAATGGATTAATATTTAACAAGGGATCAAATCTTGAAATTCAGAATAAATATAATGGCATTTAAATTAAGAGAACACAAAATAGCCTACCATATTTTATACAAACTTAAGAAAACAAAATTAAAGCTGCAAACTTTCTTAATAACTCTCCAGTTTAAAAAATGGTAAAAGCTATAGTTTTGGAGTTCTCAGTAAGGGCAATATCAAAATAATTATTTTGTACTTTGAAACAATTTTAATTTAATGGAAGAACAGTTTTATTATGTAATCTTAAATGAGACCTAAGCAAAATATTTAAGTCTGAAAATGTAGTTATTGTGTTCACATTCCAGCCAGTATTTATCATCCTATAGAAATTTCCAACTATTTATACCTAATAATTCTCATCAGACTGACTCTGTAGGAGATAATCTTCTATCAGTTTTTATACGAATTTATAAGGTTAGTTACCATGTTGTCTCAGCTGCGTGGATTTGCAATGCAGTTAATGGCTTATAAATTTAAAAACATGTATATTATTTTGTTGAATTCCTTATATGCCAGAAAATAATTCTGAGCACTTCACACATATTAGTTTATTGAATATTCTTAAGTGATTCTGTTGTGTGTTTCTATATTTTTAATTGTACAAATGAGGAAACTGAGAAACAGAGATGTGAAATACTAAGTAGATCCATTAGGAAGGGTGTAGACTTTTGTTTATAGCCAATACAGAGTCTAAAGGAGAAGATTTACCCTCTGTCTCAAAAATACCAAGACACCGACAAAATGTATGATGGAAAAATTTTAAGATATTAGACCTCAGGCAACAAAGGACAATGATTTCTCATGGGGAAAAATCATAAGATAAGTTCCATTATTGACACAGCTTTCTGCCTTGAGAGGGTGGGATGATGAACCAGGAAGTGTCCTTAATTAATGAAATAAGTTTGAGAGTCCAGAGAGATGAACTAGTATTCTCAGTACCAAGTTTTGCAGAGAAGAGAGGTGCATAGACAGAAAATGCTGGAAATATGGGAGTCTCGTGCATGAACATACAGCTGACCAATAACCAGCACTGCATCTAATAGAATTAAGGGATTTCAGGAAAGAAATACCTGACACTATAAGAGTTAACAGTCCCCAGATTTCACACATAGCCAGAAATAGAGTCTCATCCCAACAACCAGCCAAGCAAACCTTATAAATGACATAAGATGAGATAAGATGAGGTGCTTGCCTAGAGCAATAAAACTGTAGAGGCTCCCAAATATTCACCAATCAAAACAAGTTTTAACACAGTATTTTAAAAATAATTATTAATGAAAAAATCATAAGCAAAGTATCAACATTTTAAATATATTTAGGATCAGCTTTAGTACTACAGAGTTATATTGTAGCCTGAAGCAAAAGGAAAATGCAGTGATATTGATGAGTTTTAAGTTCTAAATTAAAGGATGTTATGTTAATATCAGGTAATAATCTGAATAGTGAACATTGCTCTGGACTTACCTAAAAAATTCAGGCAAGCTCCAGAATCACAGAATTTCCAAGCAACATAACTGTATTTAGAGGTAGTGCAAAACTATACATATGAATAAAAAAAATTCCTATACCTAAAAATATAAAATTCACAATTCTTAATGTCCAATTAAGAATCGTTAGGCATGTAAAGAATAAGGAAAATAAAATCTTTCATGAGAGAAAAAAAACACACAATCAACTGAAATTGGCATACACCTATGCTGGAATTAACAGTCAAGTACATTAAGGTTTGTATTTCTCTAGCCCTTATGTAGGAAAGGTAAATGAAAGCACAATAAATATTAAAAAGACCCAAATAAAATTTCTAGAGTTAAATCTACCATGCAACATATTAAAAATAAACTGAATAGAATTAGCTGCTTATTCAATATCATTGAAGAAAAGTTTAGTAAACTTGAAGACATAAGGGTTGAATATATCCAACATGCAAATTTAAGAGAAATTTATAACAGTAAATGCTTATATTGGAAATAAAACAAAAAAGTCTCTAATGTCTTCTTCTTAAGGAAACAAATTTCAAAAGTAAATCAAACCAAAACCAAGTAGAAAAAAGAAAATAATAAAAAGATAAGATGATAAATCAATAAATTAAAATATAATAAAGAAAAATTAATAAAATATAAAACCAATTGACATATGCAAATTTATAGACTTCTGGAAAATGATCAAGAAAAAGAGGAACTAAAATTATCAATAGTAAGAGTGACTGTGGTAAAATAATAATATATTTTATGCACATTCAGTGTAAATGTAAGCGAATATCATGAATACTTTTATGCCAATAAATTTGACAACTTAAACACAATAGAAAATTTATTGAAAAACACAAACTACTAAAGCTGGCTTAATAAGAAATATAAAACTTGAAAATATTATCAGTGGATTCTCAGCAGCAACATTTCAGACTAACACAGAGTGAGATGGCATATTCAAAGTGCTGAGAGGAAAAGTAAATCTGCTATTCAACAATATTATATCTGACAAGTCCATCCTTCAGAAATTATGGCCACATAAAGGCTTTCTCAGAAAAAACAAAAGCCATGATATTTTATCACCACTAGACTTATATTATAAGAAATACTAAAGGGAGCTTTTAGAGGTGAAATGAAAGGACACTAACAATATATGAAAGTATAAAACTCACCAATAAAGTTCAGAATATACTCAAATTGAAAATATAACTCCCATGGTAGAGCATAAGTGAATTTTACAGCTCATATAAAAACTTAGAGACAGTCAATCATATTAAAATACTTACAGTTAAAATAATTGATTAATCGATGCAAGATATCTTATGCATAAACTGTGACATCAGTGATGTGGAATTTGTGAAAGAAGAAATTAAGTGTAGAGTTTCATATACAGCTTGAAATTATACTTTGTAATAGCTAAAAATACCCAGTTGTAATTACAGAGGTCTTATATAAATCTTACTGTTACCACAGAGAAAATATATATAACAAAACATAAAGACAAAGAATGAACATAGCACAACAATGACAAATCATCAAATTGAAAAGTAAGATAGCTAGAGATTAAGAATAAAACAAAAAATAATTAACAAAATACCAGTAGTAACCTCTTTCCTATCAATAATTCCTTTAAGTATAAGTTTATTAACTTTTCAACTTAAAAACAAGGAGTAGCAAAATGGATAAATAAACAAAAATTTCAACAGTATGTTGTCTATAAGAGATCCATTGTAGATTTAAAGACACACATAGGCTGAAAGTGAAGGGAGAGAAAAAGTTATTCTATGCAAATGGCAACCCAAAGAAAGCAGGAGTGGCTATATCTATAATAGACAAAGTAGATCTTAAGTCAAAAACTGTTCCAAGACACAAGGAAGGTCATTATATAATGTAACAGGATTGATTCATTGAAAGATGAATATGTGTGCACCTAACATTGGAGCACCTATGCATGAAGCCAAAATTATTGTAAGGAGAAACAGTGGTAATGTAATAATAGGAGGGAACTCCAGCACTCCATTCTTACTATTGATATGCCATCTGGATTGAAAATCAATGAGGAAATGGCAGACATTAAATACTGCACTTACCAAATGAATTTAGGATACCTATATAGAAAAATCCGTGCAACAGAACAATTCACACGCTTCTGGAGACCACATGGGACATTATTCAGAACAGATCATATGTTAGCTCATAAAAAAATCTTAAATTTTCTTAAAAATTTAGAACATATCAACTATCTTTGTCAACTACAGTGGTGCAATACTAGAGAACAATAATGAGAGCAAAATTGGAAAATTCACAAATAAGCGGAAATAAAATTTAAAAAAAAAACTCCAGAACAACTAAGGATTTAAAAGGCATATTTTCAGACAAAAAAATGGAAACACAGAATACTGAAACTTATGTTTTGCAATCAAAGTAATGCAAGTATATAACTATAAATATGATTGTTATATGTATAATAATATAACATAATAAGAAAAAATATCAAATAATCAAACTAATATTATATAATAGAAAATAGAATGGAAAAAAAAGTAATTCTAAAGTCAATGCAATGAAAGAAATAATAATGATCATAGCAAGAATATCTCAAATATAGACCCCCAAATTACTCAAAAAATAGATCAATGATATTGAGTTGGTTTGGGGGGAAAAACTGATAGTTAACTAAACCAAAGGAAAAAAGGAACATATGAATTATAAATGAAAGAGGACACATTATCACTGGTAATAAAGAAATACAAAGGATAATAAGGAACTGCTCTGAAAAATTATTTAAAAAATAGGATAACCTATTGAAAGTGGATATATTTCTAGAAACATTAAAATACTAATTCTGAATCATGATAAAAGGATAAATCCAAGCTAAGCACAGTGATATATTCTGTAATCTCAGCAATTTGGTAGGCCAAGGCAGGAATATCCAAAGCTCAAGGCTAGCCTCAACAACTTAGTGAGACTCTGTCTCAAATATAGTAAGTATAAAAGGCTGGGGATGTAGCCCAATGGTAGAGCCATGGATTCAATCCCCAATACAAAAAAAAAAGAAAAAGAAAAAGAAAGAGATTGAATCAAAAACTTTCCTACAAAGAAAATCTCAGATATTGATATCTTCATTGGTGAATTGTACAAATATTTAAGAAAGAATTAAATTTGTCTCCCTGGCACACTTGTAGGTTGTTACTCTTGGTTAGGCTTTGACTGAGTGCCCCATTGGCCTTTTGCTAACTACATCCTTTCAGTACTCAAGGTTAGCAGGAGATTTTGTGCATAGCTTTAAAAGTTTATAAATCGTCCTTCATTAAGAACACTTGTTGATTTTTTTTTCTTTTCTTTTTTTTTCTCTTTTTCTTTTTATTTAAGACAGAGGAAATTTGAGTCTCAAATTTTTCTCTGAAATTTGAATCTTAATCTTTCCATCTGAAATAACCCTAACCCTAGATGAGAACAAATGAGACCTGGTTTGTGAGGGATGACCTAGAAGGGCAATATAGCTATAATTATTTTTTTAATCCTGCCTTATTTTTAAAAAGTGAATATGAGATTTGTATTGTGCTCTATATTTGTGTTTCATTTAGTATACATAAAATTTTAAATTAATCCTATGAGATAAAACTGATGACCCATGAGGGGAAAAATGTTAATCCTTCTCAGACTCTTCCAAATAATTAAAGAGGATACTTTCAAAGTTATTTTTACACAGCTACCATTATACTGATATCAAAGTCAGACAAGGATGCTTTCAGAAAAGACAATTGCAGATCAATATTTCTAATGAAAATACCAAAAACCTTAAAATGGTTATTTACCAAGGTTAAGTGAAATTTGTCCCTGAGTTGCAAGTATGTCTCAAAATATGCAAATTAGTTAATATGATATATCATATTAACAGATTAAAGTGAAAACTCCATATGACTACTTCATTAGATGCAGAAAAGCATTTGAACATGTTTTATACATTCATAATAAAAAAAAACTTTCAATGAATTAGGTATAAAAGGAATGTGTACCAATGTAGTAGTAAAGGCTATACATGGAAAGGTCACAACTACATAATATTCAGTGCTGAAAACCCAAAGTTTTCCTCTAAGATCTGTAGCAAGATGAGGAGGTTTACTATTACCACAGCTATTCCATATAGTACTAGAAAATCTAGCCAGAACAATTAGGGAGAAAAACGAAATCAAAGGTATCCAAATTAGAAAGAAAGAAGATAAATAATTGCTGCTTGAACATGACACAATCTTTTTCTGAGGAAGCCTAAAGACAATATCAGAATATGTTAGAATGGCTATGGATGCAGTAAAGTCACAGAACACAAAATCATCATAGGAAAGCCAACACATTCTATGTACTAAAATGAAACTATCTGAAGAAGAAATCAAGAAAAAAAATTCCATTCACTGTAGAATTTGAAAAATAAAATAGGAAATAAATTTAATCAAGGCAGTAATATATCTGTAAACTAATAATTATAAAACATTAATGAAAGAAGACAGAAGTAAATGGGAAAGTATCCCATATTCATGGATTCCAAGAATTAATATTATTGAAATGTCCATACTACCAAAAACTATGTACAGATTCAATGCAATCTCTATCAAAATTTTGATGATATTTCTCATAGAAACAGGATAAAAATTCTATAATTAACTTAAATGATAAAGATCTGGAATGCCAAAGCAATACTGAGCAAAAAACAAAACAAAACAAAACTGGAAGCATCATAATACCTGACTTAAGAACATACTACCAAGATATATTTTAAAAGTTATGTAGACAAATGAAATGGAATTGAGAGTCTAGAATAAAGCCACACATTTATGGTCAACAGATTATTGAAGACAGTACAAAAGGTACAGTCAATAAGCAAAGATAATCACTATAATAAATGCTGTTGTGATAATGGCATATCCACATGTAGTAGACTTTTAACTCAACTCCTGTCTCATATAATATGCAAAAGTCAACTGAAAGCTAAGTATATACTTAAACATAAGACCTGTAATTGTAAAGCTACTAGAAGAAAACTTAAGAAAAAATACTCAACATTAGAGCAGTAGATGTTTAGATTTGACATTGAAAATGCAGGCAATAAAAACCAAAATAGACATGTGTGTTTACATAAAAGTAAAAGCTTCTGCACAGCAAAAGAAATAATCTACAGAGTAAAGAGGATCATATGTAAGGGAGAAAATATTTTATTGAGTTTTTTGAACTCCTTATGTAGTTCAAAAAACTCAATAAAAGAAAAACAAATATCTCCATTGAAAAATTGTTGAAGGAACTGCAAAGTTACAGTTAACAAAAGAAGACATACAGATGGCCAATTTTCAACATCATAAATTATCAGGGGATTGCAAATTAAAGACACAAAAGAATATCACTTCACACATGTCAGAATGATTATTATCACAAAGAAAAAAATTAACAAGTGTGGTTGAGGATATAAAGAAAGTGTACCTTTGAACACTCTTGGTGGGATTGTGAATTAGTATAGCCATTTTGAATAATAAGCAGAGGGTCCTTCAAGTATTAAAAATAGAATGACCTTATGAACTAGCCATACCACTTCTGGATTCATATCCAAAGGAAATGACATCGGAATTTCAAAGATATATCTTTATTTATATGTTCATTGCAGCAATTTTCATATTAGCCAAGATATGTTATCAACTAAGAGTCCATGGATATAGAAACAGATTGAGAAAATAAAGTGCATATATGTAAAATGGAATGCTATTTAACCCTTTAAAAGAATGAAAACCTGCCATTTGGAACATGGACTAATTATTTTTTATTTTTTTAATTATTTATACATGACAGTAGAAGTGTAGTTTGGCAGAATTATATATACATCAAGTATAACTTATTCTTTTGTGTTCCTACTCTTTTTTTTTCTTTTTTCTTTTGGTACTGGGGATTAAATTCAGGGGTACTCAACCACTGAGCCACATCCCCAGCCCTATTTTGTATTTTACTTAGAGACAAGGTCTCACTGAGAGGCTTAGCACCTCACTGTTGCTGAGGCTTGCTTTGAACTTGGGATTCCCCTGTCTCAGCCTCCCAAAGTGCTGAGATTACAGGCGATCACCACTGTGCCTGGCTGCGTTCTCACTCTTGTGGTTATTCATGATATGGAGTTTCCCTGGTCATGTATACAAATACAAGGCTAGCAAAATTGCGACTAATTAATTCTACTCTTTCTTATTCCCCTCCCACTCACCTTCCCTTTGTTATCCTTTATTTAGTCCAATCTATTTCTTTTATTCCCCTCCCCAACCTCCCTTGTTTTGGGTTAGAATCCATAAATCAGAGACCACATTCGGCCTTTCCTTTTTGGGGATTGGCTTATTTCAGTTAGCATAATATTCTCCAATTCTATCCATTTACCAACAAATGCCATATATCATTATCCTTTATGGCTGAGCAACATTCCCTTATGTATATACGCCACATTTTCTTTACCCATTCATCTGTTCAAGGACACTTAAGTTGTTTCCATAGCTTGGCTATTGTGAGTTGAGCTGCCATAAACATGGATGTGGCTGCATCACTATAGTATGCTGTTTTTAAGTCCTTTTGATTATAGACTGAGGAGTAAGATAACTGGGTCAAATGGTGGTTCCATTCCAAGTTTTCTGAGGAATCTACATACTGCTTTCCAGAGTAGTTGTACCAATTTGCAGTCTCATCAGCAATGTTCAAGAATACTTTTCTCCACACATTCTTGTCAACATTTATTGTTACTTGTATTCTTTATAATCACCATTCTGATCTGAGTGAGATGGATTAGAATCCGAGTGTAGTTTTAATTTGCATTTCTCTAATTGCTAGTGATGTTGAACCTTTTTTCATATATTTTTTGACCATTTTTATTTATTCTTTTGTGGAGTGTTTGCTCAGTTCTTTTGCCCATTTATTGATTGTATTATTTATTTTTCTGGTGTTAATTTTTTTGAGTTCTTTGTATATCCTGAAAATTATTGCCTTATCTGAGGTACTATTGGTGAAGATTTTCTGCCAATGTGTAGGATTTTTGTACACATTTTTGATAGTTTGCTAAGAAGAAGATTTTTAGTTTGATACCATCCAATTTATTGATTCTTGATTTTACTTCTTGTGCTTTAGGAATGCTGTTGAGGAATTCAGTTCCCAACCCAGCATGTTGGAGATTTGGGTCTACTTTTTCTTCTAGTAAGTACAGGGTCTCTGGTCTTTGATCCCTTTAGAGTTGACTTTTGTGTAAGATGAGATATGGGAGTTCAATTTCATTCTATTACATATAAATTTCCAGTTTTCACAGCACCATTTGATGAAAAGGCTATCTTTTCTCCAATATATGTTTATGGCACCTTTGTCTAGGATGAGATAACTGTATTTATGTAGGTGTGTCTCTGTGTCTTCTATACTGTAGAACATGTACTAATTTGAAGGACATTATCTAGATGAAATAGGCCAAGCACAGAAAGTGAAATAATGCATGACATCTGCATGATGTATGCATTACATCTAAAGAAGCTGAACTCATAGAACCAGAGAATGGAAAGATGGTTGCTAAGAGCTTGGGTGTGCATGTATTGAGCAAAGGTGACCAGGTTTCAGTTCTGGAAATCACATCATGGTGACTATATGAATAATAGTGATATATGGTATAATTGAAAACTGCTAAGAGGAGTTTTAAACATTAATAAATATGAGATGATAGATACGTTATTTAATTTGATTTAATAATTTCACAATGTCTCAAACACCATATTTTATCCCACAAATATAATTTCATTTATCATTTATGCTTTATTATCTTAGAGGGAAAGTTTCAATAATTTTAACCTAGCAGAGTTAAAATTATTCTCAAATTCTATTTAAAAACTTTTCTAATAAAATCTAATTTTCACTTGCTCCAAAGAAAATACTTATTATTTTGATTTTGATTGTTATTCTTCATATAGAGTAATGCACACTTTAAAGAGATTTGGGCTATTCTATATAATTTGAGAATTTTCTTTAGTAGGAAAGATATTTCAATTCTTATTTTCTATAAATAAAACAATATGTATATACCAAAGGCCCAAGTGATTGAGCTGGTTTATATTATTACTGACTCTATACTTGGTATAGACTTTCTTAGTGTTAACCTAATAATATCCTTTTTTTTTTTTTTTTTTTTTTTTTTGGTTTCAGAGTGATCCAAGACAACACACTAAATTTATTTGTCATGTTTCTTCTGCTCCTCTGGACTGTGGCAGTTTCCCAGGCTTGCCTTGGTCACATTGATAACTTTTCAGAGCATTGGTCAATTATTTCATAGGATGCTCCTCTAAATGGAGTTTGTCTGATACTTTCTCATGATTTTATAGGGTATGTGTGATTTTTGAAAGAATCTCACAGAGGTAAGGTCCATTATCATCAGACATATTACTGTCAATATAGCTTTTGATTACTTGGCTAAAGTGGAGCTTGTAAGTTTTCAGTATTATAAAGTTACTATTCTCCTTTCTGTACTATAACTTTTATAATGAAGCTGCTATGGGCAGCCAATACTTACAGAGCAATAGCATTGTTCCACTTCTTTGAGGGCAGAGTATCTGTATAATTATTTGGAGTTCTGCACATGAATATTCTGTCCTCCTTCATACACATACACACACATATGTATCTATATATGTATGTATATATATAAACTATTTCAGTAACTTATGGAGATTTATTTTATAGCTTGGGTGTAATCCAATGTTTACTGGATATTATTTGGGTTTTGCTCAAATTCTTCAAGCTCTGATCCTTGGGATTTTTTTTTCTTTTGGTTTCTATGTCAAATGACATACTGTGCCATTTTTTATTTTTTAGTATCTCTTTACATTTTGTCACCTTAAAATTCTTCAGACTCAAGTGGCATATTTCTTTGCTGAGCCCTAGAGTTAGCACTTTCTTTAAGGAGAAGGATCTAATTTTAAATGCTCAAAATTTTACAATGATCAGGTGGATACATTGATTTATACCATTTCAGAAATGAATTAATTATATTTTTTAAAGTCTAGAGAGTCTAAGCTCCCCAAACACTGACAACTATTACTTTTTCTGCAATTTAAAAAAGCTGTGTATGAATATGTATGCATTTATTTTATTCCCTGCTTATTTCATTCTTACCAATATCATTTTCTCATCTTCAATTATTTTTTTTCTTTTAGTCAAAGTGCCTCCTTTTTTTATTTCATAAAAAGTACAGAAAGTACTTTAAAGTCTTTGTATAAATGGCATTGCTAACTCTACTGTGTTCAAGTTCTCTGTCAAAGATATTGGCACAGTGCTGCAATTTTCATACTCTAGAAATGCAAATGGCTTGGTTTAAAGCATATTACATTTGCTTTTCAAATAGGTGTCTGCTATTCAAACAGAATTGAAGTAGAGTGTATTAGAAATCTAAGGATTACAGACAAGCTTTTTTTCTATAATTTTAATATTAACTACAAGTATGGCAAACAGTATATATAGAATGCCATCTAAATTTTCATTCCAACATGAAAAAAATATTTTATTGATACATTGCAACTTCCTACAATGTTCTACATCAACAACAACATCATTTCCTCTGGTAGCTTATCAGGTTTTATTCAGATGAATCAACCACATTTCACATTATAACAGGAAACAAGGACAACACTGTTTATTTCAAATTCAAAGATCACTTCAAAGTCATAATTCATATATATATTTACAAATTTTTCTTATTCTAATCTTTGACTTTTCATTAAAGAATTTATCAGAGCTATGTATGACTAGAGGAGAATGGCTCCCTCCCCCAGCAGTAAAAAGTGAAGACAAGAAAAACAAGGACCTTGGATGTTCTAGAATTGAACCAGTATTTCTAAAGCATTACACACTTAGCAATCTTCTTTTCTGAAAGACAACAATAATAAGAAAGCAGTATCATCCTAAGCCTATTATACCTTTCAGAAATTGAAGCCTAGTGCTCAAAATAATCTAACTGAAAGGTGACATAATAGTGTCTTCTCTTTTTATCACAGGGATCACAAGTGTGAGGATTTCACTCTCGTTTCTTTGAAGTATGGCAAACCTGACATTATAAGAAACAGAATTTACTTCTGAATAAAAATTTGCAAAGTGGAAGGGCTACAAAGACTACAGGAATAAGGCACATAATTAGTTCACATCCAACTGAATATTAGGTCTGAAATCTTCACTGCTCCACATTGGTAACAAGCTTCTCATCTTTTAAATCTTGTTTCCTAATGCTAGGGATATAGTTCAGTGGTACAGCATTTGCCTAGCATGCTCCAGGCCTAAATTTAATCATAGTACCACAAAAACAAAAAGATCCTAACCAGATAGTAAAGTTCTCAAATAGCATGAAGATTTTTTTTTAACATAAGGAAATAGATATATTGAATGTTAGATATTTGATATTTTTAGGAATCAGTATATATTTTGAGATTTTCCATATGGGTAATTCATATATATAAATCTGAAAATATTTCTTTCTTATATTACCTACAAGATAGATATATGTTATGTCCAATTGTAGTAACCATTTGTTATGGAAATGATACAAGAAAAATCTCTGTTCTTTTTCTCATTATCTAAACATACACTTTGGACTTCACAAATGGATTTCCCTTTTAGGGTACCACTGCCTCCAATGTCACACCACCCTATTTATTTTCTTCATAAATCTCAGCATCCTCTGGATTCATCTTGTTTACATTTTTATTACCAGTCACACTTCATTAGATTAATGACCCATGGGAGGGATGTTTCCTTTGCTTATAAATATAGTCCCAGTATCTGGAACAATGCATTATGTATAGGAGAAAACCAATAATTTTCAATGAATTTATGAATCAAGAAGGGAATCTAACAAGCAAGCACACACTTCCAGAGATCATGGATCTGATAAAGTAACAAGAGGTTGTTCCACAAGGCTAACATGATCATTGCATTGGATATAGTCCTAGTGCAAGTATGTAAGAGCTCTAGGCCTCAGTAGGAAGTTGTGTTTTTTAAATATAAAAAACTTAGTGCTTATCTGATGATCTGAACTTAACATGGTATTTACAATTAAGACATATAAACCAATGTCTTACCTTTATTGAATTTAAAATCCAAGTAGGCAAAAGAGAAAATTAAATAAATTATTATTAAAAGTTGAAGTAACCACTGCATTAATAGTAAGCTTAAGCTTAGGGTTTTATGAGAGAACAAGTTTCAAAAAATGGGATAAAGATTGAAATAAAGAGCATTTTCAAAAGTAGCATTTTAAATATTAATTCCAACTTAATGTCATTAATCAATACTGCATTTACAAGTCATTCATTGTAAACTCCAAATAATTGTTCAGCCCTAAATTCTTTCTCTAAAATTCATAACAAATGTATACTGGATCTCCTTCTGTAAACATTAGCATCTGATACTCCCCAACCTAGAAAAATAATGGTCCAGAAGACATCATCTGTGCCCTGAAACACATTTCAAGCTTGCACATCTGCTGCTAACACTGGCTATGTATAATGGAGGGTCACATCTGTGTGACAGCTTCATTTGAGATCATGATTTCTTAGGGATAGCGCCTTCCTACTTTAATTTTCTCTTTGTTTTTTTTTTTTCTTTTTCAAAAAATCCTTTCTCTAAAACACTTCTGGTAAATTCAAAGATTATATTCATTGCTTATATTGCTCTTTTCCTGAGAATTTAGCTCTTTGAAGAAATCTTTATCTTAAAGAAGTTTCTATAATACTTTCCATGTTTGGTTTTTGCCTCACAGATTTGCTGCCCTTGTGTGTGTCATTTGTATTTGTGTAGAGACAGTTTCAGGATAATAATTAAGTACAAGTTAAAACTATTTCACAGACAATGTTAGAGTTCATAAATTGGGCCAGAAACCCTCATTACTATCATCTAGTCTTGCAGATATTGTAGTGAGTTATAGATTCTTTTTAATAGCTAAAAAGGTGAAAACTTAGGGAAAACTTGATTTTCAAACATTTTTTTCCTCAGTTTTAGTGTTAGGAAAAAGGAGATAAGGAAAGAGAGGAGAAGAAACCCTCAGTGATGAAATCAAGACCTTATAGAAAGATGCTGAAAAATATATCTTACCAAATTCAATATATTATCATCTACCACCAGTTTCTGAATATTATATTTATTTTAAATAGGTTGTTATTTTCCCTGTATAAAACAGACAATGATCATTACAGGTTCAGACTCACCCTATAAATAAATGATAAGTAATTTCATTATGAAATTAAATGCATCCCTTTTGTTCTGTTTCAATTAATTGCCAGACTATTCTTCTTTTGATTTTCTGGGAAGTTTTCCAATGTAAAACCAATAATGAATGTAAAGTATATAAGGATAAATTTTTTATGTCATCTATATTGAAGAGAGATGAAAATAGATGTTGTCAAAGTGGAAAAATCTTCAGAGAATAATTAACCCTATCTCTTATTTTTATTCATTTATGTCTGAGAAATCAAATCCACTCTAGCACAAAGAACATTGTGTTATGTTCCAACAATGAGTTTATGTCATTTTGGTAACAAATTTTAAAAAGCTCTATGTAGGTGTTGCTGAGTCTGTAAAGAAGGGTTGAAACATTGTAGAGAAAAAGAAGTGCACTAATTTTGAAAGCAAAGTGGAATTGCAAATAGCAAATAGATATGTTATGCCTTTAAAATGCAATTGCTCTGGGGCTGGGGTTATGGCGCAGTGGTAGCGTGCTCGCCTAGCATGCGTGAGGCACTGGGTTCGATCCTCAGCACCACATAAAAATAAAATAAAGATATTCTGTCCACCTACAACTAAAAAAATAAATATTTAAAAAAAAAAATGCAATTGCTCTGCTGCAACGATCTGCAAAGTTGTGTGGAAGATGGAGTGTCTATCAGAGATCAAGACAGAAAGAACAAAGGTATCAATTTGCAAGTTAGGCCAGGAGAACAAGGAATGGCCATAGGAGTGAAGCTGCTTGAAACTAGGCTCATGGGTAATAGAAATTCCCTATTTCTTGCAGAATACCACACAGTAATAACTCAATAGATATCTGCAGATTTAATGGGTAATTGAAAGAAGAAATTAATGTACATTTAATGAGCACATTGTAGGCTGCTATAGGCAATCAATATATATTTTCTCATTTGTACCTTAAAACAATGCTAGTGTATATTTATTTTTTCACTGTGTTGTTATTGTTTTTGTTTCAATAGATAAGGAAGGAATATTTTGGAATGATCACAAACTGGGGCTTTATCTTTTATTAGGAGAAGTTGTAGACTGCATGTGGAATTTCATGTTTTCCCTCCCAAGAAGATTGAAATGTTATAAAGCTATACTCTTCCTAGGATTCCTTGAAATTTGGGAGGAATCAGTCCAACAGTAAAGAAACAATGCTTTACCTGTTTCCAGACAGTGCTTTATCAGGAGTGAAGATACAATTAGTAAAGGGAGTCTGAGACAGCTCAATTCTTAAGAGGTAGAGGGCAAATAAATGTGGAAATGAGAGAAATATCAGTGATTAGGCTGAGAGTTGATAAAAACTCATTCCTCCATTTTTTAATCCTAAAACTATTGAGGAAGTGTAATGGAGCAGTGTATGGAAATAAATCTAAGAGTGATTCCAGGAGACAGTTTCAATAACTAATTATCAAAGTTAAGTCTCAGATGGCAGTTCTTTTTTCACACCAATTTCATAACCTCCTGAGATAAATCATAGTTTATTATGAAGTTGGCAAATAACAGTATACACTTGGAGGTTAAGATGAGATTAGTTTTGCCTTTTCATTAAATAGCTGGAGGCAAATAGAAGCTAGAGCCTTTCAATAAGTGACTGGCTCCACAGATACTATTGAAACAGCTTGAAATATTCATCTCTATCCACATCCCCTCCCCACATACATGAGTGGACGGTGGAATCTCATTACTGTTCACATTCCAATACAAAGCCAAAATTAGAAATCCTTGCCTCTGAGAACCCTTTCCAGAAGCTTCTCTGTGTCAGTACTGAGAAAAATTTCCTATAAGCTATATCTAGAAATATGTGTGTGTGTTCTCAAACTTATCATTTATTTGGAACTCTACCTTAGAAACTTGAGAGTCAGTTGAGAAATTGTGGTTCCACTCAATTTCCTGGGGAACAAAATGAGATTTTTTATGTGAATAGTCTTCTTCTGTGTTTCCAAAGAATATCATTTTGAAAAACTAAACCAATTTCTTTGTTCTTTCTAAATAAATGCAGATATAGCTATAAATTATATATGCACATATAATTTAATATATATTATTAGAACTAAATATACCACAGACCTTTCATAACATTGTACATCTGGCTTTGGTGTAAAGCTGTTAGTAATCTTAAACAGAAAAATAGGTATAATATCAGTATTGAATAAGAAAGTAGGAGAGAACATCTATAGCTTATAAACAGGAAGATCCACTGAAATATTGTGCCATACTTTACAGATAAGCCTATTTTAATTTTAAAAGTTTTCCTCTTCATCACTGATTCTTATCTTTATCTCACTGAATAATCAGTTAATGAATTCCGTGCTCCAAAATTACTAAATTTAAAATAGCAGAAAAAACCCCTCATGTAATAGCTAGAAGTAAATATAACATAGCATTTGCAAGTGTTAGAGAGAAGAATGCCTTATGTTATGTTAATATATTTATGAGTATTATATGAACAATTTTTTATTTTTACTATGTTAGGAAAATAATATCTAAATAAATATAACAATATTTTGTATTTCTTGGTATAAATCTAAGGGTAGGAAAGATATCAGTTCTCCACAAACCAATGTACTAACTTACTGCAATTGCAGTAACTGTGATAAAGCAACATGGCATTGGTGTGCACATAGTTTATAGATCAACTTTATACATCTAACCTTGATATATAATGAACTGCATATATTTAACATAATATTAATTTAATAAATTTTGACACATGTAAAACCCATTAAGCTGTCACAATGTATAGGATGGTAGACATATTCATCATTAATTTTCCAGAAATTTTCTGTAACCATTAGCATTTCCAGAATTAGCATATGTAACACTGTGTAATTCACTTCAGAATAGTGTGTGCAGGGGGCTGGGGCTGTAGCTCTGGTAGAGTGCTTGCCTAGTACATGTGAGGCACTGGGTTTGATCCTCAGCACCACATAAAAATAAATTACTAAAGATATTATGTCCATCTACAACTAAAATATTTTTTTAAAAAAGAATAGTGTGTGCATATGTATTACATGACTAACATACATAAAGCATTTAACACAATAGTTCTAATATTTTAAGTATTAATTTTGTATTTTTGTAATGAAACCTGCCACTTTTTCCTCATCTATTCACCTTTGGAATAGACTGATTCCATAACTTGACTCATGAATAGTGTCATGATAAACATGTGCATACAGGTATTTCTATTGTATGCTGACTTCAATTCCTTTAGGCGTATATCCAGAATATTCTGATGTTTGTCTTTAATAATTTGCTGAATTGTAGAAGCTAGACTTCCCTAATTAGTATAATTATCTACAAAGCCCTCCTTTTTCAAACCTGTGTGACCCAGTAAAAAATTCAAAATCTCCTCTTGCATTTTAAGTTAGGATGTATAGAGATCAGTTTTAAACTGTGAGAAATTAAATTTAATTGAACATAAACATTTGTACAGACAGGGTGATAAACACACCACTGTTTTTTTCAAATATTGAAATATTATAGGGCACTTCCCTGTGAGTCTTTAAAACATTGGAGAACAAAAACTCAATTTTTTTTAGTCCAATGCTCTTTTCTTTCCTCATTGAAATAAAGCCTTAAAACCCTCCAATCAAGATATAGATCTTTATTAATACAAAAGAAGGATTTGTTAAATTATAGCACAGATCTGCTGTAGCATGCTGCTTAATTTCATTCCCTCACAACTAGGGATGGTACGTATAAAGAACCTAGAAAATCTTTTGCCTCAAAAACATATTGGAGGGTAAGTCCTATTTGCCCACAAAAGAGAAAAGTAACATATTCTAATAATTAAGCATGGCAAATCTGTTTGCCACTACAGGGAAATAGATTGCCCTGATATATATATTTGTGTGTGTGTGTGTGTGTGTGTGTGTGTTCTTATTTTAATGTCAACTTTCTTATTATTATTCATATTTCTGCTACCCGGGAGGAATGAGCTATAGCAGGTGTCCTTACCACTCATACTATTACTGAGTATTATCATCATGCTGTGGTTTTACTCTCAATAGTAGTGACCCATATATGTAAAGGTAACATAAACACCATACTTGAAGGAGGTATTTTACTTTTGTGTCAGAAAATAGGCATGTCTGCTGGCATATGTGTAATTTTAAATTTGAAAGTGTAGAAATAGGTATGTGGGCTACTTTAAATGTCACAAATTTTCCCCCTTTATCTCCCTTTAGAAATGTGTGCTTCATTCTTACCTTATGCTGATATTTGATATTGGAGATGTAGCCTCTATTTATCTCTCTTACTTCTCTGTAGTCAATTTCTCTGTATATTTTACAAATTGATTCTCTTTTCCCTCATCAGCACTGATGGTTCTATAAAGCATTGGATTTAGCACAAACCCAATTAAAGCCAGTCTAATTAGCTATGATTCTTTATATTCTGTACTAATTGCACTTGTCCTTATTTGAAAAAGGCACTGCATAAATTCTCCTAAGCTTTCATCCTTTTGGGGCATGCACTTTCTATGTCTGCTGGAATGTTGGAACTAATATTTTCAGTCTTTTTGAGACTTCTTTTGTTTGCATAAAATACATGATGCCATGCCATGCTTTTTGGCTACACAAAGCAGAGAATCTGCTTTATAATGAAAACAGCCTTTTCTGAAAGGGTTCAAGAAAATGCTTTCTATGGAAAATGAATAAATAACCTGTGAAACTCTTCAGAATTGAATATTACTAAGTTAAACAGGCTTATTAAGATTCATAAAGCAATTAGAAGTATTAGACTGAATTCTCTTGTCAGTTTCTTGTTCCTGTCCTCACATTAAAGTCAATAGGAGCTGGATGCTTTTGGCCTTGGGCAAAATATGGTCCATTTTGAATAAGAATAGCATCTGCAATTATACTAGCTGAGATAAAAATTAAAAGGTCCATCAATTCTCATGCTTCAGAGCGTAAGTTTATAACCAGATGGTGCCAGAAAGTTTCTGCAGGGCATGACGACTCACTAATGGACAGGTGCATTATGACAATTTTCTTTTGGCCTCCCTCCTCATAATGTCTCACATACACACAGATGTGCCAAATACAGGACATGTAAACAAATGAGACATTTGCAATTTACCAGAATGAAATCCTTCCATGACCTAACAATAATGAAGCACAGAGAACCTAGTAGGTGTGGTATATTTCAACAAAAACACTTCAGAATCCAACTCAATATTAATAACTGATATTCTGTTTCTAAACTGGTTGCTCTGTCTTCACTGGTGACATGGCCATTTACTTTAAACTATATATTCTAAGGGGATATTATGGGAAACTACTTGCTAAATGGAAAAAATCAAGTCTGGAGTTTAGAAAATTCTACATCTATAATTGAGAAATCAATAACTGATGCATATTCATTGAACACCTACTAATTTCTGTGTACTGTTTTGGGTTTAATAAAAATATATAAGAAAGTAATTTTTTTAAAAAGCATACTTACCTTAAGGTAGCTGGATTTTTTTTTCTTTTCAATTCTATGGGTTATATCATGATATAATGTATAAATTTAATTGGAATACAGAAAGAAAGTGTGGTGGTCTGAAACAATTAGGAAAGTTTCTAAATATATATCTATAACTAATATCCCTTTCTCTATACATGCACATATCTACATCTATATCTATATCTATATATCTGTATCAGAGGATTGCTGATATAGTTTGTTGAGTATCTAAAACACTAAAATTATTTTTGTTTTTAAAACATCCATAATATATAGCTTTATTCATTTAAGTAATATTTTTGTATATTTCCTATAATTTTTGCTGTAAATTATTTTGAAATTTTGTTTATATTAATATTCTTTGTAACTCAACCATGCTAAGGAATAGTATACTATATGTTTGAGAGTATGGGAATTTGATTGAAATTCTTTACATTTGTTATGGTTTGAATATGAGGTGTCCCCAAAAGTTTATGTGAGACAATATAAGAAGGTTCAGAGGAGAAATGATTGGATTTAAGAGCTTTCACCCAATCGATGATTTAATTCCCTGATAGGGATTTATTGAGTGGTAACTGAAGTGGTAGGGTAGGGCAGGAGAAGGTGGGAATTGGGGTGTGGCTTTGGGTTTATATTTGTTTCTGGTGTAGTGGAGTCTCTCTATGCTGTTGGATCACCCTAATGTGAGTTGCTTCCCTCTGCCACACTTTCCCCACTAAGATGATCAGCCTCACTTGGAGCCCTGAGGAATTAAGCCCACCTTCTATGATCTAAGACTTCTGAAACCATGAGCCCTTGAATAAAGCTTTTCTCCTCTATATTTGTACTGGTCAGATCCTTTAGTCATAGCAGTGAAAAAGCTGACTAAAACAACACTGAAGAGAATAAGATACCAAACTATGTATTAAGAAAAGTTAACTCATATATTCTTTTATTTTTATCCTCTCCCACAAAAACTTGCATTAGGCCAAGTGTGGTGGTGAACACCTGTAATCGCAGCAGCTTCGGAGGCTGAGACAGGAGGATCACTAGTTCAATGACAGCCTCAGAAAAAGTGAGGCACTAAGCAATTCACTGAGACCCTATCTCTACATAAAACATAAAAAGTAAGGGTGGGGATGTGGCTCAATGGTCGAGTACCCATGAGTTCTATCTCTTGTACCAAAAAAATAAAATAACTCACATTAGAATATATACAGTAGTCCCTGATTATTTACAAAACTTTTGTTTTAAGACTCCCAGAGGATGTTAAAGACCTTGGATTGTACTGAGCCCTATATATATCATGTTTTTTCTATGTGTACATACCTATAATATACTTTGTAAGTTAGGTACAGGAAGACATTTATAATAACAATAACTAATAATAAAATGAAACAATTTTAACAACATACTTTAATAAACTTATGTGAATATGGTCTCTTTCTGAAAATACCTTACTGTAATTTACTCACCTTCTTGTGGTGATGTAGGATGATGCAAAACTTTCATGATGAGACTAGGAGAGATGAAAGAGCAGGCTCTGGGATGGATGCAGTATTAGGCTGCTCAAAACTGCTTAATGATCTATCAGGAGGAGCAGTATTTGCTTTAGGTGACCTTAAATCATAGAGCCTTGGCGATGTAGGTGGTTGGAGAGCCTCCCTAGTGGAAAATTTTTCAAAAAACTTTCAAAAGAACATTGTAATTGTGCCTTGATACCTACTTTGTACTTTTGTAAATATAGGCTCTATTGGGCATCTTCATCTATTATATATTCAATCCGGTTTTGTAATTTATTTCTTCACTTTCAAAACTATTTTGCCACATCTACAATAAACAAAACTTTTCTAAGAATATAAGTCCACTTGGATCAATCATAGAAATTTAACACAAATCAACTAATAAACAAGAGATGGAAAAATATAATTAGAAAAACAAGAGATGGAAAAATATAATTAGACTGAAAATACAACAGTGCATAATGAATAAAATAGGTGGGACATTGAAGGTAGATGAGGGTCCTGCCTTTACTGAGATGTAAGTGATCAAGACAGTCATGAATATATGATTTTGGATGTTTGGAAATATCTGAAAAACAGCAGTTTCCAAAGTCATCCTTCTTGAAATAACTCATTTCTACCTAGGACAGATATAATTACTTGAAAATGTTCTCTTAAAAGCAATTTTAATTCTCATGGATTTCAACTACTAGATCTACATAGCCTCTTGAAGAAGCACTGAACAAATTTTCTTCTTGTTCACAATTGCAATCCTTTAAATATGAATGAACATCTCTGAATGTCTCATATTCCTTTAAACATTTCTACATCACTTTACCATGATGATCAACCTTACCTAGACAAACACTTCTTTCATCCTTAAATGAGAAATGACATAATTAGAAATAGAATTTCAGTTACTTTGGATAACTGTGAAGTGTAATTACTTTCTGTCATAAAGGAATTATAATTTTTATTAATGCAGCTTCTGTTTGAGTTCAGAGATGGAAGTCCCTTCCCTTTGTGGTTTCTATTAGGAGGTTAATGTCCCAACATTGATGTTTTTCACCTGAGTCATCCTAGGCTCCTTCATACAATGACACTGTAATTAAAGTTGATTTTTAATTAAAACATTTACATTTATTTTTGTAAATTTTGCCTTGTTAATTTCACTTTGATATTGCAGTTTGTCAGGTTCACTTTAAATCTTGATTTAGCAATCTATCATACAAGCTATCCCTCTCAGTTTCATTTAATTCAGAACTTAAAAGTCTGGTTTCAACACATTCACTTTTGATAAACTCATTTTAAACAAATAGATTGGAAATGCTCCATAGTCCTCTGCTACATATTTCTCTACCATATATATCCTTTATCTAGACTTTCATAGTTGCACAACACGTGTTGTGATTTTTTAATTAAGAGACTCAATTATACTTTCTTCAGTTCACATTATTCTACCTTTCTAAAAATATCTTGAAGTCTCAGATTTAACTCTCCCACTCATATTTCATGAAAGCCAAGTTTTCATGTATTAGCCAGATGAAAGAAATAAAATATGATAATCATATATTCAAGAAACGATTTGGGAATTTGGATTGATTCACTTGTAGGTCTAACAAATAAATAAAAGGTTGTTGTAATAAGTGGTATTGTTGACATTTATTGAATTCAACTTCTTTATCATCCTCATTTTTAACAATTCTCAAAAGTCATATATGATGTTAAGCAGTTAGGATCTCAAAGATTTAAAATATGGAAGGATGTTATCTGATAACCATACTTAGGGAAAACATAATATGTGTGTATTAACAATAAGGTGACTAAAAATTACATTTGATAAAGGAGTAGCTGTATGCTTATTTAACAAAAATCTATGGTTTTGAATTCTGAAAAAGAGAATACGTAGTTTGAAAAAAGGAGGAAACAATGAAACTAGCAAATTGTCAGTTATGCATGAATCTAAATGACTAATCCTCATTATTTTGAATAGTCAAAATGTCAAATATTCACTTTAAAATCTCATTATTCTTTTTAAAGCTTCAGATATATGGCATATTGAAAAGAACTATTGGTCTATACTTCACCAATATTAAAATTCAATTACCAATATCATGAAAATATAATCTTAAAACTAAGTTCAGTATACTTTACACGTAGTTTCACTGAATCCATGTTGATACCCTGGATAAAAGTTTAGAAAGCTGCCTGAAAATATATTACTATGGAGAATAAGGTACCATATTCTTGTATTTGTGGGTGGAAAATGTTTATTAACAGGCCTGTAACGTTATCTTTCCAAATCAAGGTTGTAGAAACGTCTCGAAAGGACAATAATGAAGGTAGTTTGATTGAATCTCATTTTAAACATGTTAAGGACAGACTTTATGGAAAAGAAACTAATATTTTAATCTAATGAGAAAGTTTATATCTATAAAATCTTTTTAACAGAATGTAATTATATAGTATTAGATTATTTACTGTAAATAGTCATTTATGATTTATGGGAATGCTCTCTAGAAAATATGAAGCTATGTATCAATTCAAATATGATATGAGTTGTTCTGTAACTAATTGGCTCTTTGTTGCACAAGTGTTATAGCTCCATATAAGACTTAAAAACTTCATATGTTAAACTGCCCTCCCTGTGCATGAAGAGGACTGTGGGAAGAAGAATTAACAATACCAGAAATATCCCTCATTCAAATATGCCTCAATGTTATTTTTTTTAGTCAGATTTTTTGCTGTTGTGACTAAACACCTGACAAGAACAATTTTAGAGAAGGAAAAGTTTATTTTGAGGCTCACAGTTTCAAGATTGTCAGTTCATAGGCAGCCAGCTCCATTCCTCATTCCCAGGAATCTAGGTGAGGCAAGACATCATGACAGAAGAATATGGTAAAGGAAAGCAGATCAAAATTAGAGAGAGAGAGAGAGAGAGGAACTCAGTTCAACCGCAAAATGTAAAAACCTCAAAGGCATAAAGGCATACCCCCAGAGACCCACTTCCTCCAGCCACATTCTACCTGGTACGGTTGCCATTGAGTTAATGTCTGTCTATGAGGGGATTAATGTATTGATTAAGTTAAATCTCTTATAACCCAATCATTTATCTTCTAAATTTTCTTGTATTGTCTCACACATGAGCTTTTGGGGGACATCTAATAACTAAACCATAACAATCTATATACTTTAAGTTACAAGTAAATTATTTGTAACATCTCTGATTCATGTCAACATGTTTCCATAATTATTTGTGATACCTTATTTTCTAATAGGAATATATTGATCATAAAGCTACATAGGGGCTAGGTGTGATGGGCAGCCAGTGAATCATTTGGTAAATTTAATTCATGAGCTCCAATGAGCTGAATTTCACTTGCCTTGATTGAACCTGTTTTATGGAGTAAGCATTGCATTAAGTATTATTGGGGTGATGGAAATGGATATAGATACTACAACCTAATAAAAGATGAGCTGTGGTATCAACTTAAAATCATGGGAAAGGCAGATTTTAAAATAAAACTGTGACTGGGATGGGAACGTACCACTATGTCACAGTGATTGCCTATTATGTGCAAGATTCTGGGTTCAATTCTCAGTGGTGCAAGAAAAAAAAATACTGAAGGTCAAAAGAGAAGTGATGCATTATAACTGGAAAAATCTCATGGGTGAGTTAAGAATTGAGTGGTTCCTTTGTGAATAATTTTATGTTTGACAGGTAGAAGTGCAGGATAGGCATATTCTAGCTACCAAAGATAGTTAAGGTGAGGTGGATTATATGGCAATTTAATGAGAACAGCTCAAAGCACTTTTTAAATCCATCAAATTTGCTTATATGTGTGATAATTTTTTTGAACCTTTATATCTAAATATAAATAATATCAAGGATATTTTTATTCTAAACATTTGAGCTGCCTCTAGGAAGATATCAAATATGCTATGGCATAAAATATTAATATACAGCCCATCACACTCAATATAAAAATCATTCTGGTTTTTCATTCAGTTAAATGATTGAATCACCAATTAAACAGGATGATTTTAACAAGTGATTTCAATAACAGAACTATTATCATATCATAGATAAACAATCCAATCTGCAATCCCGAGTTAGGATCTTTCCTATAATTTCAACCTAATTCAAAATAGATAAAATATACAGAGAATTTATTAGTATTTGTACTTGAATGGTCCAGAAGGAAATGTACAGTTTGGAGAGTTGTCTACATCATCATGATCACTTCATTGATTTAGACTTGAGTGATCACCAGTGAGTTATTGTGACATGATTAGAAATATTAGTATGCGCCCTTGTAGATTGGGGTAGGATTAACACCTCACCCACTCCCTCACCACTGCAGCATCCCACAACTGTGTAACAGACACCTAGCAGGAAAGAGACGTCCTTAATTTTTGGAAACTAATGAATTATTTCTGTTGGTACATTTCTTAAAGTGATGCATTTTCTTTCAGTGTAGTAGATTTTTAGCATAAGTAAGACAATGGGGAATAAAAAGTCAGCAGCTACATCTATCTATATCTGTCTATATCTAAAATGCCTATAACATGTCCAAACAGTTAATTCAGTGAAAAAAGTTCAAGTATAGATTTTTAAAGTGTTTTATGCTCTCATTAATAATTTTATACAATTGTTTGGATAGACATTAATATTCTTCATAATTATAGATTGAAATATGGTCCCCTATAGGCTTCCTCTGTTAGATGGCATATTTTTGTCTTCCCATATATTTTATTATTGGGATTATTCATATTAGAAAATAGAATTTATGACTTCTTTTGAAAAAATAAAAATCAAAACTGCACCAAATGAAAAGAGTAGGTTTTAAATTCTGCATTAAAATGATCTTTCATTATTTTGTAGATTTGCATTAAATAGTGTGAAAGTCCTCTAATTTATTTCAGCTGCTAGAGCTTCTTATTGTACTGAAGCCAGCCTGTATTTTCCATTTAGCATATTCACTTGAATTTTGTAAGAACTTGAGGCAAATACCATTTCCTATTCAAAAAAAATAATAGTAGTCTCTTCCTTAAAATTAACCAATTGACTCATTCAATGAGAAACTATTTGTTAGGTACTTTCTTGTCAGACACTCCATTTAGATACTAGAAGAAAAAAATTCTTGATATTTAGTGAGAGGCTATGACAAAGATGTTAAGTTTTAGAAAAAAAGGCATGAACCAGAATTTAATGAACAAACCTTTTAATTTATTAGCAGAGGAAGAGATGGAGCTCAAGAGGGAACACAATGCAGAGGTTAACTGTTGGAGGAAAAAAATAAGGCTCTGTCTCTAAAACAAAAACATCAATTTTCAAAATAAGCTTAACAGACTAGAAGTGATAAACAATAAAAAAGTAAGAAATGAAAACATAACTGGATTTTGTCATTTTTATTGCTTTTGATGACTTTCTTGAGAATGTTTTTTCCATGTGTGATAAATGCAGCAGTCAGTCTGTAGTGAGTCATGAGTGACTGAGGTGAGAAGATACAAACCAAGAATATATTCTCCTAGCAGGTGCAGTGGCACTTACCTGTAATCCAGCGGCTTGAGAAACAGAGGCAGAAGGATCGTGAGTTTAAAGCCAAGCTCGGCAAAAGCGAGATGCTAAGCAACTTGGTGAGAACTGTCTCTAAATAAAATACAAAATAGGAATGGGGATGTAACTCAGTGGTCGAGTTCAATCTCCAGCACTCCTCCATACAAGAAAATATATATACATATATTCTCCTACCTCCAGAAAAGTGGCTGGGAAGGGAACACTGAGAGAGCCAAGCAGTCACAACTAGAAATAAAAGGGAAAGCACCATTAAGTGGAGAGTATAAGGAATACGGAGACCATTTCCAAGGAGATTATTTTATATGTAAATATTTAGAAATAGTAATTCATTGAAATTGGACAAGATAACAGAAGCTAAAGGAAATCTTGAAGACTCTCATGGGATGGCAGTCTTAGAAATGTAAAGTAAGTAGAATCCAAGACATTCACAATAGATAATATAGCAATTCTGAGCAATATAACTTATTCAAAATAGATTTAAATTTTTAGATCTTGAAAATGGTCAAAATCATGAAACTTGACTTTTACCAATGTCTTACTATGAGCCAAACTTTTCCTAACATTCCTCTGAGGTAAGGTACTATTGCTTTCCCATTTCATAAGCAAGGAAACCAAATTATTCTACATGAAATTAGAAATTTAAAATTTAAAGAATTTTAGCTCTAGAGTTCCTTCTTTTATTCACTAACCTCTTTTTTCTATCTCTGAAGTAAGCTATTTCAAGGAATTAAAGTACTAGTGGAGATATAAAATATTGGTGGACATTTTTAAATGATTGACAGCAAATCATTCTACATAGAGTTATGTTTTTATTTTTTTTCCAACAGTGATCTGATGGTAGTGGATAGCTTCTCTGAAGTGGGAATTGATGTTTTGTTGGGTACAAATAGCAGAAAATAAATTGTAATTAGAGATGGCTGGCAAAAAAATTTTTGAATAGTTGGAATCTCCATTCTGTTCTCAATGATAGCCACCTAGTTTATATTCCCACTTATAGTGTGTAAATGTTCCCTGTTCCCTACATCCTCACTAGCATTTTCTATTTTTTTTTATATTTTTTATAATAGTCATTCTAATAGGGTTGAGGTGATATGTCACTGTGATGATTCCTTTTCTCTGATGATTAGTGAGATTGAACATTTTTTCATATACCTGCTGGCCATTTGTATGCTTCTTTTGAAAAATATTTCCTGAAGTCTTTTATGCTTTTATTAATCTGATTATTGTTATTATCAGTATTGAGTTGTTTTTGTCCTTATATATTTTCATATTAACCTCATGTCAGGTGTATTGTTCAGAAATGCTATCTTCTATTCTGTAGCTTCTTTGTTGATTGTTTCCTTTGGTGTGCAGGAGATTTTTACTTTGATATTTTTGTTCTATTTGTCTCTTTATGCCTTTGTTGGATGTACTTTTTAAAGTCTTATTCAAAAAAATTATTTTGCCTTCCAATATCATGAAGCATATTCATTAGGTTTTCTTCTATTATCTTTATAATTTAGGGGTTCATGTTTGTATTTGATCCATTTTGCATTGATTTTTGTATGTGATGTACATGTCTAGTTTAATTCTTCATGTGGATATCCAATTTCCCCAGCACCACCTACTGAAGACTTTCCTCCAATATGTGTTCTTGATGCTTTTGCACTATTCTCAATGCTAAAAGATAGAATTAACATACTGTTCAGCAATAGAAAAAATGATAAAGATATCTTTGCATAAATGCACAGTGTAATGCTTTTTATCTATAAAAAAGACAATGAAATCTTGTCATTTGCTCCAACATGGATGAACCTAGAAGACCTTATGTTAAGTGAAATAAGTCATGTGCAGGAGGACAAATATAGCATGATTTCACTCATGTATCTAATGTGATTTCAACTCACAAATGATTTCAAATCTAAAAACAGTGCTTTCATAGAAAGAAAGAGTAGAATAATAATTACAAAAGACTTCAGAGGGTGAGGAAAGAGATGGATAAGGAAAATTGGTCAATAAGTACAAAGTTATGGATAGGAAATATAAGTTCTAGTGTTCTGTTGTATAGTAGGATGGCTATAGCCAAGAATAATCTATTGTGTATTTCAAGATGATTAGAAACAAAGATCTTGAATATTTGTTTCAACAAAGAAATAATAAATGTCTGACATGAAATGATGGATTGGACAATTATTTTGACATCCTTATACAAGTTATACATGTATTGAAATCTCACACTGCACTCATAAACATATAATTAATATGTGTCAATTATAAATAAAATTTAAAATTTTAATATAGAAGTGTTTGTGGTAGAAGCCTCTAGAAAATATGCTGCTTATGATAAACCAGTAAAACAAAAAGAATTTTTTTCCCTTTATGGTGTGTGTACCTTGTGTGAGTGGATGTTTCCAAAGCCATGATGTGAACAATGAAGATATTATTGATACAGTGTGAATAGAAAATTAAAAATAACTTGAAAAAGCCCACCTTTATACATATTATAAACTAAAATAATTGTACATCTTATTGATTAACCCACTTTTCTAAATTAATTTTTTTAGTTGATGGACCTTTTTATTTATTTATTTATTTATATATATGTGGTGCTGAGAATCGAACCCAGTACCTCACACATGTGAGGCAAGCACTTTACCACTGAGCCACAAACCCAGCCCCGATTAACCCACTTTTAATAAGACATTTTACTACTTTTAGTCAAGAATAGTCACCAAAGAAAATTCTAAATAAAAGAAAACAAAGTGTGCCATTAATGCATATTAATTACTTGAAAATGATATTATACTAATTTTTACCAATTATTTTTACTTACTTTTTTCTAATTTTATGTAATGCAGATTTACATAATGAAAACTATAGCTTATCATCGCATCATGTTCTACTCTTGTATTAGTGCTTCTTATATTAAATAGTTAATTTAGCTTTTAATGCAATTATAATGCAATGTTGACTGACATGAAACTTTTCTCCCATAAGAAGACAAATGAAGCTCTGTATTAGGGCTAAAAAAAAGATGATGACATTGAACAGTGGTAATAATTATGTATAGGTTTAGAAGAGAAGGGCACACTTGCAATCAAACAGCAAGAGTTTGGATTAAAGCAATGTTATGTCAAATTAGCTATGTTTTAAAGTACTAAAAAGTGTTTTTATCTTATTTTTTTAAAAAAGAATGTAACATTAACATTCAAAGCATAGAAATACATACTCATATGCTGGTAATTTTAAAAATAATAAGAGAAAAATACAACATTCATCATACATGTTTAATATATGGTTGCAAATTGCATTATTTTTATTGAAGATTAAATACTATGCTTTCTTTTTTAGTCTCTCATCCTACATTTTAAATATAAACTTACGAAGCAATTAGCAGTGAAACCTTTTGCTCTAAAGCTTTGAAGTGAAAATGTAGAATATGGCTAGAGGCTCTGTGCTACATAACAGTATTTTAAAGTTCCACTTTGAACTACAGATTCTTAGGCAAACAGAATGAATGCGCTATTTGGAGAACTCTAGACCACTTCTAGGAAGATGATAAAATAATCATTTCAGGAAAAATGTCAGGCGTTTTCCCAACAGATAATGGTAACAACAAAACACAGCTGCAAATATAAAATGCTTCCAGTTACAACTTCAGCCCTGAGAGTCATTTTTATATACTTTCTCAAAAGCTATTTTCAATCTGAGGTTTGATTCACAGAGATTATTGGTTCATGAAACTGTTAGATATGACACAATCCAATCAATAAAGGTAAAGATGATACCTCCTCTAAACGCTAAATTATTATTGGTATAGAAAGACTGTAATGTTCAATTGTTGATATTAGTAAAATGACTCCTTCTAAGGCAACCTGTAAATTTTTTAGCTCAGAGTATTGTAAAAACAAATGAAATCACAGATAAATAGTAATGTTCATAAGGAATTCTTATGAATAATTACATGCCAATACATTGGGTAACCTAGAAGAAATGGATGAATTCTTATAAACATGAAACTTACTATGAATGGATCAAAAAGAAATACAAAACTTGAATAGAACAACAGACAATGAGATTGAGTCAGTAATCAACAACAGTCTAACAATGACAAGTGCAGGACCAGGCAGCTTCATTGAATTCCAACAAACATTCAGAGAAGAAACAGTACTGACACTTTGAAACTCTTCCAAAAATGGAAGAAGGGATACTCCTAAACACATTTTATGAAATCATCTGATTTTGAATTCAAACAAAATGAGAAAAGAAAACTATGGGCCAGTGTCTTTGATGGAAACAAATGCAGAAACCCTCAATAAAATGTTAGCACCTTCAATTTCACAGCATATGGAATGGTTAATACATTTCATTCAAGAGGAATTCATCCCTGTGGACACAAGGATACTTTAATGTATGTGGCACAGCACATTAATAGAATAAAAGACAGAAACCACATCATCACCTTACTAGATGCAAAAAAATAATAATATTCAACATATGTTATGATTAAGGTTTTCACAGAATAGGTATAGAAGGAATTTACTTCAACGTAACCAATGCCATACATGAAAATTCCACAGCTAGCATCATAATCAAAGGGAAAAATGGAAAGCTTTTATCTTTGATATTTAAAACAGTAAAACAAATGTTCACACTCAGCCTTGTTATTCAACATCATACTGAAAGTTCAAGCCAGAGTATTCAGGAAAGAAAAAGAAATAAAAGTCCTCTAAATCAAGGAAGAGTAAAATTATCTTCTGATGACATGATTATAAATACAGAAAATCTCATAGATTTCACCAAAAATGTTATTAGAACTAATACTGAAATTCAGTAAAGTTGTAGTATATAAAATTATCATACAAAACCAGTGAAAGTTATCTGCAATAGGAATGAAGAAAATGATGCCACTTAACATTAGCAAAACCTCATAAGATATTCAGAAATTAATTTAAGCAAAGAGGTAAAACTATCTACATGCTGAAAATTATAAAACATCAGTAAAAGAATTTTAAAAGATCAAATAAGTGAAAAAAGATATGCGTTCATGAATGTAATAATTAATATTAGTAAAATGCCCATAGTTTCCAAAGCAATTGATATATTTTCTATCAAATTCCCAATAACATTTTATATTGAAAAAGAAAACATAATTTTGAAATTCCTATGGAACTACAGGAGACCCCAGATAACCAAAGTAATCATGAAAAAAGAATAAGAAAAAAAGAACAAAGCTGGAAGTATCACATTGTTGCTTCCAAAATATAAAATGACAGTAACCAAAACAGTATGGTACTGACATAAAGACCTACAGGCAAGGGGCTGGGATTGTGGCTCAGTGGTAGAGCGCTTGCCTCACATGCGTTAGGCACTGGGTTCGATCCTCAGCACCACATAAAAATAAATAAAGATATTGTGTCCATCTACAACTGAAAAAATATTTAAAAAAAAAAAGACCTACAGGCAAATGGAACAGAATAGAGAGCCCCCAAAGAAATCCAGGCATGTACCGCCAGCTGATCTTTCACAAGGAAGACAAAAACAGCCAATGGGGAGAGAATAATCTCTTCAACAAAAGATGCTGGGAAAACTGAGGAGCCACATGAAAAACAATGAAAGTGGACTTCTGTCATACACTGTGCACATAAACCAACTCAAAATGATTTAAAGACTTAAAAATGAAGCAAGAAATTGTAAAACTCCTAAAATAAAATGGGAAAAAACTTTCACATTAGTTGCAAAAATAATTTTTTGTACATGGCTAGAAAAGCACAAGCAATAAAAACACAGGTGAGAAATTGCATCAAAAAAACCTTTCACATATCAAAAGAAACAATAAAATGCAAAGGCAACCTATGGAATGGGAGAGATGATATTTGGAAACCATCTAACTGATATGGTTTCAATATTCAAAATATATAAGGAAACTTTGCAATTCAATACCAAAATTACAAACAACTTGATTAAAAATGCAAAAGAAACTAAATACCTGTCAAAAATGAAATTCAGACGGCCAATCAGCATAGGAATAATGGCTCAACATCTCTAATTTTTATTAAAATACAAATCAAAACCACATAAAACCTCACACCTATTAAAATGACTGTTATCAAAAAGACAAAAGCTCACAAATGTTGGCAAAAATGTAAAGAAAAGATGGTCTTTGTGCATCTTTGGTAAGAATGTACATTTACAATGCTGTTACAAAAAGCAGCATAATGTTTTGTTAAAAAATAAAACTGAATCTGCAATGTATTAATTGGAGTAATAGAAATATATGTTCATTCCAATATTATTCACATTGATCTGGGTAAGAACACAAACCAAACATGCTTTAACAGATGAATGAGTGAAGATTATATGTTATATACATCATGAAAATATATATATAATACACTATTCAGTCTTATAAAAAAGCAATTCTGCCATTTATGAGAACATGGTTAAAGCCGGAGGACATCATGAATATTGACATAAATAATACACAGAGGAGAATACTCTATGATCTTACATGTGGAATCAAAAAGTCAAACAAATGGAAGCAGAGAATACAATGGTAGTTTTCAGGAGCTAAGAGGAAGAGTAACTGGGATAATGTTGGATGAAGATACATTCCAGTTACTGAAGACAAATATTTTCTGGAGATCTAATGTACAGCATAGGAACAGTAGGAAAATACAGTACATAACAACAGGAAATGTTGTATACTTAAAATTTGCTAAGAGGATAGATGTAAAATTTTCACACCATACACACATCCATAAACCATTACTGCATAGAGATGGTATAAATATAGATATGTTCATCAGCTGGAAATTGGTGATAATTCAACAATGTACATTAAACATCAAATTGTTGATCTTATACATACATAATCTTTGAATAATATTTCTGTAAAACTGTTTGAAAAAAACAAAGAAAATTTGTCTATTAAAAGTTAAAATAAGCTGGAGACTATCATTCAAAGTGAAATAAGCCAACAGCTATTTATTCAAAAAAGAAATATAAATGGCCAATAAATATGTGAAAAAATATGTTCAACATCTCTAGCAACTAAAGAAATGCAAATTGCAATACATTGAGAATTCATCTCCCGTCTTAATGGCAATTCAAAAATGTAAATAATAACAAGTTTTGGCAAGTATGTGGGGGAAAAGTACACTCATACATTGTTGGTATGACTACACAGTAGTGCAACCACCTGGAAAGCAGTATGGAGAGTTATCAAAAAAATAGAAAGGAAATCATAATATGATCTGGTTATCCTACTCTTTGGTATATATCCAAAAGACCTAAATATCAGCATATTTTAGGGATACATCCACATCAATATTTATAGCAGCAAATTCACAATAGACAAGCTATGGAACCAAAAAGGGTATTTTAGTCAGCTTCTTCACCTGTTACTAAAAACTCAACCAGAACAACATTAGAGGAGGAAGAGTTTATTTGAGGACTCACTTTCTGAGGTCTCAGTCTACAGGCAGCTGACTCCATTCCTCATGGGTTGAGGTGAGACAGAGCATCATGGTGGAAGAGTGTGGCAGAGGGAAGCAGCTCTCATGATGATCAGTATGCCGAGTGAGGTCTCTACTTGCCAGAGACAAATATATACCCCAAAGCCATGCCCCCAATGTTCACCTAATACAGTCACACCCTACCACTTCAATTACAACTCAGTTACTCCTATCAGGGGATTAGTTCACTGATTGAATTAAGACTCTCAAAGCTCAACATTCTTAACTTTCTCAAAGCCCTTATTCTTAACCTTTATGGGAGTTATTGCAGTCATCAGAGTATGAAAGAAGTCATTGTTACATTATTCAGGGTATAAATGAAAAGCATTACAAAGAAAGAAAGAAAGAAAGAAAGAAAGAAAGAAAGAAAGAAAGAAAGAAAGCAGAAACTTAAATGTAACTATTTTATGCAAAAATGAATTGATTTTTTAATGCAAAGTTATTCTAAGAGGCCTTGTTTCAAGATGGAGGAATGGAGGAGGTTGCTCTCCTGGCTGCCCTGTGGCATAAAATCAAGAAAGCAGATAGGCAGCTTCTCAGCAAGATGGGTAAAAAAAAAAGGAGGGAATATTTCACTGGAAATTAATGCTGGACATTTAAGGCAAATTGGGTACTCAGGAGGTTAAACATAATAAAATAGGAAAGAAATCCCAGCACCACAACCACAAGATAAGTGGTCCTCTGTGAAGAAAATGGAGGCATAAGGGAATTAAAGAAACCCACAATTTTAGGAGGCCTGTGATGTGTCTGGGTACATAGAAATCAGACATCAAAGACACTGTTGGACTAACCTAAAAGGTGTGTTATAAAATATCTTTGTGTGCAAAAATTGCATCTCTCCCTTCAGTGTGTGGTGGACACAGAAAGGAACCATTTTGTAGTTGTGCCACAGAGCTGGCAGCAAGAGGAGCTGTTTCTTGATAAAAACAAGCTGGGCTCAAGTACAGGCCAGGCAAACCTACACTGCATGATGTAGAGAGTAACTAAATGACCAGGAAAAAATCAAATGCAGACAAGGGTTTACACAGAAAAACCAAGGTCATGGAAACCAATCTGGCTTTCCTGTCACCCTTGAGTTCTGTGGCTCACAGGACTAGCTTGGAAAGATACAACTGGCAAGTAATTTGAAAGGGTGGAATGCAAGTGATTGTGTTTGGAGACTGAAACCCAGAGACCAAGAAATGCTGTGTTCATGGGTGACAGAGGGGACAAAGGATTGAATCCTCTGCCACATGAGTGGAATCCAGGAGAGATTTCTGGGTGCAGTCTCCCAGCATAAACTAGCAACTATGAGGCCCTGGAGGTGTACTGAATTAAGATCTTGAGAAAAAATTGCCATTCAATAAAGAACCTGAAGCCTACCTAGGCCTAAGGCCTAACCTCCAGGAGATCTACTCACTGCATCTCCTTTCATATTCTAGCCACCCCACCCTTAGGATGGAGGAGACATCACATCCCATCTCACTACACAAAACATGATTGAAAAGGGAAGCTAAGAATTTTTTGACTTTACAATGAAAACAATTCTTTAACTTTTCATTGAGATCATCTATTTTTCTACTTCTGTTCTTTAATTGTAACATAAATTGTTCATAGATACATATATATTTGTCTCTTATTTTCTCATTTCTAGCATATTTTGAGGGCAGTTATTTTTCATGGCTCAATATTTTGAGGACAAAGATGTTTGGTTATTCTATTTTGGTTTGGTTTTGTATTCTTTTATTTTCATAATTTATTTACTTATTTACTTTTTATTTGTGTGTATTTTTTCTTACTTATGTTTCTCTGGATTATCTTTTCTATTTGTTCTGTAAATAGTCACATTCTATTGTTCTCTTTTATTCTTACTTTAATTTTTCACTTGTATTTTCTTTCCCTTGCTCTGATCACCTCCTGCATCTCATGTTTTCTCCCTGTTCACCATTCAAAATTGTAAACTCTTCTGCAAACATACTGTTTTTGCAGTGGGCAATGACAGAAAATATCATTTCTCTTTATTGACAATTAACACTATAGATGTCATAGCAGAAACTATTAGATTTAAAGTTGTATATTTTTTGCACTGGTAGTTGTAATTATTTGTCTCCCCCTAAACAGTGAAATACTGGAAAAAATCAGGGACACCATAAGTCCACAGAGTAAATCACTGCCTCAGATCCATACTGTTAGATAGGTAGACACTTAAACAACATAAAAATCAAGGAAAAAATGTTCAAACAAGCTAAAATAATTCAATAAATAATCCATCAACACCACAGTGGAAGAAATATCAGAGATGGAGTTTACAAAGTTTTAGATAAGCTGGTCTGCAAAATAAAAGATGATGTACACAATGAAATCAGAAAGAAAATACAGGAAGTGAAAGAAATAAAGAAATAGAGATTCTGATAAAAAAAGCAGGGGTCCTCAAAATTAAGGAATTTATAAACCAAATTAAAAAATTCAATGAAAAGCATCACAGAAGACTAGATCATTTGGATGATAGAGTTTCAGGCAACAAAGACAAAATACATAATCTTGAACATAAAGTAGATCATGGAGAAACAATGTTAAGAACAATGAATAAAAATTCCAAGAAATATGGGAAAATATGAAAAGAACATTAAGATTTATCAAGATAAATGAAGACTCAGAGATACAAAACAAAGGAATATGCACAAACTTTTTAATGAAAGAATATCTGAAAATTTCCCAAACCTTAAGAATAAAATGAAAAATCAAACAAAGGAGGTTTACAGGACCCTGAGTATACAAAATTACAACAGACCTACACAAAGGCACATTATTATGCAAAAGCCTAAAATACAATATAAGGATCAGATTTTAAAGGCTGCTAGAGAAAAATGACCAGTCATAATTAGAGAGAAATCAACCCAGGTATCAGTTGATTTTTCAACCTAGACTGTAAAAGCTAGGAGGTCTTGAAATAATATATACCAAACTCTGAAAGAAAATGGAGGCTAACTGATAACATTATACCAAAAACTAAGTTTCAGATTGACAAAAAAATAAAAAACTTCCACCAAAAAAATCAAAAATAAATAAATAAAAATAATTTACAACTAGAAAGCCTTTACTACAAAATATACTCAATAAGAGATTTCATAAGGAAGAAATAAAAAATTAATAAAAGCCAGCAAAGAGAGGAACAACTCTAGAATAATCATCATCAATACAAGAAGAAACTAATTCAAATTAAAAACAGACATAAATAAAAATAGCAGGAAATAAAAATTATTTCTCAATATCATTGAATGTAAAATGGCTTAAAATCATTAATAAAAAGACGTAGACTGGCAGATTGGATTAAATAACAAGACCCAACAATATGCTCTTTTCAAGAGACTTACTTCATAGGCAAAGAAATCCACAGACCGAAGGTAAAAGAATGGGGAAAAACATATCATTCTCATGGATCTCATAAACAAGTAGGGGTTTCTATGCGCATATCAGCTAAATTGATTTTAAGGCAAAGTTAATCAGAATGGACAAAGAAGTATATTTTATACTGCTTAAGGGAATTATATATCAAAAGGACAAAACAGTCATAAATATTTATGCCCCAAACAACGGATCATCTATATACATCAAACAAACCCTTCTCAATTTCAAGAAAAAAAAATAGAGCACAACAAGATAATATTAGATGACTTTAACACACCTCTCATCACACAATAGATTTTGCAAACAAAAACTAAATGAGACAGCTATAGAACTGAGAAATAAAATTAAAAATTTAGACTCAACAGGCATATACAGAATATTATATCCATCAATAACTGAATACACTTTCATCTCAGCAGCACATGAGTCATTTTCAAAAATAGATCATATCTTAGGACACAAAGCAACTCTTAGTAAATATGAAAAAATAGAATACTTTGCATTCTATCAGAAGATAGTGAAATGAAACTAGAAATCAACAATAAAATAAAAAATAGAACCTACACTTACACCTGGAGACTAAATAATATTCTATTAAGTGAACAATTTATAACAGAAGAAATCCAGGATAAAATAATAATAATTAAAGAAAACTACTTAGAGTTAAATGAGAATAGTGACAAAATGTATCAAAATCTCTGGGCAATATGAAGGCATTTTTTAAGAGAAAAGTTCATGTCATTGAGATCATTCATTAAAAGAATAGAAAGTCAACAACTAAATAACCTTACATTAAGGTTATTTAATGAATAGAAAGTCAACAACTAAATAACCTTACATTAAGTTTATTTAATGAAAGTGGCAGAGAAAGAACAAATCAACACAAAAAGCAATAGAAGACAATAAATACTGAAATCAAAGCCAAAATTAAAACAAAAAATAATTTAAAAATCAACAAAAGAAAAAGGTGATTCTTTAAAAAAATATTGATAATCCTTAGCCAAGCTAACCAAGAGAAAGAGGAAAAAAACCTCAAATTAGTAAAATCCCTAATGAAAAAGAATATTACAATGGACACTACTGAAATGTAGATGATAATCTGAAATCATTTTGAAAATTCATACTCCAATAAAATAGAAAATCTTGAAGACATTGACAAATTTCTATAGTTATATGATTTACGCAAATTGAATCAGGAGGACATAGAAAATTTAAACAGATCAATGCCAAGCAATAAAATTGAAGACACTATCAAAAACCTACCAAGACAAAACAAAACAAACCAAAAACCCAGGACCAGATGGAGACTAAGCCAGGTTCTACCAGACCTCCAGAAAAGAATTAATACCAATCCTCCCCAAATTATTTCATAAAATGGAAATTCAAGGGACCCTTCCAAACTCATTCTATGAAGCTTGTGTTGCCCTGATACCAAACCCACACAAATACACATCAAGGAAATAAAACTTTTGACAAATATCCCTGAAGAATATAGATGAAAAAATTCTTCGGTGTTGTACACCTATAATCCCAGTGGCTCAGGAGGCTGAGGCAGAGAATTGCAGGTGCAAAGCTAGCCTTAGCAAATGAGTGAGGCTGTAAGCAACCTAGTGAAACCTGTCTAAATAAAAAGGGATGTGGCTCAGAGGTCAAGTGCCCTAAGGTTCAATAACAAGTTCAAAAAAAAAATCTTAATAGAGTAATGGCACCATAATCATTTGGGCTTCATCCTGTGGATGCAAGGTTAGTTGGACATATGAAAATCAATAAAAATAATTCATCACATCAATAGATTTAAGACATTTGTCATATGATTATTTCAATAGATTCAGGAAAAGCACTTCACAAAACACAGCATCCATTAATGTTCAAAACACTAGAAAGACTAGGGAGAGTAGGAGCATACCTTAACACTGTAAAAATATATATGTTACTTAAGGCCAATATCATTCTAAACAGAAAAATAATTAAAAGTATTTCCTCTAAACATTGGAATAAGAGAAGAATATCCTCTTTCGTCCTTTTCAACATAATGCTTGAAATTCAAGGCAGAACAATTAGACAAAAAGAAAGAAATTAAAAGGATACAAATAGGAAAAGAAGAACTCAAATTATTCCTATTTGCAGATGACATGATCCTATATCAGGAACAAACAAACAAACAAAAACTTCTAGCACTTACAAATCAATTCAGGAAAGTAGAATGATATGAAATTAATACCCACAACTCACAACTCAACTGCCTTCCTATACACCCATGCTGAATCAACTGAAACAGAAACTAGGAAAACTAGTTTGCAATAGCCTAAAAAAAATACAAAATACAAGATAAAACTTTGGAATCAATCTAACAAAAGAGGTAAAAGACTTCTACAATGAAAACCACAGAACTATAAAGAAAATAATTGAAGAAGATCTTAGAAGATAGAAAGATCTCTCATGTTCTTGGATAGGCAGAATTCATTGTTGAAATGGCCATGCTACCAAAAGTGCTATACAGATTTATGCAATTCCTATTAATGATGTTCTTCATAGATATAGTAAAAGCAGTCATAAAATTGATTTGGAAATATAAGAGGCCCAGAATATCCAAAGCATTCCTTAGTGAGAAAAGTGAAGCAGGAGGCATCACAGTACTAGAACTTAAATTATACTATACAGCTATAGTAACAAAAATGACATAGTATTGACACCAAAATATACATGAAGACCAATGGAATAGAATAGAAGAAATAGAGACTAACCAATATAAATGTAGAAATCTCGTACTAGACAAAGATTCCATAAATATATATTAGAAAAAATATATCCTTTCCAATTACTAGTGCTGAGGAGACTGGAAATCCATATGTAGCAAAATGAAATTAAACCTTGATCTCTCATTATGAAAAAAACTTAGCTCAAATTGGGTCAAGGATCTAGGTATTAGACCAAAGACACTTTGCCTATTAGAAGAAAATGTAGGCCAAACACTCCATCATGTTGCTTTAGGAAATGACTTCCTCAACAACACTCCTAAAGCACAAAGAAAAAAAAATTAAAAATTAATAAATGAAATTGTTCAAACTGAAAAGCTTCTTTACAGCAAAGGAAACAATCAAGAACATAAAAAAAAGCCTACAAAATGGGAGACAATCTTTGCCATCTGCAACTCAGAGCATTAATCTTCAGGATATATAAATAACTCAAAACACTTAATGCCAAAAAACTGAATAACCCTATGAATAAATGGGAAAAGGAATTGAAAGGACACTATGTAGAAAAAGAAATACAAATGGTCAACAAATTTATGTAAAAATTTTCAACATCTCTAGCAATTAGAGAAATGCTAATTAAAACTACACTGAGATTCCATCTTGCTGCAGTCAGAATGGCAACAATCAAGAATACAAGTAACAGCCGGGTGTGGTGGCACATGCCTGTAACCCCACCACTTTGGGAAGCTGAGACAGGAGAATCACCAATTCAAAGACAGCCTCAGCAACAGCGAGGCATTAAGCAACTCAGAGAGACCCTGTCTCTTCATAAAACACAAAATGGGGCTCAGTGGTCCAGTACCCCTGAGTTCAATCCCCAATACCAAAAAAAAAAAAAAAAAAAACAAGTAAAAATAATTGTTAGTGAGGATGTCTGAAAAAGGGTACATTCTTACATTGCTGACAGGGCTGTAAATAGATACAACCACTCTGGAAAGCAGTATAGATATTTCTCAGAAAACTTGGAGTGGAACAACAATTTGACCCAGTTATCCCACTTCTAGTTTTATACTCAAAGGACTTAAAATCAGCATACTACTGTGACAAAGCCACATCAATGTTTATTCTAGCTTGATTCACAATAGGTAAACTGTAGAAGCAAGTTAGGTACCTTTCAACAGATAAATGGATAAAGAAAATGTGGTTTATATAACATAAAGAAGAATGTAGTTACAGCATTTGCCGGTAAGTGGATGGAACTGGAGGCTATCATGCTAAGGGAAATAAGCCAATCCAGAAAACCTAAAGGTCAAATATTGTCTCTAACATGTGGATACTAATACAAAATAAGGGGACGATGAAAGAGGATAGAAGTTCAGTGGATTATATATGGGGGAATGATGTGTGGAGGGGAGAGGAATAGGAAAGACAGTAGAATGTATCTGACATAACTTTCCTCTTTTCATACATGAATTTACCACATTGAATCTCAACACCTTGTATTATCACAAGAATGAGATTCTAACTAGAATAAGTTATACTCCATGTATGTATAATATGTCAAAATTCATACTATCATCATGTATATATAAAAAGAACAAATAAAAATAAAAAAAACAAAATTTCTTTAAGATATTGAAAATAAAATAATGGGCAGAATATAACCATCGTTCACAATGGAAAGAAAAATGGGGCTTGATATGTCGATACAGACAGTGTTTGGAAAAATTAATCAGAAAAAGAGTAACATTCTATAATACAAATGATAACACTACCAACGTATATCTTTCATGGAATCTTTTTTAGTAAAATGAATTCTGAATGAAAATAAAAGAAGAAATAGAGAACATCATAAGAATTGGAGTCTTCAACTGATTACTTCTTGGTCTCTTATTATGAGAAGTGCTAAGTTTCCTCTAAAACATTTTGAACTTCAAACATTTTTAGCCCCAGTATAAATATATAAGTATCATGGTTTCTGCTGGGGAACAGCCCCATAAAGATTGCCTTCCCTTTCTTGCCTTCATGTCCCTATTTTTAGTATAACATTCATTATTCCACTCTTACCTCATCTAGTGCTCTCTAGAGCACACCGCAGAGTAGTCATCTCCTTTGGGGAATGACTGATGGTAAGCAGGGCTCTCTGCTGGGTGTAATGGAATAGAATATCCCTCGAACTAACAATATTTTCAAATCCTTTTGTTGTTCTATTTTTTCTCCATTATTTTCAGAATCTATGTGACATTTCTCTTTAGGCAACTATCTTTGCACATGTGACTAAAACCTTGAACCATGAGCTCTTCTTGTTTTATTTTCTTGACCTACTCCTAACTTTCAGCCTAGAGAGTTGTCCAGTTGTAGTAATAAGTGGGTCCATACAAAATATTCATTTGGTCAAAACACTCATTTGGTCAAAACACAAATTCCAAGTCAGCACTCTGAAGAAGTAATTCCACTTAGAAATTACAGTGGTGTCAGATCAACATCTAAGTGCTATTGTCCTTAGATACACTTGAGTTGGGAGCAAGTTCACTGGGGTTTTCCTTAGAGCTCTAATACCACACTTTCTTGGCACCTGTTCTTCCATAATAGATTTCATAACTGTCTCTCACCTGTTATGATTATTGCATCAGAACTTTGGAAAAATAACTTTCCAATCTAGTTAGATCTTTTGAAAGTATTCCATTAGTTCAAGGAAATTTCCTTCTACCTTTTTCTTATTGCCACTATATCTGTAAAGGCTCAAGAATTTCCTAGATTAGAGCTTCTGTGTAGATATTACTCCAGTTATTAAGTCTCTTTCTCATTCAATCTTATGGATTTTCTAATGGTTTGTAAAGTATAAGATACATGGCACTTCACAAATCCCTAAAATATATTTAAGGTAGGTTTTTGTCATGGCTGAATTCCTATGATTCTTTTCATTCATGTTTACTTTAGACAACAATATTTAAGTATTCCTCTTAAATAAACCCCTCTTTTTTCATACAGTTACCAGATTTGTTCTTAGCTCTTTCTAAAGCTCACCATCTCCTGAGCCATATTCCTTTTATATACCTTTGAAACATACTTTAGTTTTTTTCTGTTATTGCTTAACATTTTTACATGGTTCCCATACTAACCTGAATCCTATTACCAAAGTTCTCAAATACAGGCTTTCTTTACTGAACATAGGCTTGCTTTCCTCATATATAGTTATTTTCCCAATGGAAATTTCAGTCACAGTTTTCTTTATTGGCCTCCTGAAATTTGCATAGAATAAGTGCTTGCTAACTACCTTACTTAGGGATTCATAAAATCTGTCACACTGGATTATCAACATATAAGATCATAAATACATTCTGGTGGTAGAAGTTAAAATTTAGTTGGATATACAAAAATTGATGTCTAGGCACAACTATAGAAATACTCTTAATTTGTCCCTAATCTTTAAATAAAGGAGAATTTATTTTGTTATTAGGCTTTTAATTATAAAGTAACATTCATCTTAATATAGCATGAGATAACAGAAGATGAAAGATTTCCACATTTATTCAATTTTTGTGGAACATAAACATAGCTAAAAAAAGTTTTAAAATTTCTCAGTCTTCTAATTCCCAGAATGTTTATGAGAATCCTAAAAGAAAGTGAAATCCTTTTTTTTGTTTGTTTGTTTTTCTTTCATTATCCTCTAAAGACATTTTTATTTGTACATGATTCAAGTTCAGAAGAATTTCAAAATAACTGGGAAAGGAGAAAAGACCCACTTAAGAGCACACAGGTCTTCATCATGCCAGAATCCAAGACACCGCAGGGATGGGGAACAGAAAATTACCAGAAACTGGGATTCCTCAAGTGTTTATAAACCTTGGCTATACTCAGATGTCTGCAGTTACCTTTTATTTGACTAGCACAGGGAAACTCCTTTGTATCTTTGTTCTCAAAGTATGTTCCATCCATTAGCAGTAGCTACATGGTAATACCTATGAGGTGCTTATGTGCAAAAGATCAGGTTCCATGCCAGAGCTATAAGATTAGTCATAAAGTGCACTCCAACAATTGCCAGGTTAGGTCATGTGCATACTAATTTTGAAAAACATTTCTCTTTGCCTAGTCTTAATGTGGTCCACCCAAGCACTAATTTTTTAAAAGTAGCTTGATGTTAGAAGATAATAAGTGGGATGGTATCAAACTAAAAAAAATCTTCACAGCAAAGGACACAATCAAGAACATAAAGTGAGAGGCTGCAGAATGGGAGAAAACCTTTGACACCTGTATCTCAGGTAGAGATTAATGTTCAGGACATATAAAGAACTCAAAAAAAAATGCCAAAAAACTTCCAAATAATAAAATCAATAAATAGTCAAAGGAACTGAACAGATACTTCATAGAACAAATACACTAGATCAACAAACATATGAAAAATGTTCAACATCTCTAGCAATTAGAGAAATGCAAATCAAAACTACACTGAGATTCCATCTCACTCCAGTCAGAATGGCAATGATCAGGAATACAAGTAGCAATAAATGTTGGTAAGGATTTGGGGGAAAGGATCCACTTATATATTGTTAGTGGGGCTGTAAATTGATGCACATGCACCCACTCTGGCAAGGATTATGGAGATTCCTCAGAAAACTTGGAATGGATCCTCCATTTGACCCAGCTATCCCACTCCTTGTCTTATATCCAGAGGACTTAAAATGAGCATAGTTCAGTGACACAGCCACATCAATGTTTATTGCAGCTTAATTCACAGTAACTAAGCTATGGAACCAATGTAAGTGCCTTCAACAGATGAAATGATAAAGAAAATGTGGTGTATATATGCAATGCACTATTACTCACCCATAAAAAAGAGTGACTTTATGACATTAGACATTTATGAGTAAATGAATTGATCTGGAGACTATCATATTAAGCTATATAAGCCAATGCCACAAATCCAAAAACCAAATGTTCTTTCTGAGGATGCTAACACACAACATGGGGGGCAGGAAGGAGGAGGGGAAGAACAGAAGTTCAGTAGATTAGACAAAGGAGAATGAAGAGAAATTCTGAGGGACAGGAATAGGAAAGACAGTAGAATGAATATGACTTTACTTTCTTACATACGTATACAAATATGCTTCAGTGAATCTCTATATCATGTACATCCATAGACTGGTATCCTAATTATAATAAGATGTACATAATGTTTGTATAAATATGTCAAAATATACTGTAAGGTCATGTATAACTAAAAAGAACAAATAAAAAAAGAAAAATCCTTTGGAAAAAAAGTCAGTCCGGTTAAATATGCTTCAAGCATTAAAGACCATAGAGCCTAAGGAACTGACCATGTGATCCTTTAACCCCAATAGCAGGCCACATTTTTGATCTATAACAAATTTTGTTGGGGGTTTAGGAAAGAAACTAATCCATTTTTATTTTGTATAAATTTCTACTTAACTAAACGCTTAAAGATTATCTGAGTACCTAGCTAGAGTATTAACTTCAATATCTGCCTTCTACTGGAGAACAAGATTTATGACTTACATTGGAAATGAAACATTATACTGCTTTTTCTCCTTGATTCTTCTCCATATTATTAGAATTTGTGGCATAACTGTGCAGTAAGGCACAGTTTGCTATATCAAAGATTTGCAGAAAATAACCAATAACCAAATAACATTTTAATAACAAAGCATAAAGCTAAGTATTGTTCATTGTTAATGAAGACAGTTATGAATTTGGGGACTGAGAAGTTGAAGAGTTAGAGAATATAAATTGTAAATTGTGTAGTTAGAATTACACCTCAGAATTTGAGGCTACTACTTTGAGAAAGAATATTTCTTTCTTTAATTTTTTAACTCCAAAGATTTAAATATAAAATTGTACGAATGTGTTTTATTTAGTCATCTGATTACATACTGTTTATTATATTGAATTATGCTTAGGTGATAAGCTATGGAAATAAATTATAGAATACACAAACATGGTCTACAATTTAAGGATTAGATAGAAAAGATTATAAACAGAAATAGTACTTTGAAATAATGCAAAGAGCAGAAATACTTTTTTAGTCTTTAAGTGATGTCACATGAAATGAAACTAGAGTAAAATTTTCTGCACTGTTGATTTCTGAAGCCCTTGTTCTTTTTTTTGGAACTTCTGAGCATGGAGATATTCCTTACGCAGGTGTTGGAGATTTCCATGAAGGAATCTGTTAACTTGGGTCATAATTACCTCATTCTGAAGAAATTCATGAACAGTTGAGAAATAAGGACAGCTGAGGTAGAACTTAAAGAAAAGGTGAAAATATTCTCTGGATATTTAGATGAAATCTGAGGCACCATCAGACCCTAAAACACTTTTGTGGGCATAGAGTTTTCTGCAACCTGTAGTAATCTACACATAAACAGAATTAGGGACCAAAAATCAAGTTAAGCTCTGGCCTTTAGAGCAATAAAATAGCCACATATTTACTTTCTGTGTTGTATTTCTATATATGTTATGGAAATTATCAATCTGTTCTTTGCTATCACTGTGGTAATTTAAGCAAAAGATCTGTGACTATATTTGGAAAAATGGTAAATTAAGAAGCAAAAGTATTTTATTAGATGTTTAAATGCACCAATTAGGATATACCAAGTGATTGATGTCAATTAGAAAAATACAAGCTGGATAGAAATCTTTATTGTTAAATGATCTAATCATATTTAATATGTACATTTGCACATATGCACACATACTTCCCTATAAGCCCTATGCATACACATATGCATGTACACACACACACACACACACACACACACACACACACACACATGCTTTTCATTTAAGGGCCATTAACCCTGAACTGTCCAGGCAGTAAAATATGGCTGGTTATTTGACCAGATTCTAAAAGCATTCCTTTGTGATTATTTACCAGGACGTTTTAAGCACTCATTCAGAAAATAGGCATAGAAAAACTCATTTGGAGTAAATTCCAATTATTGTAGAGCAGTCCACAGTCCAAATATTCCTGAACTCTGAAATACTTAGCATCATTAAATTGACCTCCTTCAGCAGCTAAACATTAGTTGAGTCATCTGCTGAGTCATTAAAACAGAGTATTAAAAAAAAGATGAAATGTTGATGTGCTTTCAAAGTTTCCTGTAATGAAAGTTGATTTTTAAACTTTGTGTCTAATTTGTTTCCGTTGATTGATATGAGTTTCTGGCCTCTATATGGCCTTTTGAGTTTGCTCAGTAACACACTTCAGGATTTACTACCAGCTTAATAGAATTTTTAATTTAGTGAAGCAAAATGGTAATACAGTAGTATCCCTAAAGGACAAGCAGTATCATTATTTTGTGGGTGTTAAATTCCTCTAATCAAATCAATTTCAATTTATGCTTTTTTGTTATAATATGTAAATTTATTTAAAGCAGGAATGTTCAACTGCCTGTAATAATGATTCTTCATACTTCCATTCACAGTGTCATGGCAAATGAGAATGATGTCTCTGATAATTAAAGTTCAGATTTGGGGGTTAGTGTAAAGGGTAAAAGTATTTGCTTTGAATATTAAAAACATTACAAATAGATCTTCCCTTTGGAGAAATGCAGAAAAGTCTTATATCTTCCACATCAGAGATGAGTAACAAAAAGCAAGGTTCAGGGAGAGAGCTGCAAACAAGAGTAATGGGCAAAACTGTGCTCATGTGACCCACCATTCACTCATTTAGAGATTCTGCAGCTGTTTTTGATGGGCTATTGGTGTTCAATCTGAAAAGAAAATACAGTCTAATGTTTTTCAGTGACTAAAAGCACCATAAACTGTGTTGAACATGAATAAAAGTTACATATTCTGTCGTTTGCAATATGCTTGGGTACCAGACACAGGGGTATAATGAAGACACTGATGCCACTGGAGCAAGTAATTCATTGGTATTAAGGAAATTTTTACTTACATAGGCAATAATGGAATGTCAAAATTATGTAGCTAGGTAAATTATGTCTCTAAATACACTCAAGAGATAAAACACAAAATGGAAGGTTCTGATTTTTACCTTCTGGCACTCAAATATGGTTTAACATATTTTATTTCTCTCATAATTTGTGGCCTGTAAAAATTGGCAAACAGAAAGAAGATTACTCCTTGCAAAACTATGCAGGAAGAAACTCTGGATTTTATTCACCTGATTCTTCCTCAAATAGTGGTGATAGCCTCTGCCATATGATTTGTGCTCAGGACCGTTAAACTTGTCCTCCCAATGCTGAGAGTGGTTTCAAGTGGTAATGCTGAAGCTCATGTACTTCTTTCAAATGAAGATTTACTTGAGATTATTTTAGTACATCTTGGTATTTTTTTCAATTTTTAATTTATTTTTAATAGCTTTCTCCATATTTTTATTGGTGCGTTATGGTTGTACATAGTGATGGGATTTATTGTTACATATTCGTACACATCCTGGTATTTTAAAACAAGGTGCATAGGAAAGCTCTAAACTTTTCCCATCTAATATTTTAAAGAGAGAAAGGTAGCACATTGTCACTGCCTTTGGCTTGGCAATTGCCACCTCATCCCACCCTTTGACCTTTCTAGTGATCCTCTATTTGAAAAAAAAAAAGTTTTTCTTTTCTTCATCAACATATTTATCTAAGTACTTTGCAAAGTGGTCCAATATGACCTGGAATGTGCTGCTTATGATCTTAAACTGTGAAAATCAACCCCATCCTCAGTTTTCAGCCAACCCACTGCAAATGTTTAATTACCAAACTGTTCAATGTGTTTCATCTTTCTTCATAATACACACAATGTTTTATATATAGATTTGATGTCACATGAAACATTTTTGATAGCAATTAGCACTAAAACAATTGTCAGTTAGGGCTGAGAGTATAGTTCAGTCAGGAATAGGGTTAAAATTCTTGCCTAGGATGGAAAGCCCTGGGTTTGATTTCCAGCACCACCTCCAACAATTATTAGTAATCCTAGAGTAGTGAGCACCTACACCAAAGTTATGCGTGCTGATCTTGATCACCCTAACACTTAAGGGATCTTTGTCAAAGATGTCCCAAAATAGCAGAGGATCTAGTGGTGGAATAAATAGATATACATAAGGACAAATACCATGAAATAAGATATAACTGCAAACTGTGATGAGTATTCCAAAAGAAACTCCATGGTAACATAAAATTATCAAGATGAGTTAAGATCAATTTGAGAGTGAAAGAATGACTCCAAGGAAGGAAATTTGATCTAATACCTAAGCAATGACAGCATTTAAATAGTTACAGAGTAAAAGCAGAAAATATTGTCTGATTTTCAAAAATCACTCTGCCCACTATTAGAAAAATGTCAGTGTGTGTTTATGTTTATCAGATGAGGGATGGACAGAAAGGTTTATGAGATATTCCCTTGGGAAAGTGCTATACTATTGGAAACACAGGATTTCAGATACTTGAATAAAGGAGTAACAACAGAGAAATAGAAGGGAGGTATATTTGAGCAATAATTTGAATGTAGAATCTTTGGCACTTTCTGATGGACTTGGAGTATGGAAGACTGGAAAGTTTATTTCAAGCTCTGGCATGAATAACTGCTATTTACAAGTAATCTTTGCCAAAATAGAGCCCAAGGCAGTGACTCCATGAGATAAGGGATAACTAGAGTTAATTTTTTAAGCCAGAGATGCTTATGAGAATTCTGAGAGGTGAAAAAGGAATTGGGAAAAATCCATGACTAAATCCTGTTAATAATTAATATGTATGATCTTCAAGAAGAATCTTAAATTAGAGCAAGAGACAAATGTAAATACATTATTATTTGAGGAAAAAATGCCTCTAGCTATTTTCCAATGCAGCTTCTCCATTCATTAATTTTTGTTATGATTATTACTTGTTAATATTGTGAATATTTTAAAATAATTGTACAACAAAGGTAATTGCCTATTATGTTTCCTATTTCTCATTTTGGAGAATTATCTTTCTGGTGTCTTCTCATATGAATTACAATATAGTGGATATATGAAATCTGGACTCCAGATAATTTCCTCTTACAATTTTGTGTGTACTATCTTACTAATTGAATGCATTGATACAAATGGAAAATTCAGAGATTAAATTGAATTTAATGCTTTTGTAGGCATTATTTTCAACTTACAAATTTTGAAGAAATTTTCAAAATAGTTTACCTTTTTACTCACAGATCTTGACAATTAATTCCTAATTATTACCTTAGTTCAGAGTTGTATGAAACATGACATCCCTAATCTAATTTTACATGTATGAATTTTTTAAATCATTGTTTCAGTACTATCTGAACCATATTCTATGATATATAACTGAGACTAATTTTCCCTGATATTTCCTCCCTTATTCTTTTTTTCAAATATGTATTTATACTCTCAAAATATTCTTAAACTTATTATCTATATTATTAATAATGATTTCTATTAAGAATTTTAAAGTTTTTTAATTAAGGTTTTATTTTTATTTTCCTGACTTTTGATTCATGATATTCTTTTTCATAGAAGATATTTTATACAAGTAGTTTAGAAAAATTACTTCTGTTTCATGAAGGTAATATTTTCAGAATACCTTCTGAAAAGCTTAAAATGTCTTCTAATGTTATGAGTACTTTTTTATTGAATGAAAATTAATATTTTTTCTACTCAATTTAGTCTCCAATTGTTATCAGGTGTGCATTCAGATGCTGACTTTGTATCTCCTACTTAGTTTCTCATATTCTGGAAAAGACATTGAAGCCTTTTCAATCTGGGACCCAGGAGAAGGCTGTTCACAGGACAGGGACCACTCATAGGCAGACAAAGCGGGGAATGTAGACTAATTCTTCTTGGGAAATAGCTCTTCAAATTTTAGAGAGAAGAAAGAGTGCTACACAAACTTCTGGAAGGCAGTTAAATGTTCTCTAGTATAATTAAAGAGCTCACATAGGAGATAGCATGAAAAACAAACTCACACATGATAAATAAAAAAGAAAGAAAGTAGGGAGGCTGAGACAGGAGAATCGGGAGTTCAAAGCCAGCCTCAGCAATGGTGAGACGCTAAGCAACTCAGTGGGACCCTGTCTCTACATAAGACACAAAATAGGGCTGGGGATGTGGCTCAAGTGCCCCTGAGTTCAATCTCCAGTACCAAGAAAAAAAGAAAGAAAGAAAAAAAGAAAGAAAGAAAGAAAGAAAAGAAGGAAGGAAGGAAGGAAAAGTGCTTGGATATTGTTTGTATCCATTTCTGTTGATTTCTGCTACTAGGACTAGATTTGTGCTTTAGTCTTTTTGCATATGCCTTTTTCAAATTGGTTTTAACCTTCACCAAAATAGGGACTAATAGCTCATAAAGATCTATGCCAGGTTCTACTTCATCTTTCTCTCTCTTTTAGATCTTGGTAGATAAAACAAGTCACAAAATTAAGGGTAAATAAAATAGTGTTATTCAGTTATTCAAAACATTTGATCAATACAGAGATTCTGAAAATCTACTCAATTCTTTAAAACATGATTTGCATAGAGGCAATTCTACATAGTGTATCTTTATTTTAAATACTTTTGCACTGTGTTCAGCCTCCCAATAGTGGTGAATATCTGAGTATTGACACTATAAACAGTTATCTACTACAATGTGTAGTATTTTTATTTTTACTATCATGGCAGGATAGACAACAAGAGATAACCGTTAGAGAACTTGAGTGAGAAATGTTTTTAATATTGGTAAGTGAATTCTATACTTGATAGAGCCAGTTCCTTAACCACACTGATCATCGATTAAGAGTGCAATCCTAACTTTTGCAGATTTGAGAAAAGCCCCAAAATTTATTTCCCAAAGATCAAATAACACTTGAAAAAAGATGTTTTGCTTCAACCTGCACTAATGCTAGGAAAAACCTCTACTGGAAAACTGAACATATGTGAGAGTAATGGAAAAACTTGTAATCCTCCATTTGCTAAGAGATGCCTGTACTTACATCTAATAGAAGGGGCAGAAATAGATATTTCTGAGAAAACAAAGACATCTCATATGTGCTTTATTTTGTACTAAAATTATTTTTATGATAATTTTCGGAAATCATGAAACAATAAAATATAAAAACTAGAAAGGATTTTAAAGATAATTTCATGCAATACTCTCATTCTGTTTGTAAATAAGAGGTCTTAGTAGGAAATTACTTGCTGAGCCAGAGTTCAGTAACTTCATAGGTGAAAAATCACTCAGTCTTTCAGCTTCCTGCCAGTGAATGAACATTTTTCCCCATACTACATAAGCAAAGTCTCATGTCTGATTGATTGTTTGTGTGTGTGTGTGTGTGTGTGAGAGAGAGAGAGAGAGAGAGAGAGAGACAGAGAGACAGAGAGAGAGAGACAGAGAGATAAAAAGAGAGAGAGAGAGAAGAGGAGGGAGGGAGGGAGGGAGGGAGATGGAAACAGATTTGGTGTATGTACAATAATTTCTCTCTACCTTTTTATAGCTTGTCATTCTGATAGACATCAGGGGTACAAAGTTCTTTTCTAGTCAATCTCAGAATGAAGGCTCTTAAATTTTACAGCTAACAAACAAAAACACTAATTATTTATCCTATTTAATGATATCTCTTTATATAAATACAACCAAGAATCATTTTCTATAATATTTGTGCATTTATACAGTGTAAATTTACTAAAAAATATTCAAAATATATATCAGTATCCTGACTGGGTTAATCACTATTCTGTCACTATTACAAATACCTGAGGTAATTAAATTTTAAAGAGAAAAGGTTTGTTTGGGCTCATCATTTTAGAGGTTCAATATACTATTGGTTAAACCCATTCCTTTCATGTCTGGAGCATGTTGCAGAGCAAAATTCATCTTCCTCATAATGGTCTGTCCAAAACATGTCCCACAGTCCCTTTCAAGGGCATTGACCTAATACCAGTGATCTAAGATACTTCTCTTGGCTCTACCTCTTTAAGGTTATGCTATTTCTGATTAGTACCTTCCTGGGGAGCAAATATTTACCACATGGACTATTACGGTTTAGATATGAGATGTCTCCCAAAAGCTCATTTGTGAGCTGATAAAAGAAAGTTTAGAGGTAAAATGATTGAGTTATGAAAGCTTAAACCTAATCAGTGCATTAATCTCATGATAGGGATTAATTGTAGGGTAAGTAGGGTGTGGCTGGAGGAGGTAGGTCATTGGGGTATGCCTTTGGAGTATATATTTTGTCCTTGGTGAGAGAAAAGTCTCTCTCTGCTTCCTGGTGTGATGTCCTGGGCTGCTTTCCTCTGCTATATATTTCTACCATGATGTTCTGCCTCATCTCAGACTCAGTGCAACAGAGTCAGCCATGTATAAACTGAGATCTCTGAAACTTTGAGTGCCAAATAAACTTTCACTTCTCTAAAATTGTTCTTGTCGCATCTTTTGGTCACAATAGTAAGAAAGCTGACTAAAACAGACCATTATGGGATACTTAAGACACAAAATATAACATTGATTTTAGCTAATTTTGATGAATTTAAAATAGGTTGCTTTTTTCAAATGGAAGATATAATCAAATGTTTATATAATTGAGACAGATCCTAAAAGGTCAGACTCCTCCTGAGACTGGAAAGGCTAGCATAACATATCTTACTTTCTCTCAATCAAACCTATGTTCCTTTTGTACGTTACATTTTACTTCTTTCCATTCAACATTGTTTCCTCTTCCTAGGGACTGCAACTCAGAAGCAAGAGGAAATTTCTTGAAAATTCATGAGCAATGTGAGCTGGCAGTGAGAGTAATATATTCTTAAATTATATATTTGTTATTATTTGCTCAATTACACATTTCTTTAATATGTACACATGTCAGATAATCTGAACTCCGTGAATACAAAAGTACACCATGACCTTACTTAGAAGAGATAACATATCTATTAGAAGCGTCACACATGAAAACAGATAATTAAAGGAAATTTGGTTAAGCTATATAAAAATGGTATGAACAAAGACTTATGAGACTACAGAGAAATGAAATACCAATGAGGTCATCACAGAAGAGGAAATCTTTAAATTTAGTCTTTTGAAAACTTTCTAGAATTGATGAGATTATGCCAAAGATAGAAAGGGTAAGGAACAACTTAAGTCAAATTAAAGGATCTTGAAAGAGCATGATATATTAAGTGTAGCTAGATTTTCCTAAAATCATCCTGTCTTTTGTTGATATGATTTAGGATAGATTGTTTAGAGTCTCATGTGCCCATTTGACAGGTAGAGACTTCTCTGATGGTGTTTTCAAAAATAGGTAAGGGAAAGGATAAATTTTCCTAGGGTACTTTACTCACAACTCTTGATTCAAATGTTTCCAGTTTGTTAGTCAGCTTTCCATGATTGAAACAAAAATACCAAGAAACAGAACTTGAAAGAAAGTTCTATTTTGTCTTACTATTTGGTGGATTCAATCAAAGATCAGTTGGCTCCAAAGTAGAACCATCATGGTGGAAGAACACGGTGCAGCAAAATTGCTCACCTCCTGTCAGCCAGGCAAGAGAGAGAGAGAGATAGATGATAGAGACGGGGGTGGTGGGAGGGAGGGAGAGACACCAGAGATCAGAGATATGAAATATCTTTCCAGGACATGCTGACATGCCCTCTGTGATCTACTTCTTCCCACTAGGCCCTACTTTCTAAAGTTTTCACCACCCCCTCATTAATGTCATCAAATATGTCTTCATTAATGTATCGATCAGTGAGGTCAGATCTCCATGACCAAATCACTTTCCAGAATCCCCAACTCTAGCCCACGGTGCATTGCAGATCAAGCCTTCAATACAGGTGTTGTTGGGGCACACTTCATATCCAAATGATAACACTATGGATTGTATTAGAATTATGAGTCCTTTTCAGAGAACTGAAGACTTAAACCTTTCCATTGCTTTTTAGATATTTATTTCTATTTTCAAAAAGTGTCTTTCTCATCTGCTAGCCCTAATCTGTATATAATTTAAGGTGGCTTTTCTTATAAGATGGAGGGACATTCCTCACAGTTGATATTTCATTGATGTATTCAGATTTTGTGATTCAAATATGCTGTACTCAGACTTGTGCTTTCATGCTTATATATTGCCAGCCCACTCAGATAATTCAATCTTAATTTGTTTTCTTGTTAATACAAACTATTTTCTGTCTCTGGCCACACGGGATTTCACCAACCTGTTCTTACCTGTGACTCAGGTGCTAATAAAAGAGAGAATTCAAAGAAACTAAAACTGAAATAAACACACTTTCCTCCCTCATCACATTCAATTCTCAGCATAAGAATTTATAATGTGTCTAATGCAGGTTACAAATTTTAAGAATAATCATGGACAAGTAATTTAGCATCACAATAAAATAAATATTTCTAACATAATTGCTGTTAATAAACTCTGATGCTATCAACACCTTTTGTTGATCTTTGTGATAGAAAATATGTAATGGTTCTTGGAAAATGTGTATGCACACTCTTGTCATCTATTAACGTATATATCAAGTTTATATGTAGGGAAACAGCATAAGGCTGAATCATCTGGCTATTTTAAACAATTGGATCAATAGTCTCTACATATAGAAGTAATGTTTTGTTTGGGTTTAGATGCTTGTAGGCATTATGTTTCTAGTTGAACATACTAGTGACATTCTACTTTTGGCAGCAAGGATTAATTTAGTGTAAAAGTGAATCCCACCCAGTGGTATATTTTCAAAATTTACTCTAATTTTGACAGTGTATCTCAGGAAACCCTTAGAGGGAAGTTGTAACATCAGCTGAAACTGATGTGTGAAGGGGAAAGATTATCACTTTTTCTAGATAGTTAAGATAAAAGTGAAACATTTTTCAAATTCAGTGAGCCAGACAGGTGTTCTGAGCACTAAGTTTTCATAATTCTGCATATTTCCATTTCCCATTTTATCACTCCATTAATTCCACTCTTCTAATGAAGACCTTTATGTTATCATTTCTGCTCTCAACCAATCATTCTGGATACAGTACACTCACAGTTAGGTTTTCACTTTGTATTAATCTACTTTAAGACATGCTTTCTGGGCATACTTTGCATCTAAATGTACCGAAATCTTTAAAAAAGTGTTAAGAATATATATTAGTTGAGGGAAGTTAGCTTGGAAATCTCATTCTTGTTTCCTTTCTTACTTCTCCATCTTCCCAGCTGTAATAACTAATCTTTTCCTCTTTTCTTCTAATAGACTTTCCTCTTGTTAAAATCTTTCATATGTTGTAAATTATATTCATCTAAATTTCAGCCTTGAGTTCTCATTTAAACAATATTCAATTTCTCTATAAGAGAACAGCCCTAGTGGTTGGACCAGTGTATGAGCTGTAGCACAGCTGATGGCTGGTTTCTCCAGATAACAGCAGTGAAGGCAGCACAAGTCCACGGACTGTGTCCTGAAAATGTCTAAGGACATTACACTAATGTTAAATTGTGTGCTTCTTTCCATCATGTTATCTAAATTTTCTTTATAGAAATGTGTGATTTATGTTATTAACTATCATGAAGAATCCTCAAAGTTCAAGAACCTTATGAAGGAACACTTGGGTTAAATATCAATGAATATTTTTTGATAAGATTTCAGAGAAAAGAGTTTTCTCCAAAATCGCACATTGTGATGAAACACATTGAGTGTGATGAGACCAGGCTGTCTGAGGAGTAACAGAGACTAGAAGAAGACAAGAAAATGCCCAAAGCTATTTCATATGCTTCACTCTGCTTCCTAAAACTGACATATTGACTTGAGAAAGAGCATGCCTGAGCCATCAGAAAAGTGACTTTGGTGTTTCTAGATTATTATGTTAGTGTAAAGTGTGGGAATTTCATTACCAGATACATAGCATAACAATGTTATGTTAAATATTGTTGGTTGCCTTCATTTTAGACACAATGATTAAATTATGGTCAAACTTTAAATTGTTAAAACTTCCAAAGAGCAAATTAAAAAATAAAAGAAAGAATTGCAATCAATAAAATAATTCAAACTATCTGATCTTAGGATCTAGAAGACTCATGAGTAACTCATTATATTTTATTTCCAGGTTTTTAAAGATTTTTTCTAGTAATGTACCAAGAGCTAAAGTAAATGAAGAGTTAACCTGTTAGGGCTGAAAAATATGCCATTTGCAAATTGAATTTTTGAGCTCTTCCTCTTTACTAACAATTGTTTTCTATAGTTGTTGAATTTGTCCCTACTAAATTTACACACACACACACACACACACACACACACATAAATATATACACAAATATAAAGACAGAAGAAAAAATCTAAATAATTACCAACAAAGCAGTTCTTAAAGTTGGTTAGGGCAAGGAAAGGTTGAAATAAGGTTATTTTGAGACAATTTTTGCCTACTAAAAGTTCAGAATCTAATTATAAAGGAGGAATAATCATAAGGTAGTTACTACAGTTCTGTAAGTTAGCTTTTTGTTGCTGTGATAAAAATACATAACAAGAACAACGTAGAAAAGAAAGTTTATTTTGGCTCATGGTTTCAGAAGTTTAGTCCATGGTCACCCAACTGCATTCCTTCTGGATCAAGATAAGAATATCATGGCAGAAGTGCATGACAAAGAACACTGTTTCTGGTGACCAGGAAACAGAGAGGGAAAGAGGAAGGACCCATGAGGAAGATCAATACTTCCAGGGAACAACCCCAGTAACCCACTTCCTCCAGCCATACTCCATCTTCCTACAGTTAGCATCCAATCAGTCCATTTAAACTAGGATGAACTAATTAGGTTATAGCTCTCAATCTATTCATTGCACTTCTGCATATTCATGCATTAACACAGGAACTTTGGGGAAACACATCATATCCAAAAAATAACAATGATATAATGTGGGAGAAATAGACATTGTGCAAGTGAACTAGAACACTTTTTTCCCAACTATTTGAACTATGGTGTCACCATCTACAGGAAGGATATGAATACTCATCTTGAAAGATTTTAATGAAAATCAAAGAAATTCTGTATAAAATAATTGGCACAACATAATGAGTTATAATAGATTTATCATGAATGAATCCGTGCAAGACTATGATGAAAGCCTTAACAGCAGTTCAACATGCTACAGTTAGATAGATAAGTGAGAGATGTGGAAAGGTACTTTGGGGGTAATATCTTTGTGAGAGAACTTGAAGAGTAATCAAACCAGTTACCACCTCTCTGGTGTACTACAATTAGACCGGGGTTTTCCAAAATCAGTTTTGTGGGATACTGCTTTCCCATTTTGTATTTCTACTATATACAAATTACCTGATTAAAAGTTTCTTTGAACACAAATATCTGGATAGCACGAAAATAACACAAAATAAGTATGTTTACAACTGAACTTATTTGAGACTTTAATTTACATATAAGTACCATGAATATACATATGATTGTGGTAAAGTAAAAAAGAAAAGAATATGCAAATATTCAAAACCTACTTTATCATTAAACGAATACTCTTCCTTAAAGGAGAGCTCTAATACAATTACATGGTACAACATATATTAGTTTGGAAAATGCTAGTCTATATTTCTGTTTCTGAAAAATTTAACCGAATATCAGATGGCTTTGTATATATATTTTTCTATACTCAAATATGATAATTCTGTATGCTATATATAAGTAAAGTCAGAACTTTTCAATGTTTTCTGAGCTATTTAAACTCTGTTTTGATGAATGGCAAATAAATACAAAACATTAATTTAGAGGTGGTGCAAACTCTGTCTGGGAAGCACCAAAATTTCATCCATGCTCAAAAATGAAGCACCAATCAATGATTAGCCCATGCTATTGGTATGAGGTTGGAGAGAATGTGGATTGAAAGGGAAGAGACTGCTACTGGTTGCTCAGTGCTGCCTACTAATCTGAAAAACCACTTCCCAAAGGAATCTGCCAGCTGCATGGATAACTCAAGGAGTACTGATACATTTTTCCTGAAGTATATACTTCATTTAATTAAATCATCTATCTATCTATATATTATGCAAATTCAGTCTCCATTTATCTGTTCCAGTTAGTGTAGAGAAATACTTGAAAGATAGTCCTTCAGGGTTTTCCCTTACTTTTAAGTTAGATATTTTTCATGCTATGTTATAGGATTACAAGCACTTTTTTTAATGATTTAAGATTATATTTAGTCAATTGTGATTTTTTAGACTATTGTATTTGTTCCCCAGTGATTTCTGGTACACATACATAAACACACACAATAAAAAGAATTTTTTTTTTTTTGATACTGGGAATTGAACCCAGAGGTGCTTTACCACTGAGCTGCATACCCAATGCTTATTTATTTATTTATTTATTTATTTTTAAAATTTTGAGACAGAGTCTAAGTTATGTAGGATCTCACTACCCTGCTGGGGCTGGACTCAAACTTGTGATTCTCTAGCCTCAGACTCACAAGTCACTGGGATTACACAAATATACCACCTTGAAATTTTTAAAACATAAAATATGTGAAGAAATTCTAACCAGGAAATATGTGTTCTACTAGTATTTTTGATTCTTCTTTGGGGTTTTGGTAGGAAATGACAAAAATAGTAGAAGTAAAGAGAAAGTCAACAATTTCTGAGTACATTTTAAGAGATCATATATGAAAAAAGGTAGGAAAAAGGAAAAGAGTCAAGTATTTTTAAGATGTTGAGTGTAACAGATATCATGGTGAACAACTTTGGTTCTTTTTTTTTCTTTGTAGTTTTGGTAATCTCTATAAGCAAATAGGTAATTAATTCATTTATGTTAATTGTCGTAAAATATTTTGAACCAGAAATCTAACTCAATCAGCTGATATCATTAATTATTTTACTACAAGTTCCAAGGAATCTTAGTGCCATGACGTTGTTTATACTTTTCTTTAATTCACTCATTTATTTACATTGAAGCCAGATACTGAGTGCTAGAAACTATACCAAGTACCAGATATACAATAAAAGAGAAAAAAGTCTTTATTATCAAGTATCACTCAGCCTGATATGACAGATATGCATTGCTTTATAAACCAGGTACGACCCCAGCTCCTTCCCATATTCTTACTCTCATTACTGACCTTGGCCATGTTGGCTTTCCTCTTTCAAATTTGAAAGAAACACCACACTACAAGACTGTGGGGCTTCACTTTCAGAATGTCTACTGTCTTGGTAGCTGATTTAATCCAGAAACGGGGAGTGTAATCTCCATAGGTACTAAACCTAGACTGTGAGGGAACAGGAAGAAGACAGGCATCAATCTTCCCTACAGTACAGGATCACTCCAAGTGGGACTTCTCTTGATCCATCCTCAGTCCTGCACAATGATCAACCTGCTGTCTCGTCACTGATTCCTTTGACTTGGTGACCAGGACAGTGCCACATGCCTTATATGGCACCTCACCTGTTGCTTTTTTCCTCTTTCTCTTCATTATCATCACACTGGAAATGGATATCTCAAGTTTTTTTGGCACATAAATCCTTCCATTTTACACCATTAGTTTTTGTTTGTTTGTTTGTTTGTTTTTAAATAGGACACAGAGATAGCAAGCAGGAAGTAGGTTTATTCCAAAAGCCACAGAGATATAGACTTCTCCAAAGAGAAGGGGCCCCAGAGCTGGGAATCCCAACTTACACTATTTCTATTGAACTTGGGAAGATATGTAGTCATAGAGACCAAAGGATCTAATAAAAGTTTGTTAAATAACTTAGTTACCATAAAAATAGAAAGTTAATTATTAGCAAGTGAGAAAATTAAATAGTAATAAAAATATTATCTAATGCTCATTAAATATCCCCTATGTGCTGGATACCTTAAGTCCAGTCCTTCTAAGTTAGTGTTTTCATAAGACATTTTAGGAAAATACAGGCCATATAAATAAAAAATAAGTTCTTTCAGCTAATTTGGTAGACTGAGGTTCAAACCTGAGGTTTGCTGTGCGCACACACACAGAATGATTTCTGCCCAGTGTTGAAGAGACCATGGGAGGCTTTCCTGAGGGTTCAACTTTGGTGTATAATTTTAAAGATTACAAAAAGAAAAGGAATCATCCAAGCAGAAGAGAAATAATATGAGTAAAGAGGCATTTATTCTCTATTGTAACCCCACAGATTAAATCCTAAGACAAAAATTTTCTGTTTGCAACTTGAGCTTTACTATCAACAATTACACTACAAGCAAAGTATTTCAGAAAGAAAAAAATAAAAGAGAGAAAATAGTCCACATTGAGAAAAAAACCTCACCTTCACAAGGCAACATAAAGAATGACTAATTATACCTGCTGGTTTCTTACTCAGTGCTTATATTTATTTTTTAATCATGTAAGAGCATTGACAAAATTGTAACCTAGGAAGATGATATAATCTTTATATTAATTAAACTTCCTCCTAGACTTACACTCACTTTAAAATATGCAGATTGACCAAATGAGCCAGGGTTTAGAAGGAGATATGTTATTCTGGGAATGTCAAGGTCACTGCTAGTAAGACATTTATAGGCTAGTGAATGCTCTCTAGACTGATGAGATGGGAAAGACTCAGAATTGTCAATGCTTGAATAAATAAATAAATGAATAAATAAAAGCCATCACAGGTAATGATTCAGGAATAATGGAGCAGGGGAGAATGAAGTAGAATACGTATAGAATTGAACTAGAGGGAATAGATGAAAAATGGAGAACAAGGAACCCCTAGAAAAGTCAAACTGTGCTTAAGAGTTTGCTTCCATTGTTAATTTGTATTTATTTGAACTCACTTTAGGAGTATAAGAGTGTCTTTTTTGGAAATGCATTTCCTAATGTTGTAGTTTCGCCCTTTAAGTTCCCACAAAAGTTCATTTGCTGGAACTTTTGTTCCCAGCCTGTGATGATATTAGGAGGTGGTAGAACCTTTAGGAGCTGGAGCCTAGTGGAAAAAAGGTAAGTCATTGAGAGTGTGGACTTGAAGCAGATACTGGAAACCAAATGCTGCTTCTTCCTCTCTCTCTCACTCTCTGGCTGCCCTAAGATAAATAGGTCTCCTTTGCCTCCAGCTCCTGTCATCAGGTACTGTACTACCACAGGCCCAAAGCAATAGGGCCAAGCAAATTTTAGCTAAAATTTATGAAACTATGAGTTAAAGTAAACCTTTCCTCCTTTTAAGTTATCATTTCAAGTATTTTATTCCAGTAACTAAAAGCTGACTGACATACATAGTATGTAAAGACATAGACAGTTTCTTAACTTTCTTCTCCTTTGGTATCTTCTGTTTTAGGTTATTATCTTACTGGGCCTTGTTAACACGCAAATCCATTATCCATAATGCCTAACAATAGTTTATTAGCTTCTAACATGTGGTATTGCATTATTTTTATCAGATAAATTATAGTCAACTATATAGTACGAGATCTCAGGTGATGGTAAATTGGGATTCCTATGAGACTATGGTGGGATTAAACTTTCTTTAATGGGAGAAGACAAAGCTGGATAAAAATAAAGTATGTAATCCTTCACATTTCTGCTTCTAGTAATTCCATAACTATTGCATACTGCTATATGACTTTTCGTAGGAGCTTAGCACTCTATCTCAAATTTTTCTTACCTGGAAAATGAAATTTAATAGTTTATGTATCTTAAAACAGAGACTATCTAATACTCTGAAAGTTGTTAGAAAAAGTAAGAAGGGTTTGGAAATTCAGAAAAATGAATTTTTAGTAAGGCGCATATGCATTTGAATGTTGTCTTTCTGAACTTCTGTTTGAATTAACCAGTGAAAACTATTTAGATGTATTGGAATATTTTCATTCTATGAAGAATCTACCAAACTGCTACAGAAGAGGACAGACTAGACCTAAGAATGTGTTAGAACTTTGAGTTAGTATATGAGGATTCTATTTTCAAAAGAATTTCAGTAAATTAAACTTTGTTTAAATTTTTAGTATGTCTGGTATTTATTCTTTTAACTTTCTAGAACCTTTGGTTCTAGAAAACTTTATATAACTTTTAAATCTGCCTGACTTCTTCTTCTGCTTTTTGTCTGGGTTTAATAATTTTGTTTTTCTCACAGTAGGTTGAAAATCAGACAAACAAAATGGAAACAGAACTCCCATTTTAAGAAGAAATCATAGGACATAGTAAGTCACCGTAGTTATGGCTTTTCCATTGCCTTTCAGGATAATCCTGACCCCATAGGGTATTGTCTATTTGTTCCTGGAAAACTGAGCCTGTGGTGCTACCATAGAACATATCCCAGCAGGCTTATAAAGGCAGGGTGAAACAATAGGAACTTCTGAGCAATAGTTACAGATCCATGGTTCTTACCATAATTTGGCCCAGGGTCCCTCTGTCTCCACCTTAACTAATGAATGACTACCTTGATGAATGAATGACTAATGAATAATGCCATCCTTGGACATTATCCAAGGATAATGCCATCCTTGGACATCTAAGTAACTCTTCTCATACTTCAACTTGTTACAGCTGCTTTTGAGCCCTTTAATTTCAGTTCCTCAAATTTTTGTACAATCAGGCTTGATTTTTGATGGCAATAAATGGTAAACTTGAGGCTGATATTGTAAGATTTCATCAATGATACCCTTGGAAGTGTAGGCAAATGCTTAGGAAATTTTTATCTGAGAGGAAATGAGGAACAGTGAAGAATCTAAACAGGAGGGAGGCAAATCAAATTTACAATTTATTAAAATATCCCTACAAACTATGACTATAATCAGTTGAATATATAGAGAGAATCAAAGCTCTCTGGCTTTTGTACAAATGCAAGTGAAGAATTAATAACACACTATGTTGAGGTAGTGAGAAGATGAAGAAACAGGACTCAACAAGTGGAAAAATCAACCCGAGTTTGGATTCAATTAGAGAAGTGAGGGAGAAAAATGAGCAAAGAAAGTTCTCAGGATTCTGGATTAAGATATGTAGTAGATTAAAAAAATACAGATTCAAATAAAGTATACATTTAGTTTTAAGTTCAGGGTATGTAATATCTTTGTCATGTAGAGCAAGTTGTCAGCACTATGGAAAATAAGAGTGAATAGTGTTTTATTATAGAGGAGTTAATAGTTTTATAGCTTAATGTGGTCTATACATCCAAGATGTTGAAGGCTAAGTGTATAGTGAGTGTTTCCTGTTTTATTTCTGTCAATATCCAGTTACTCTTTTATATTTAGCTTAATGAATTGATGTCACATCACCAGAGCTCTACGAGATGAGGCCATATGATCTCTTTGCAAATCAGCTTCTTCCCAAGTAATACAAGCAGAAACACATTATAAATTTGATATAAATTTTCAATGAATGCTAAAGAAGACAAAATAACTGGACCTCAGTTTTTCCTTTGTCTTCCAACCCCAGGTTTGCTTATGTATCTATGAAAGGGCATTGGTAAGCATGTGTATGTGGACTTGTGCTTATGTATTCAATTACTTATTTATTCAAATATAAAACTATTAAGAAATACCAAGAAGTTTAGGCAGCACTTGCCTGATTTTGTTCAAGTCCAAAGAGACACATAACCTAGAATATCAATAAGACTAACAACCAGGCTTCATTCTTAGTTTCTATGACTGCTTCAACAGTCACCATTGTCCCTGATGTACTACCCTAAAGCTAATCCACTTCCTGGGGTCATCTTATAAGTGAAGTAAAACTTAACATCCCATCAAACCAGATATTTTCTTGGGGGTACAATTGAATACCTATATTTTACAATCAACTGGATTTCTCCAGGGAGACATATTACTCTTTACAAATATTTTTAAAATGTCAGTACACAGTTTGTGCTAACATTATCCATAAAAATATAAAGTCTCTTGCTAGAAGCACACATTTCTCTCTAGTCACTATATTTTTGAACTTCAGATATCTCCAAAATCTTTTACTTAAATCTTTGCTACAATACTTTGAATTCTGACAGCCTCATACATTGTAATCCCTTCAAAATATCTCTGTATCTAGAAGACAGTTGTTCTTCAAGATGTTCAGATATTCTTGCTGCAATACAAAAATAAAAATTTTTCCCTGATATCCTTCTATTCTCTGTGTGTATACAAACAAGTTATCCATAAATGTGCTTATACACACACATACACACACATATACACATATATATGTTAGTATGGAAATATCACATTTTGCCATTTTTAGAAGAAAGGACAGATTAGTCAACTATTTTCATTAATTCTTTCTTCCACAACAATGGAATATGCCTAGTGAATATTTTTCTGCCCAGAATAAAGACATCATTTTCAAGAACCCCTTGAGTTTAATGTACTCTTATAACGACCTTTCAGGCCCATTAAAGAATCCTATGGTGACTCTGAGAAACCTTCTTTAAAGTGAGCTACCTGATATGGTTGAAACTGGAGATCATAATATGAAGTGAAATAATCCAAGCATAGAAACACAAGTATTGCAAGATTTTACTCACATGTGGAGTCCAAAAAATCTCTGTTTCTATGATTGTGGGCAGAGTCTTTATATTCCATACATGAAAGAAATATACAGAGATACTAAACTATAGGTTATATAGATGTACAATTATTTTTCAAGAAAAAAATAGAAAGTAATGCATTAGAAAAGGAAATAGAACCATTGAATCTCCTTTTGTGTTATTACCGCATTGATCCTTCTAACTGGAACGTAGCTACTGTCAACCTAGACATAAAGGTCAAAGGCATGTGATGGAGTTAGTGGAACAGTGAACTGAAAAGGACTGGAGTTAGGTTAGTGTTAGGGTTATCATTACTGTTATTTGAAATATAAATGCCTTACTATTTCATTTATATCAGAATAAATGAACTGTGGCATTTTAATTACAATACTTTCTAGGTATTTTGTTACAAATTCTTATAAAATCCTCTTTGCATTGATGCCCTTCACATTTTTTCTATGTAAATATATTATGGCTCAAATATAGGTCATGCTCATTTTAGAGCCATAAACAACCAGAATAGGTCAATCTATGCAGAGCCGAGGCAGGCCCAGGACAGCCTCACAGATCCATGCAAAGGCCAGGCAGGCCCAGGACACACCCACCCACCGGCATGGAGCCCAAACTCAGGCCCAGAACTACCCTGCCAAACCACAAGGAGCACAGGCCCAGGCCTAGGCACAGGACTGCCCACCATGCTGAGGACTAGGGCCACACACCATAGTGCTGCATCTCCAAACAAGCCGCCCAAAGCCATCGCCCAGTTAGCCCCATCTCTAAAAGTGGTCACTATCATTTGGGGACACCTCAAATGCCAAATCCGTTTACCCCTGCTGCTGCCACCATCTTTAGTTGTGGCAGCATCTCTCTTGGGACACCAGCTGGTGCCTAGAGGCCCCAAACCAAGATACTTATGTGTTTGATGCTATCCTGATACCAACTATGGATATGGCTCTTTCTATCTAGGGACAATAGCCAGGACACAGAAGACCATCATCAAGGTCACTGTAGGCTTGGTTATACCAGAAGTATCATTGCTAGGTGTGCTAACAGCCACCATCTTGTTGCAGAGGTAGGAGAGAGCCTTTTACTGAATCACCTCTTTCTCCCTTTTCTCCTGTTAACAGACAACTACTTTTGAACCATATTTCATTCTTTCTATGATCTAATACCTCTATATTTTTTACCTCCTACCTTGTAAACATCACACCCTATGCCCTCCCCCATTTCTCTCTTTGTCCACCATTAGAACCTGTATACTCTTTTGCAAACCTACTATTTATATTTCAGGTAATAATTGAAAACGTAATTCCTTTTTATTGTGACAAAATTGTAATCATCTATATAGGAACTATTTGGTTGAAGGTTGTATATCATTTTCATTGGGTGCTGTTAATATGGATTTTCCCCTTAAAGGTGAGGCAATGTTAACAGGGACACTATAAAATTATAGGGTATAAAACCTTGATTCTGCACTGCCATAAGGGAAGGCATTTGGGAAAAAAATGAAATGACAAGGGAAGAAAGTACCCCAAACAAATCACGATGATAAAATAATAGAACCCATTGACAGCACAGTAGATGAAATGTCAGAGGAGTTCAGAATGTACATAATTAAAATGATCTGCAAACCTATCAATGACAAAAGAGAGCAAATATAGACAAAACTGATCATTCCAACAAAGAGATAAGAGAAGAAATATAGGTTTCAAAAGATTACTTCAAGAAAGAGAAAGAGGTTCTGGAAAAAATACAGAAATACTTGAAATGAAGGAAAAAATAAACCAAATAAAAAACTCAATTGAAAGCATTACCAACAGACTAGATCACTTGGAAGACAGAAGGTCAGATAATAGAGAAAAAAATATATACTCTTGAAAATAAAGTTGACCACACAGTGAAGATGGTAAGAAACCATGAACAGAACATTCAAGAATTATGGGATAACATCAAAAGACAAAACATAAGATTTATTGGGATAGAGGAAGGCAGAGATACAAACCAAAGGAATGCACAATCTCTTCAATGAAATAATATCATAAACATGAAGAATAAATTGAAAAATCAAATACAAGAGGCTTATAGGACACCAAATGTACAAAATTACAACATATCCACACCAAAGCACATTATAGTGAAAATGTCTAGCATACAGAATAAGGATAGAATTTTAAACGCTGCAAGAGAAAAGATTACATACAAGGGGAAACCAATTTGATCTCAGCAGAATTCTCAACCCAAACCCTCAAAGCTAGGAGATTCTGAAACAACATAAACCAAGCTCTGAAAGAAAATAGATGTCAACCAAGAATATTATGTCCAGCAAAATAAGCTTCAGATTTGATAATGAGATAAAAACTTTCCATGATGAACAAAAGTTAAAAGAATTTACAGTGAGAAAGCCTACACTACAGAACATTCTCAGTAAAATATTCTATGAGGAGGAAATGAAAAACAATAATGAAAATCAGCAAAGGGAGGAATTTCACCCAAGGAAAGGCCAATCTAAGGAAAAACCAAATCAAGTAAAACACAAAAACAATTGAAAATGACAGGGAATACAAACCATATTTCAATAGTAACCCTGAAAAAATGGATGCTACCATTTCCACATAAATAAATTAATCTTATAAAATCAATATATAAAATATATTTTAAATTGGATAAGCTTGTATTTCTTTGTTCTCAGTATATACGGACTTAAAGTCACCTAAAATATTCTTTTTTTTTAAATATTTATTTTTTAGTTGTAGGTGGACACAATATGTTTATTTTATTTTTATGTGGTGCTGAGGATCGAACCCAGTGCCTCCCGCGTGCTAGGCGAGCATGCTACCACTGCGCCATAACCCCAGCCCCCACCTAAAATATTCTAATATCACTGAAAATAGTCTAACCAAAAGTCTGTTCTTGTAACAAGTAAAAATGTGATAGCATAGAGTAGCAATAACCATAGAAAAGACTATCTGTAGTTGAAATTCAGAGATCAGTAAGAAGTTTGCCCTTCTTTTATTACTATATCATTTATATGTCTCTATGAGTTAGTTTTTCATAACATAGCATGCATCATGTTATGGATCTGAATATGAGGTTATCATTGAGACTTACTAAATAGTAAGCAAATACTGAGGCAAGTAAATAGGGTTATATGTGTATTCCTCAACTGTTTAATTATAGTCATGAAACAATTGTGATTTTCACTAAAGGATTGAAAGACAATCAACATGTTGAATTAGCAATATACTGGGGGTAAAATTAGGAAGACCTAATATTAAGAGACTTTGAGTCATCCAATAACTATCTCTTTGGGATACAAAGTATTCAAGTGGAACCTAAATGTCCATTTGCTAGAGATATTTCAGAGTATCTACAAGAAGGAAACAGAGACCCACTGAGGCCTCCGAAAACTCTTTAAGACTCTACAATTCTATTATCCCATTGCTCCCACAGTGTTCCAAGGGCCAGTTTCCATTACAAGGCTGGGACCTTGATTCCTGCAGCAGTTCTATGTGCAGGGGAACAGTAGAAGCAGACGTGACTTGAATCCACAGAGTCTAAAATGTTGTGTTTCAGAGAAAGTCTGAAGGGCAGATGTGCCCTGAATATAAAATGACCAAAATCAATTTAAAACTTTTTCTGTGCTCAATTCCCAGCTCTGTCTTGAGCTCAGTGCACTGTCTGTAGGCAGCCTCTTTTGCTTGGCATGTGCTTATTGCCTTCAAATTGTTTCTTTTTTTAATGCAGCAGCCACTGTCAAGAATAGAAGTCCATTTGCATGGTGCAGTGCCTACACATTTTAGTTTATTGGACAATAAGCCTCACTGACACATCCATTTGAAATCTTAATCCAGGCGCTTCTGCTGCATGTCTACATTATGGCAATGGGTCTGAAGGAAGGAGTTTTATTTGATCATGATTTAAAATTTATAACTCATTACTTTGGTAAGTGAATGGAGCATTAATTTGAACAGAATAATAAAACTAGTCCTAAGGTTATGAAAGTTTGGCGTTGCTAGGAAAAAAAAATTCTTGTAATGTTCAAAACACTGCTTCTGCCATAAAAGTACTCTTTTTAACACTAGTTGAACTAGTTAGAAGTATTGTATTTTTTTTATCCAAAGTTGGATCTCTGCCCAGAATATATATCAAATGCCTCCAGCATTAAAATACTTAAAAGTGATTGTTGCTTGGGAGGAAAACAAATGATCACTGAATACAAATAAACAAAAACTTCAGTTAACTTTAGGTGGAAATAATAAACAGAAATTCTCCATAGCAAAGTAAATAGACTAAAGCTTTCAAGTTCATGATACATATAAAAATAAGATAAATAGCTGGCAATGGCACCTGAAATATAACAATAATAAAAAACAAAGTTTATACTATTTCTGGTAAAATATTTCTTAATTCGTGGGTTTAAACTAGAGAACAGGGTGAAGTAAGATTAAGGGAAAGATACAATAGGCAAAGTCTCTTCCAAATATGTTCCAATATAAAACAAAATCCTACTTGCATATAGTTACCTATTTGTAATCTGAGATAATTGATTTGTTAATTATGAATTTCTATATCTTGAATCCATTCAAAAAGGGTATGACATTAGAAGAGAGTAGAAATGGAATGACCATTAAAATTTACAAATTTCCAACTTCATCTTTCAGGTAAGGAAAATAAGGACAAGATATGCAAGTAACTTGCTCCTGTTTACAGATAGACATGTGTTCTGCATGATCTGAATATTATTCCCTCTGCTACTCTGCGGTTATCTCACTCTATTGATTCTTGACCCTACTCTCACCTGCTAAACCTATTAAGGAAAAATATATGATGCTAGTGATACAAACAGTAGCACCTAATGTACATGTGTGAATGTGTATGGTGGGGCTGCACCTGGGAGAACAAGGTAGGAATGGGGAGACACTGCAGGTGTACATTTAAAAATACCTGGAGAGTTCCTGATATTCCTGTAGAAAAGATTCTCTTCCTTCCCTTCCACCTCCCTTCCATAACCCCTTTCATTCCACAGTGAGATTCATTTTCTAGAACAGAATGCATATGCACACAATGTATTGATCATGCAAACCGTTTGTTATCCTTCTGGAAATCATTTCCTCTATGTTGTAGAATCATATAATATATCCTAGATCTGAAAGAGAATGTGCCAAATTCATCAGCCCTCTGGTGAAACATTGCAAAAAGTCCCCAAACAACTCTTAGGGCTCTTCATTTCAGCCATATGATTAATCTACCTGATTTTGTTGTTCTTTTTTACAGAGCCAAATTGTCATCTGCATAAGTTGAGCAATTACTAGATTGTTACACAGACACAGGCTAGGGTGTGATCTTAGTAGTTGGCAAAACAGAATCTCAGTCCTTCTATGTGAAAAATGGTACAATTATAAATAAACCGAATATCTACATGCCCAATTCTTCTCCCACCCTACCGTACTTGGGGATATCGTAAAATGCACCATTCCTTTTTACTTTGTTAACTGCAAGTTTCCAGTCATCAAAATTGAAATGACTTATTTGATGCTCAATCTATATTACAATCATTTCCACAAATTTGTATTTCTTTTTTGAGGAAACAGACCTGTAAATAACACCATCTTCCATTTTCCATGCCATAATTTTTATAATATAGAAACAATGATTTACTGTATAAGTGAGGTTAATATGGCATTTTAAGGAGAAAAATATACTTAAGGTAAAAACTACGAAACTGTGACTTATAAATAAACAGTAAGTTATGGGAACTCCGGAATCAGACAGGATGGAAGTTTAGTTTCTAAGTACATCAGTTTGATAGTTGTGCTGCTTTAGGCAAATGCTTTACCCATATTCTGTTTCCTCTTCTGTAAACAATGACAATAACTTAGATTCACCATAGAGTTCTAAGAACAAAAGGAGTTAAAATGTATATACATATACAGAAAATGTGTACATTTTTTGGTATTTTTTGATCAGAGTGTTTCTGATGATAATGTTAGAATAGTTCCAATGAAAAATAGGTATTCAACATGTTTCAAGAAAGGCACTCAGTTCCATATCTCCCAAATGGTCACTTTTTGTAGTGCCTCTTAGAAACTTACATGGAATTCACAAAACACCAAAAGGAACCCACCCTTAGTGTGTAGCAGTACAGATTTGAACTCTGCTTATAACTGCTGGCTGAGTGGACAGTGACGTATGTATATTTCATGTATATGCTCATGTCTAAGAGTTTGCATATTTTTCAGTCTCAGAATCTTAATATCTCAAGTTAATTGCTCATGTATATATTAATTTATGCCATCTTTCTCAAATTTATTTTAAAGATAGTTGGAAATCAGATAGTACAACAATACCCTTGTTATTTACCAGTTTATTATCACAGAGGTTTCCATTTGTAATATTTTCTAGATCTTTTTGAATGTCTTAAGCAAATCATTTACTGTATTTTAGAAATATTAAAAGATACTGATAAGCCATTATCTTCTAAATTGGGTATGCATAAACAATGCATCAGGATTAATCCAGCCAACAAGTAAGCTTTTTTTTTTGCTCAAATTATATCAATAACTATCTTAATTATTTTAATTTTCCCATGAAAATCAATTTTATTTTAAAGAACTGAAGTCTTCTGTTTCCCATTTCTAGTATTAAAAGAAAAAAAAGGTAAAGATTTGAAAAGAGATATGAAATAGTTCATGTAGTTCATGTGATGTAGTGAACTAAATGGCATATTTAAATTTTCTAAATGAGAAATGTGGTCAATGATGACCATTTAAACAGAATAGATGATTGCAGAACAATGCCCAGATGCGCATAAAATATGTCCATGTAATTTAGGAAGCAAAATAGGAAGGCTAGGGTGAGCTCTTTGTTGTCCAGAATTATCATGAAAGGGGCTATTTACTTGTTTAACTGATAAAGGGGTTTACAAAAAAATAACCTTGATTGGTCATGACAGAAATCCAAATCAGGTTAATAAGATATGGTCTTTTTTTCTGCTTAGAGAAACTATTTTGAAAACATTAAAGGAAAAAAAATTTCTCTGTAACTCAAATAGGTCTTTCTAAACAAATCTAATTTAAAACACTCCAATGACATTTGTTGATCTTAAAATGGACCAAAATCTTTAACATGGCTTAGTAGGACCCAACTTTATCTGGCTCCTGCTTTCTCTACAGTCTCACCTCCCACCATTCTTCTTTCCCTCTCAGAACTCCAGGCAAACAAAGTTTTCTCATTCACTTGTAACAAATGTATTCCCTCCCAGTAGAGGGCACATCCTGTTCCCCCTATCTGAAATAATTTGTCCTTTTTAGAATTAAAATCTATTTTTCAGCCTCAGTCAAATATAGCTTCTTCAAGGAAGGCTTTCTTCAATTCTCAGACACGTTCCCAGAAGATCATGAAACTTATTTAAAATTTTACAATTATTTGTGTGATTATTTGGTCATTGCTTTTCCTCACTTGAGCATAACATCTTTATTTCTTTTTCTTTATTTCTTCCCCCTCCTACCCACTTTGGTTAGCAGTACACTGGTTTATACTACCTAGATTAAAATGTATAATCCATAATATTAGGTGAACACATTATTCTAAGTATAATATAGAAATAATTCTAGTCCCAAAGGCCACATATTTTATGATTGTATTTGTAGGAGACATTGAGAAAAGTAAAAATCTAAGGAAAAGAGATCAGTAGTTACCTGGGCTACAGGTGAGAATGAGGATTGAGTGTTATCTGGCATGAGAGATCTTACTAGAATTAGAAATGTTCTAAAACTAGATTATGGAAATTTCAGGACACAGTAAATTTACTATAAATCATTGAATTATACATTCAAAATGGGTGATTTTCAAGATAAGTAAATTATACCTTGAAAAAGGCCTTTAAAATTTTTTTCAGTGTAGTCAGGATCTTTGATTAGCCTTAATGCAATCCCATTTAGAAAAGCTTAATTTGTGTCTACCTGTAAGGAACTATGTTGGTGCTTTTTACAGATTCCCTTAGTTCTTTTTACTCATTTTGATGTGGCTCTTCACGGTTTCCTTGGGCCTTTCCCTTAACAGCCTACACCTGAGATATTTTTGGAACACTATCCCTAGCTACTGACTCCATTTTGCCCACCTGGCAGAGAGCATGGAGTTCCTGGGGTTTTATGGTCCCCAGAGTGGACCTGAGCCCATTAAGTGGCTAGGCAGGAGGATGGAAGCCAAAAAATCTTTACCTCTGCTAGGAACAAACTCTGAGCTGTAATTTTCACTCTTTGTCAGGAAATACAAGTTTTCAGTATGTTTCCATTTCTTTTATTGTTCCTAGATATGAGGTTTATCAGATCAGATTGTGGGAGTTCTTCTTTAATAAATTCCTTACACATGAATCTCAGTCTGAGTCTGTGTCTGGCATAACCTGCCCGAAGGTACTGATCCTTCCAGGAGTATCTGCTTTAAAGATTTGAAGTTTCAAAAAGAATGTGCAAAAATTTAGTGTTATCCTAGTACATCCTATTCTCTTGTAAGTCCCAGACTTACCCACATACTCTTTCAATTTTTAGGGATGCCAGGAGTGTTCTTCCTGCACTCTTCTCTTAGATACATGTCAGATCCAAGTTAGACATTACCTGCACCCATCTGCCTTCTGCTTCACTTCTAATGTCAACTGAGTAGCTCACTTTTAACTCTATATTACCTTTTTCTTCCATTGGTACAGTGTTAAATACATTTTATTTAAATTTCCTCTTCATTGACATCCTCTAGTTTTCAGTTGTGTACATCTAAAAACACAACTTAAAATTTTCACCTGCAACCTAGTATAGCTCCTAAAATATAGTAAGTATATGATTAATACTTATTGATTTAAAATAATTTAATACTTTATATTTATTAATATGGAATGCTGCTTTATATACATGTATAATTTCACAGAGTTGCAAAGCTGTTTATATTTGTAAATTATCTATGACAAAACCATCTATTCATACATGCATTTCTTTGAAAAATAAACACTAGTGGCTGTCTCTATATTGAAGGGCATTGATGATTTTTAATTCATAGTTTAACTACGTGTAATTATTTTTCTTAAGTAATTAAAACAACAAAATGAAAGAAAGAGAAGAAAGCCATGAAATGAGTAAGTTTCAGATTTGTAGGTTTTAAAATTGCCAGAGCAGGGCATGTTGTTTTTGTTGTTGTTGCTAATACTGATGTTGCTCTGATAGGGAAAGTTTTATTCAATATCCTGACATGTACTCCCTTTCAGCTTAAACATAAGGTTGCTTTCAGAAGCCATATTATTTAGTTACTTTAAAAAATATGACAGAATAAAATCAATTCAAAAAATTTCAGATAACCTGTCCTTTCTCTCAGCAAACAGAAATTAAAAAGCATACAATCACCCTGTGTTTGCTGAAAAAAATCACATAATGACTCTCTAGTGGTATGTGAATTTTTATTTTCATTCTTAAGGCTTGGTGGTAGATCTAAGACAGACCATTTGGCATGCACTGAGAAATACATGTGTGCATGTTTGTGTGACATGTGTGTGCACACATGCTGCTGCATGATGCATATGGAGTGACCTCAGTTTTCAAATATTTAAGATTATTGGCAATTTGAGGATTTTAATTGCTCTATGAGTAATCACTATGTTGCTATATTTGTTATTGTTGATTGTTTCAAATCTGAAAGCAGCTTATTTAAGACAATCACAAAATGCTATATAGCTGAGCACTAGAACAAATGACCCAGAATACTAAATATGGACTCATATAAAAATCTTCAGTGTTTATTTGGATAATTTATTTCTAAAATCATCATTTTTGTGAAATACTCTCCTTCAGAACATCTACTTGGGACACGTGATTTCACCAGTTAAATTTTGTAACTTTACATTTTGGACTTTCAATCCACAAATGTCACATTTCTAACATCTCTGAACTCTTTGAAAAATAATAATAATATAAAAGAGGCAGAGGGAAAGAATTTTGTCATTTCTATTTGGCAGAGTAAAAGATGTAGGTAACACATAGTTGGCATAGAAGATATTCTTCTTGGGTGTGAATCTACAGCATTAGAAAGAAAACAACACATCATCAAGTAACAGATTTAGTTTTTTTTCCTTTCTTTCTTTATTCCCCTTTCTTCTGTTTTTTTTTTTTGTTCTGTTATTTTTCAACTTTTTAATTTTCCTTTCATTTTCTATCCTCTCCAATGTTACTCCATATGGTTTCTCCCTTTCTCTGCGTTTGTTTATTTGTTTACTTTTTTGTTTTCTTTATTCCCTCTCTTCCTTCTCTTATCTCCATTCTTTCCCCTCCTCTGTTTCTTGGTCTTCCTCCCTTTTCTTCTTCTCCATCTCCTTCTTGTACTACTGCTACTTTGTATTATTGAAAATTTTGTATTGAAATTTTGTAACATTGTGAAAACTTTTCCAAATAGTACAAGATTTGAGAAAATATATTATTTCATAGGGCAACACTCATACCGATTTGGAAAATTTAAAACAGAAAATCATTATGTGTAAGAGAAAGTGGGAGGTACAGAACATCAAATAGCAAATGACTTGCTGTTAATTCTAGTAACTTTACTAGAATACCAGTGAGTATAATTAAAACAGCTGATTCAATAAGGCAATATTCTGTATTCAATCCCTTGTATTTTTAAACTTTATATAAACTTTGGTCTTGTGCCAAATCTTTTGATTTAAAGTACTTAGGGTTGGCCTATGGCATGAGAATATTTTAAAAGCATCAAGTAATTACAATATCCATTTCTTGTTTAAAATGATAAATTTTACATCTATATTGAGTAAATCAAAGAGAAAGACACATACCTTTTTCCTGTGTTTCATACTGATAACTAGCAGTCAAGTATTAATTAATAATTAGCAATCTAGCAACCATAACTCTAAAACTAAACTAAATAACCAAAAGCCTTCCTTTTTCTGATTTTCCTTGTATGAACAACCCTTGGGACAGCAAAATCTTGTTCTCTTTTTTATTTCTTCTATATGTACCTTTATAACCAACTATTCCTCCTAAAAGAAATCACTGCTTTCTGGGACATCTGTTAGCTGTGGTTTAAATGGCACCAGTGATAGAAGCATGGCCTTATAAAGTATTTTTCAAACTCTGCTGTAAAAGAAACCACCTAAGAATTTTGTTGAAAGCAGATTAGGAGTCAGTAAGTCTGTTGAGTTTCAGTTTCTGTTTTTCTAACTTCATGATGTAGACAACAGTTCATGGAACACTTTCTGAGTAGCAAGGGTCAGGGGTACTCATCTATAGTCTGACCCACTCTCTATATACACATTTGGTAAAAATCTTTGCATTCTCTGGCAGGTCATTTTGTAACAGTTTGTTGTATGTTTTGTGTTTTGTCATCTATTAAAATTATATATGTGTGTGTATAATATAAAATTATAAATATATAATATATATTTTCTCTCAAAAAATAAATGATGGTATTTGGAAAAAAGCTGTCAATATTAACTTTGTGCCACTTGACTGACTAGGGGTGATGATGACGACAAAGTGAATCACTCAGTTATATCACTGTAAAGCAATGGTAAACAGAAGCATATGATTGCCTGCTTAGAGGCCCAGTGGAATACAAGTTCAAAGAAGAAAAAAAATTCACTGAGCTTGAATTTGAGCCCTGAAGAATAGGTGAGAGAAGTTTATGGTTAAGAAAGCAAGAATAACATTTCATAACAGGAAAGATGAAATATGCCATGCCAAGACTTTCTGATTGTTTCTCCACTCTACTAGGATTTCTTGAGAGCAGAGAAACTGCCTGTGCTTTCCAATGTATGTTCTGTGCTTTTTGGCATCTAGCATAGGAGTAACAAACATCTGTGGAAATGTGCATACCAAAGAAATTGAGAAGCAATAAGACAGCTAGAATGATTAATTTGATGAAAGGATACATCTATTTGGAGATTTATGAAATGACTGAATATGTACTGAGATGATAAGAATTACATTTTGAGGGAATGCATGATTAATATCTATATATGTCTATCTCTCTATTCATCTATTTTTAGAAAAGATAAAAACAAGGGAGTTCAGAATTCTAAGTAAGACCTGAGTTCTCAAGCGAAGGGTTTGATGTGGAATTAAGTTTAGCAATATCTAGCCCACTGACAGAAAAGATAAATTAAAAGATACTGTAATCTGAATATATAAACTGAAATTTTACACAGTAATTTTTCCACACTGCAGGGTATCTCAAATGAGCTCTCATTATTAAAATACAAAGATGTTCAAAACAAAATTAAACTTAATTGGGTTTAATTACAAGTAAAGATGTTGATATTGGATAATACTTTCAGCTTAGTGTGTAGGATACTAGAAGATGGGTTTTAAAATTCTAGCAAACATATATTGTCTAGGTTTAGAATATCTGGTTACAGTGTCCATTAAAACAATTTTTTAAGTCTAAAACTAATAGACTTCTAGGTAAGTTGGAATTGATTATTAACCTCTTAGAGGTTAGATAATCCATTTTAAATGATTAAATTTATTTTTTAGAGATAGTAGATTTCATTATGTATATTCTTCTCTTTAAAGAAGTGGTACATACCACTGATGAATTCATTGACTTTTCTCTTGTAATGAGGTTAAAAAAATAGTTTTTATCTTGCCACATATTTGTGTGGTGGATGAATTATTATTTTCAATATCCCAGAAAAATCTCCCATTATATGTGATGGGGCACTGAAAATGGAGATGGCATGAGAACTCCTACTATTGTCCTATTATTTTAAAACATACAAATGATTGCCTATAGGAAGCCGTGAGAAGGCATCATAAAATATCAATTCAATTTTTTTGTTTGGTAGCAGCAATTGAATTCAAGGGTGTTCTATCACTGAGTGACATCCCTATTACTTTTTTTATTTTTTTATTTTGAGATGGGGTCTCAGTAAATTGCTTATAGCCTCACTAAATTGCTGAGGCTGGCTTTGAACCTGCAATCTTCCTGCCTCAGCTTCCCAAGTCACTGGGATAACAGGCATGTGCTCAATTCAGTATTTCACGAACATGACTGATACAGACATATTTTAAAAAATACATTTCTTTTACTACTTATCAGCCATTAAGGTGGAAATTAAAAATAAAGCATTAAGCATAATAACCTTTCATAATAATCTCCAATTATTATTAGAGAGTTGAAATTACAGTAAGTATTTGTCCTCAAGATCATCCCAGATACTGCAGCTACCTTATTTTGAAAACCCACTTTTTCATTTTTACATGTTACCTAATCATTTTATTTTTATACTCTTGTTTGTTAGTTGATCAAACACAATAAGCAGGATAAAACTGCCATTTTTGTGAAACAAAGAGTTTCTCATGACTGCACAGATTATTGGTCTGTAAACTGATTCAGTTTAGTTTTTTTTTTTAGTTGTTGATGGATCTTTATTTTATTCATTTATTATTTATATGTGGTGCTGAGGATCGAACCCAGTGCCTCACGCGTGCTAGGCAAGCGCTCTACCACTGAGCTATAGCCCCAGCCCTCAATTTAGTTTTTAATTTTTTTTTTTTGCATAAAACTAGATTTGTGCCGATGGTTGACTTTCTGGTAAACTAAGAACACAGTCCTTTCAAATGAGCCAGAGGTAAGTTGGACAAGCTTCTGATTTGAACTGGAGGGTTTACAAGTTCCCACTACTTCAGTGAATATGATGATGGTTTCTACAAGATATTATTTCAGGATTATCACTCATATGGTGCCAAGTTGTTTTATCTAAACTTCCACTTTAGCTTTCTGCTTGCAGGGTAAACTTTATGTCTGTAGAGATAACATGACTTCAGATGTAAGGAGAGAGAAAGAACAGCAAAATCTTCCATGCCATGGCACTTCATATTTTGTTTTCTTTTGTATACATTATTTCAGGCCTGCAGAATTACTCTAGCGAAATTAAGCAAGGTGTTATAGCTCTGAGATTGTATTAATTTATTCTTATGACCAACCATGTTTTTATTTAAAAGATGTTTTACCAAGTGCCTATATGTACTTGTATGCAAGGAGTGCAAAGATGGGAATGACATTTACATATTATTAATTTGTCTACACAATTTGTAAATTTTACAAAGAAGTAAAATTTAGATGAAACCCTGAAGTACCAATGTCTTTAAATGTTTGTTCTCTCTCATTATTTTTCTACTTTGGAAATTCCCATTTTTGTATATATTACACTAGTTTTGCCTGCATTTTATTTATAATTTCTATTGAAATATTTAACCTAAATTTTAATTTTGCTCTATTGGCAATATTTTTATCATGAACTTTCTTTGCCTGCTACCAAGTGTTACTTTTCTATTTCATTCTTTGTCCATTTCTTTTATCTTGTTATATGTGTTGTCGTAGGTCCCTTGTTATTATTATTCATCACTGAAAGATTTATTTCCACCTCACTTTCATCCCCAGAGATATTGGAGTTTTCTCTGGTTCAGATGAGGAAAAAATAGAAAGTTCTTTCCTAATATAGGAACAGATTATTTTACTTACAGCTGTGTCTTGGATTTTTAATTTATTCTCCCTCAGTTTTCCATGTTGGGTATATCTAACTGGGCAGGAAGAAGGTGTTTTGCTATCTTAGATAGATTTACTGTGAACAAAGAGAATGAATTCCACACCTCTGGGTATACTCTCCATCTGCTTTCATTTTCTGAGATTTTCCAATTCTAGGTCATCCTGTCGTGTAGTTTCTTTCCCATGACTTCTCTCCTCTTCCTTTAATTTGGCTCCAGTACAATCTAAGTTGCTTTTTAAAGATATTATACATATATAAGAGAGTTGCCTTTTAAACTTTCATTTTCTTACATTACTTCTTAGCTTTACTTTTATTACATGTCTTTATACATGATATTTAAATTTTGTATCCCCTTTCTTTGACTGTTACTATTGGAAACAAGGTAAAACCAGGCCACACCTTCAATATTGTGCTTGGAAACCTGAGCTCAGTTAGGTTTTCAAGTTCGTTGCTTAAAAGTTTTACTTTCCATCCAAGAAAATACAACTCAGCCATGTTCTTTGCCACTTTATAAAAATAGCCACATTTCTTCCACTTTTTTTTTTTTTTTTTTTGGCGGGGGGGTGTTTGAACTAAGAGAATTGAACTCAGGGCCATTCAATCACTAAGCCATATCCCCAGGCCTATTTTTTTTTCTGTATTTTATTTAGAGACAGGGTCTCACTGAATTGTTTAGCCCCTCGCTATTGCTGAGACTGGCTTTGAACTCCCAATCCTCCTGCCTCAGTTCCCGAGCCGCTGGGATTACAGGTGTCCGCCACTGCACCTGGCCATTTCTTCTACTTTTTACCAACATGTTTTTGATTTCCAATCTCTTCCTTCATCAGAATCATATTTTATATCCCTGTTTTTACTAACAATTTCTTCAATTTACCCTCAGCTTTTTGTCTCATGCACTTTGAAATTCTTTCGTCCTCTATCAATTACACAATTCCAAAGCCACTTGCACATTTTTACATGTGTTAAAACAGAACCCTACTTCCCGCTAACAAAATTTCTAATAGTTTCTGCTGCCATAACACCTCTGAAAAGTACAAGTCTGAAATCAGGGAGGCATAGGACCATGGTCTCTCAAAGGTATGCTCTTCCCCTATAGGGAAGAAACTGCACTATGTCTTTCTTTTAACTTGCTGTATCATCGGCAATCACTAGATTTCCTTGGTTTGCATATTCATAGCTCTGCCTCCATTCTCACATAGTATTCTCCATGTCTCCCTGTCTTCACATCATCCTCTTCTTATGAATATACCTGTAATATTAGACTCCAAGAACAGTAAGACTAGAATTAATAGAGAAATATGAAACTCACTTTAGTTATCATTTTTACTAGACCTGGTGTCGATTGGGATAAGCTTTGAGGAATTTGAGTAAGTATATATTGTCCTGCAACAGAATAGCACAGACAAGAATGTCAAATGTTTTAAAATTATGTTAAGGGATAGACAAAAATGTGGAATAATAGCAGAAGAGAGAGATTATTAGCATTGTAAAAGACATCTTGTACTTTAGGCTTATAGACTTAAGAACTGTCATAAACAGAAAGAAAAAAGTCTTGAGAAATTATGGCCAAGTTCAAAATCATTCCTAAAGATTCCAAAGTGTGGGAGCCTATCCCGACCAAATGGGACTAGGTTTAATCAATCTCTGCAAGAATTGTTTAATTGCTAGGTCCATTTAAATGCTGTTGCCATTTTTCACGAGTCAAATTAAATTAGTTGGCAATTAGTGCAATAAAATGAAATTTTCAATTAATAATCCATATTTAAAATAAACAGAAGTGGGAAGCTGAAAGTTTATGCCTGACAGGTTTTGCAACAATGAGAAGTTTATTGAAAGGAAGTGCAGGAATTAAAATAGGAACAGTAAAGACATTTTGACTAAGATACGGTAAAGTACAGTTATCTCTGTATCTTTGAAATGAGAGAATAAAGTGATAAGATGAAACATGCCTTTCCAGAAGATATTCCAGTTATATGTGGTGGAAATAAAGAATGAAAAAAATGCTGAACGAAAGAAGCAATTAGTAAATAACCATTCCGAATTGATTGACTAATATGAGATTTTAGAAGAATCATTTGATTACTATACTTTATAGCTCTATTTAATGAACTAACACTAAGATATGAAATGGAGGAGAGGAAATGGAATTTCTGGTTAAGCATAGTGACTGAATGTTTACATGATTTGTTCACTTCTAAGTGTCTTTGAACTCTACTTGAGAATCATGGCTGTTTTACTTATATTTAAATGTAAAGGGAAATTATGTACTTTGCCCTCAGAAATCCACTCATTATGAAAAAAAAAAAAAACAACCTTTACTGGAGATTCATTTGGCCTCATTGGAGAGGGCAATGGGAGATCTTATCTTCACCACAAACTGGGAAGTAAGGTCGCACAATTGGGGCGGGAATATCCCAGCAGTACTTACACTAAAAATACATTGTTTCTTTAAAGTGGCATGCAGAAATGAATAATATATATAGTATCATAGTGGAAGTCAAATTTATACACTTGTGTTTTCTTGAGTTTATCAGGCTTTAATAATAGTTACAACAAAAATCACAAAATCATTTATTATGTGGATTTCTGGATATGTATATATTTCACTTTAGTTTGAAACATTCTGTAACTTTAGAGTTGTTTTGTAATGTTAGTTATTACTTGGGGAAAATGAGTTGAATTTCTTCTTTTTATGAAATTAAAATGTAAAAATTTTAATTATTTCTTTTTAGTTTAAAACAGAATATTAGCCCCTGAAGAGTTAACACAAATGTTGGTATATCTGAGTTAATATTAGCAAGAGTTAGGGAAGCATACAATCATATGGAGGTTGGTGGTGGAACTTATAAAACTAGGGTGGTCCTCACATCAGGATAAGGTGGGCTATGCCTATGTCATAAAAATCATGCACCTAAAGTTTGAATAGATTATTATTATTGTCTTTTTGTTTTGGTTTTTTGTTATTTCTACAGTTGGAGAGAATTTAGACTCCTGAAGAAATCCTCTTTCAATAGTATATATGTATTTTCAACATAGCCAATATCAGATCTATCAGCCAGAAAATGATCATCAGCATCCTATTGGAAAAGCAGCAATAACCATAAAACCTTTTTGGAAACAGACTAAAACAGGAGCCTACTAATGCTTTGATTTATTTTCCCCCAAAGGCATTAAAGGTATTATAACAAATAAAAGTCTTTGCCCTCCTCATGTAGAAAATGTCAGTCTTTTGCTTTGGGGCATGAATTAAAACTAGAAGACATAATATTCACAGTCAGCAATATTTTTTCTGTCTTAGTGTCATGAACAACAATGCAAAAATCTTTGGTCACTGAATGTTGATGCAAAGAACACCAAATCCAGTCCTGTGATCTTCTATTATATAGCTGATCCAAGAAAAAAATTAGAAAATAAATACCTAAGGGACCAATAATAATGGCCTCAATTAAGAACATTGTAAAATATATAACAACAAAACATTTACCAGGCTCATATTAAAAGATTTTATAATTGTAGTACTAAACTATTAAAGAAAAATGGTATTTTACCTTTACTTAAGCATTGTAAAATATAGAAAACTTCTAAATACTCTTTTAGGAAAACTAATTTTATTAATAAAAAACTAATTTTATTAATAAAACAACAGTAGCAACAGCTGGATGTGTGGAATGTGCCTGTATTCCAGCCATTTGGGAAGCTGAGGTAGGAGGCTTGCTTATGCTCAGGAGTTCAAGGCCAGCATAAGACAACAGTGAGAACCCATCAAATCAAATTTTGATTTGAAATTACAAACCAAAACAAAACAAATATATTAAAATATTATGAGTGTCACTGCAAAACACCTTCAATAACATATTGGTAAGTAGAATTCTATAGTACTTTTGAAGAGTAATAAAAAGAATTATAGCAAATGACAATTTCATGGATGGTGATATTTGTAATTATATTAATAAATTATTGTACTATCAATTTTCAAGTTGTTACTAATATTTTCACCAGTTAAATTTAATTGTTGATTAATTATATATAGCTTCCATCCTCCAGAAAATGCTGACTGTTCACAGGGAGGTTGATCAATGGTATGTGCTGAAGACATCAATTTGCAAAAGTGTCTCTTTGTAATGAAGCCATCTGTTAGCTAACTTGTGCCCATGGACTGCCAATCTCCCTTAGATACAGAGAGAAGAGAGACTGTCTTCCATGATGGTTATACTTCTAAATGATGACTTGAGAAAGACATTCCTGAATTATAAAACTGGCAAGAGATTTTTAGAACTACCTACATCTCAAGGACATCTCAAGGAGGCAGAAAAAATTTACAATTAAAAATTCTCTAAAGTGAATAATCTTAGGAAAGGGAAGCCAAGGACCTATGATAGGTAGATGCTTGTCTAAAGCTTAATCAGACAGAAGGTCTGTAAAGACTTTCTTTTCCTTCCATAAAAGTGGAAATTATGGAGGTATATATTTCAATAAATTTCTAAGGAAATAAATAAAATTTTAAATTCATTTGCTATGGTGGTTGGAAATCAATAAATTTTCAGTAAATATTACTACTGAAATTACTTTTCATATTGTAAATACTGAGAAGAACACTGGATGAAAATAAAGCAGATTTTAAGAGGAAAGCAAGATTTTACCTTTGATTTAGAACCTAGATACTCTGGGCATTCCACTGCTTGTATCTTTGAAATTGCATCATATTGGAGTACAAAATTTATTTTGGATACCTGACTATTAGTGAATGAACAAATCAGATTAATTTAATTAACAAACCAACAACATCTTTAACTCATGTATATGCAGAAAACCTTTGGCTTTAATCATATCCATTCTTGTGGATCACTCTATGCTTTGTGGAGAATTGATTCTTGTTAAATTTATTTCAAATTATATGAAAACATATTCTATAAGCATACACTCAACTATAAGAAAAGAAAAGGCAACTGACCAGAGAGTACAGAACCTTCTAGGTTTGGGTTAAGACCACATTAATGCTGTCAGACCCCAGGCTTGGCCACAATGAGTTTTGAAGAGCCTTGGAAATTCCTCTTAAGACAATGTGATTCTGAGCAATACATTCTGAGGTCCTCCAAGATCAATTACACTTTGATGTTCGAAAGTGAAGCTGAGAACCAGAAGCAGGTCAACAGAGCTGCTACACTAGTGCAGTTTAACATTTTGATATCAAGAATTCGCATCACAGCTCAAAATACCGTCAAGTGGCAAAAAGAATACTTATCTAGGACTTGATACTCAAGAGTCCCCCACCTTTTTGTTTTTTCTTTAGGGAGAATAGATGTTACTAGTACTCAGGTTAAATATTTATTAAAGAACATTGTAAAATCTATATTTGTTCTGAAATAAAGGAGTTTGAGCCTCCACTTTGGTATTCAGGATATATGAAACTGACAATCTATAATTCAGGCTATGAAAACTTCACTGACTTCATCCGTCTACAAGAACAAAAAAATCAGTTTGTTCTGATTTAGGTCACTACCAGAAGCCCCTCATCTGAGGCCATGCCACCTGCTTGCTGTTCTAGTGTCCTCACTTATTTCTTTTTTCAGCCATGATTTCTTATCCAAATTATAGCCATCCTTTAATCCTCATCTGAAATGCCACAGCCTTCACAAAGCTAGTCTTAAAGGGATTCGGTATTTTCTTCTCACCACCTCAACACAACAATAACAACGAAAACATGTTGCATTAACTTTTCTGGATTTAATTCACTAGTACTTGCTATAGTTTTAATGGAACTTACAAAATTACTCAGTTCCTATTGCAGTGAGAAATTTGGTCTCTGAAGGCAGAGAGGGGCAAGCTGACTTCTAGTCATCATCTTGTGCCTTAGAAAATCACTTAGCGTTTTTAATGTCTCAGTTTATTCATTTGGAAAGCAAGACTAGTGATTATCATATATTACTATACCTTTGGAAATTAAAATATATGTAAAGCATTTAATAAAGTTTCAGAAAAATACAGACTTGTTTTTGTTGTCATATTTATTAATACACTCTCAGAAGAATTTTTTTGAATTAAATTCAACTTCTTATTAGGAAATCACCTATTTTGTGCCATAGTAAAATTGGAAAGAGAGATATTATCCAGAGTATATATACTTAAAAATCAAAATATCCAAAGTACAAAAGTCTATGTGAATCATTTTAGTAAAACAATCCCAAATATATCACTACCCTTTTAACTATGACTCATATATTGTAAAAAGTACTTTTTCCCATTCTGGGCAGGCCTCACACAGTGTCTTTCAACTTAGCAGTTTCACACCATTATGTTTCATTACACACTATGATGTGTCAAATAGGAAAACACTTCACTGACTTGCTGATGAAAATTTAACGTGTCATTTATGTACCTACTTCTAGTTCTTAAAATGGTTTCCCAGGCTGAAAAAACGTGGTTAATAAATGTGATGTAGCTATATGTGCTTTGAAGTTTTAAAAAGGAAAAAAAACATAAAACAAAATGGCTATTCAAAAGTATTATTGATGCTTGCATGCCATATGCCTTAATTTGGGGAAGGCCTGGCTGTGTGGGAGGCTTGAATGGTGTGGTTTGAAATGCAGGAGAAAAACCTCTTACTTAAAATTTATAACCTACGGACTTGCAATGTTACCAACAAAATGTTCATTTTAAGAAAATCTATATGAAAATTCAAATGTCTATGAAAGTAATAAAGTTTTTAACATTACCCAATTAAGTTTGTTCATTTGTAATTCAGCACTATTTAGACAAAAAAAAAATTCAAAATAAGGAGAGATGAGAATCAGGAAAGTCCTAAAGAAAAATAAAAGTAAAAAAGTAGAAAGAAACAAATAGTAAATTTTACTTCCTGACAACATCTTAATATCTTCTACAATAAGAAAAAATTTGACATCCTGTCATTCAACATACACTCATGTGATCAATATTAACCATAGTATCATTCAGGCAATTATTGTTGTTGCTTTTATAAAATTCCATGGAGAGAAGAATTGGGAGATGAGTAATATCAATCAGATAGGTTTTGTTCAATATAAGCGTTGTTGATGATACTCAGTTTTAAATATTAGCTGTAATAAATATACTATGCATAATTCTACACATAAGCTTGCCATGCTGCTAAATGTGTTCTTATATTCTGGTGGATATGAAGTGAAATGAAATGAGCATATCAAGTTTTTAACCAAAGTTTTATGATATATTCATTTTTTGATCTTGGGCAATTTAATTAAACTCTCTAGTTCTCACTTTTCTTATCTCTAAAGCACAGAAATAAAAATGTTAATCTTTTCTAATAAAGCAACAGTAGTATTTGATGGACAAATAGATAAACTGGTAAAGCAACATGAATCGAACCTACATTTTTTTCAGTATAATTATGAGAATAGATTCCCCATGATTTGTTTTAGGTTATTATTAAAATTTTCCTATTCCATTAATTATCTCTATCAGGAAGACTAGAGGAATTCAAAAATCAATGGAAATATGGGATATACTATTTCTGTTTACCATTCCTAATATTTGTTCAAAGACATGATTTAAATTATTAAATAGTTGATCATCAACTTTATTTTGTCTCTTTTCTCTCATTATTGGGATATTAAATGTTAGTTACAATACATCAAGATATTTTTGTTCATCAGCAGAAGTGTGTTTTAGTTGATTCTAAATGAACAGTAGAGATTTGGTCAATTTGGAAACCAATACTTTCAGTCCCTTTTGTTTCTAAATTTCAGTGCTAAATGTATTTTATACTAATAAATTCATTATAAATATCCTGTGCAAAATTCCTCATAAAAGTTTTAACAAACTTATAAACCTATTATTTAGATATGAAATGTCACACACTCATGTATGAAAAAATACAAGAATTTTCAGAGATGAAATGATTAGATTTTTAGAGCCATGACCTAATGAGTTGAGTGATCTACTAATGGATTAACTAGGTGATTAAAGAGTAGACAGTTATGGTGTGGCTGGAAAAAATAAGTTACTAGGGGTGTGCCTTTGGGTTAATATTTTGTTCCTTGTGAGCAGAGCTCTCTCTCTGTTGTCTGGCTGTTATGTTCTGAGCCGATTTCTTTCACACACCCTTCTGCCAAGATGTTCTTCCTGTCTCACCCTGGGACCAGAGCTATGGAGTCGGCCAAGCGTGAACTAAATTCTAAAACCATGAGCCAAATTAAACTTTTCCTCTTCTAAGTTGTTCTTGCCAGGTATTTTGGTCTCAGCAATGACAAGCTAACTAAAACAATACCCTAAGCCAAAAGCAATTAATTTCTCATCAGACACCATCCTTTTCCCATGTGGTCCCGATATCTTCATTGAGGCAAACACTTCCCTTTCACAACTCCTGAAGTATATAAATTAGTTTTAAAATTGCACTTCTTTGTAAAGCCCACGATTCTTAGTGACTCTCATCTTCCTTTACTATCCTGGTCTCTTTGTAGCACTGCTTCATCACCTAATATTATTCCACCAATGCTGCTCTCGGGAAGTAAATGGTAGAGCCCAACTCTCCCCCAGTGAATATAGTAGCAAATCTCCTTTCTTTCAGTCTCACCTCCATCTGTGAAATAAAAGATACTGCAATTAAACAGTTCATTGCACTGGATGTCTGAGTGTTTCTTATGTGTGTTTCTCCCAACATCATTACAGACTACCAAGTTGCAAATATTCTCCTTGGGGAAATTATATTAAGTATCATTTTAACATCTGAAAATAGTTCAAAAATCACTAATTCAGATTTTTTATTTACCTCACAATTCATCCAGTTTATTACTGTTTCAAATACTCAAATTCTACTATTGAACCTTCCTGAAAAATCCTCTTTTAATTTGCTTCTAGCTATCCCTCTCACCCCATGTGCATGGTGCCAGTCCTGCTCCATTCTTCTGTAATCAGTTTGCAAGGCACACCAGCTTTCTAAACCAACTCTTCATTAATATATTTGTTGTTATTTTTTTTATGTTGGCCTACATTCCAGCTTGTTTACACATTAAAACCAGTTCTGCCTGCTACAGTAGAGTTGTGTAATTGAACTATATTTACCTTAAGTTTTCTTTTAACATTCACTGACAATCCTTTGCATTTACCTTTAGATTTTTTTCTCTTCTCCTTTTTTTGCTCTCTCTCTCTCTTTTCCTGCCCTCACATCCCCAACATTTGTGAAACCAAGTATTTTTATGCATTAGGCTACTGAGGACTGGGATATCTGATTAGTATATTATAGGTGTATTGCATAATCTTTTATGTGCTTTTTTTATTTGCCTTAATTTTTATGTTTCTTTGTGTTTTGTACTCTATTTTCTTCCTAATGATTTGTCCTCCCCAAATCTATTTCTCTCCTTTTTCTTGCTACTGGCCAACTTCTTTTGTATTCCTCTCTCATACTTTCTGAGATCTAATAACTCTAGATCCTCACTTCCTACCTCCCTAACATCTCATCCTACTCCCCACCCCTGGTTCTCTCTTTGTCCACCAGCAGAAACTGTAGACCCTTTTGCAAATCTGTTTATGTTACAGATACTAATTGAACTCATACTTTCTGCATATTGTGACAAAACCATAAATATTCTATTAGGAGCTACTTGGTTTAAAGCTGTATTTTTTTGTGTATTGGGATCTGTTATTATTAATCTCCCACTTAAAGGAGAGGTATTGGAACCCTGAAAAGAAACTATAAGCCTATAGGATAAAAACTGTAACATCTAGGATTCACAGTGCTAGAAGGGAAGACACATGAACAACATGAAAAACCAAGGGAAAAAAGTGCCCCAAACAAACCAAAATACTACATTTATTAAAATGCATTGTCATCACAGCAGAGGAAATTTCAGAGAAGTTGTTCAAGATGTACATAATTAAAATTTCTGTGAATTAAATGATGATATAAGAGAGCAAACACAGGCAGAAAAATATCATTTTGATAAAGAGCTATATAGGCAAATATACTGTTAGCCATCTTAATGAAAAAGAGAGAGAAAACTCAAATTACTAAAATTCATGATTGAAAAGGAAATATCATGACAGACTCAGTTGAAATACAGAGAATAATTAGAAACTATTTTCAAAATTTATTCTCCAGTAAAATAGAAAACCCCAAAGACACTGGCAAATTTCTAGAGGCATATGACCTACCCAAACTGAATCAGGAGGACATTCATGACTTAAACAGATCAATTTCAAGCAAGGAAATAGAAGACACCATCAAAAGCCTACCAACCAAGAAAAACCCAGGACCAAACAGATTCTCGGCCAAGTTCTAAAAGATCTACAAAGAAGAATTAACACTAATACTTCTCAAATTAGTCCATGAAATAGAGAAGGAAGGAACCCTTCCAAACTCATTCTACAAGTCTAGTATCACCCTGACACCAAAACCAGACAGAGACACATCAAAGACCAAAATTTCAGACCAATATCCCTGATTAACATAGATGCAAAAATTCTCAATAAAATTTTGGCAAATGTCATACAAAAACATATTTAAAAAATAGTGCACACTACTCAAATGAGGTTCATTCCAGGGATGCAAAGTTGGTTTAACCTACAGAAATCAATCAACGTAACCTATCACATCAATAGATTTAAAGATAAGAACCATATGATTTTATCAATTGATATAGAAAAAGCATTTGAAAAAATACAGCACCCTTCCATGTTCAAAAGATTAGAAAACTTAGGAGTAGTAGGAACATACTACAAGATTATAAAAGCCATTATGGTAAACCAAAGGCCAACATCATCCTAAATGGAAAAAAAATTGGAAGCATTCCCTCGAAAAACTGGAATAAAACAAGGATACTCTCTTTAAACACTGCTATTCAACATAGTCCTTGAAACTCTAGCCAGAGCAATTAGACAGACAAAAGAAATTAAAGGGATACAAATATAAAAAAAAGAATTCAAACTGTCATTATTTGCTGATGACATGATACTCTACTTAGAGGATCCAAAACATTCCACTAGAAAACTTCTAGAATTAATAATGGAATTCAGCAAAGTCACAGAATATAAAATCAACACCCATAAATCAAATACATTTCTATACATCAATGATAAATCTTATGAAAAAGAAATTAGGAAAACTACCCCATTCACAATAGCCTCCAAAAAATAAAATACTTGGGAATCATTCTAATAAGAGAGGCAAAAGACCTTTATAATTAAAATGATAGGACACTAAAGAAAAGAAATGAAGAAGACCTAGGACAATGGAAAGACCTCCCAGGTTTTTGGATAGGCAGAATCAATATTGTCAAAATGGCCAAACTCCAATGCAGTGTAGGTAGTGTAATTCAATGTAATCCCAATTAAAATCCTGTCATTCCTTATAGAAACAGAAAAAGCAATTATAAAATTCACTTGGAAAAAGAAGATAACCAGAAAAGACAAAGCAATCCTTAGTAAGTAGAATGCAGCAGGAGGCATCACAATACTAGACCTTAAACTATCCTACAGAGCTATAATAACAAAAACAGCATGGTATTGGCACCAAAATAGACATGAAGACCAATGGTATAGAATAGAAGACACAAACACAAACCCACATAAATACAGTTATCTCACACTAGATAAAGGTGCTAAAAACATACACTAGAGAAAAGATAGCCTCTTCAACAAATGGTGCTAAGAAAGCTGGAGATCCATATGCATCAAAATGAAACTAATCCACTATCTCTCACCATGCACAAAATTCAACTCAGAGTGGATCAAGGATGTAGAAATTAGATCAGAGACCTTCACCTAAAAGAAAAAAAAGTAGGCCCAAATCTTCATCCTATCCAATTAGGCCCCAACTTCCTTAACAAGACTCCTAAAGCACAAGAAATAAAATCAAGAATCAATAAATAGAATGGATTCAAATGAAAAAGTTTCTTCTCAGCAAAAGAAACAATAAATGAGATGAAGAGACAGTCTACACTTTGGGAGAAAATTTTTGTTGCATTTATGTCAGATAGAGCACTGATCTACAGAATATACAAAGAACTCAACACCCCAGAAAAACAAACAGCCCAATCAATAAATGGGCTAAGGAGCTGAATAGACACTTCTCAGAAGAATAAATACAATCAGTCAACAAATACAGAAAAAAGTGTTTATAGTCTCTAGTAATTAGAGAAATGCAAATCAAAACTACTTTAAGATTTTATCTCATGCCAGTCAGAATGGCAGTTATCAAGAATTCCTGGTGAGGATGTTGGATAAAAGGCACATTCAAACATTGCTGGTGGGACTGAAAATTGTGTAACCAATCTGGAAAGCAGTACGGAGATTGCTTAGAAAACTTGGAATGGAACCACCGTTTGACCCAGTTATCCTACTCCTTGGTCTATACCTTAAAGACTTAAAAACAGCATACTATGGTAATGCAGCCACTTCAATGTTTATAGCAGCACAATTCACAATTGCTAAACTATGGAACCAACTTAGATGCCCTTCAATAGATGAATGGATAAAGAAACTGTGGTATATATACACAATGGAGTGTTACTCAGCAATAAAATAGAATAAAATATTGACATTTGCAGGTAGATGGATGAAGTTGGAGAATATCATGCCAAGTGAAATAAGCCAATTCC
>CM053411.1:17222807-17251067 GCA_028644305.1 Xerus rutilus | reverse complement strand
TTGTCATGTATTTCCTCAATATGTTTAATAAATAACAGGTAATGTACCATGTTAATATATGTCTGTATTCATTACTCAGTTTTTCCTACAAAACATGTAGTTGATAATTGAAATTAATCCATTGGGTTACTTTAATTCTTTATTGATAATATTCACTTTTTCGCAGTTATCAGAAATTTGCCACTATCGTCAAATGGAAGTAACTATTGGAAGAATTTCACACAAGTGAATTACTTAATCAGAAGACATGTAAGCTATCAAAATTCCTTATATCTTAGTTGAAGACATATTGACTTAGGGTTGTGTTCTTAAAATGCTCAATTGTCACTCACCAGTTGTTTTAGTGATTTTTATCTGCTTGACAGGGGTAGTCTTCCTTTAAATCTAAGTGTACTGGCATGATAGATTTGGCAGTAAACGCATGTGCTCACTTCAAAAGGCTATCGAGGTTTTAGTAGCGCTTCTAGCTGGTTTCATTGGATTAGTTTTTGATGGATTTCAGTAGCACCTGACTAGACCAGAGTAACTCTTCAAATTTGCTGGCACCTCACTTGATTCACTATTGATTGACTTATCTCTTGGGATTACCAACTCAAGACATCTTTACTTTACTCACCACATCAGTTGCCCTGGTTAATAATCTCTGATGTTTCTGAAGTAGCTCACAGTTGCTACTTTAACTAAATAACTAATCTGGTGTGTTTAAAACATCTGGATTTACCATGTATCCTTGGAAGGTTTTTTGTCCTTTGACAAGTAATGTTTTAAAATTATTTAGTAAATGCTTACATTGACAGAATTACTTTTCTCCAGCAATAGTTATAAAGTTCAAATATACTATTGGCTAAGCATTTATTTTGTTTGAACTTCATTTATATTATTTAATTTTTCATTAAAATATCCTCTAGGAAAAAAGGCACATTAGTATAAAGAAACAGTATATAGTCAATTCAAAATTAGTAGTGTCTTTGCATGTTTTTGTTCTATTTGCTTTTGCTCTTAATAATTGTGTCAGATATAAAAATAATGTTCCTGCATTTTTTGATTTTCATTTCTTTTTTTCAAATATCCTAGCTGACCACATATGCATACACACACACACACACACACACACACACACACACACACACATAAAATACAATGAGATTTCTGGCAATTCTTCCATATACAAGAATAGTGAAGTTTTCCTTAATTATAAATGTAAAAATAGAGAAATCTTCTCAAGCATATAATAAATTACTTCTTTGCACTTACAAAATGAACACTTAAAAACACGTCTAGGCTTTACTATTTCTATATTGCCTTGTTTCTGCTTTGCTTTTCTCAGACCAGTACAATGTACTCAGCATGTAGGAGAAATTAAAGACCCTTAAAACTCCAGCTGTATGGCACAGTTCTTCATAGTACATAACCTACTTTCATCAAGATAGCACTTATTTCCCTTTCTGCAGATTTCTTTGTGATTTATTTTCACATTTGTCTAATATAAAATACCTTTTTAACTTCTATCCACTTAATTAGGACATTCAAAAACCATTGTTGCCTTCTTAATATCCAAAGAGTGCATTGTTTGTATTTCTATTTAGTGTTGCCTTTGTTCTGTGACCCAATGGTAGTTTTTCATTCTGTCTCTGCTTGATTGTATAAAGTTATTAATAGGAGATTGAAAAATATACTTTTCAATCCATCTCTATTAAGAAAATGATATGATGAACACATCTAAATTCCTCACATATTTGTTCAATGAATATAAATAGTCAGCTCAACCCCCACTGGCTCTTAGATTTCTGATAACTTTCTTGTTTTAAGAAAGTTATTTCAATAAATATTTCAGTTTTTTTATTGTGACACAGACAATGATGAACTAGTTGACAAAAATACACTGACATTAACCTCACAAGCAAAGAAGGCCCTTTCCTTCAATGTAGGTTACAGTGTACCTGAGCATCTGTATAAGCTTGTAGGGGAACATGAATCCATGTCTATGTACACATCTATGAATCAGTGTAATATATCTACACAGTATAAAAAGTCACCCCCAAACTTCACACACTTATTTTATATTTCTATGGATGAAGAATGAATGCATGTTTTGATGGGGCCTTTTCGTTGAAGGTGTCTCACAGGCTGTAGTCAGGGCATTGTCCAAGGCCACAGTCATTGCAAAGCTGGATTAAAAGTAATGCCATCCTGAAGCTCATTCATGCCTCTCAGTGGAGCTCAGAAGATCCAGTCCTAAACTCACGTGTACAGCTATTGATGCTTCTCAAATACTCATTGTATGCTGGAGAAATATCAGTTTCTTGCTTTTTGGACCTTTCTCTGTGACTAGTCAGAAATATCAATTGCTTTTGAGAAACAGAAAGGGAGAGAGAACCAGACAAACAGGGAAGACAAAAAAAAAAAGGAGCTATCATCATTTTGTAACCTATTATAATATATCATCCCTGCTGCCATTCTTTATTCATTAGAATTGATTCTCTGGGTCCACTCCACACACAAGAGGAAGGGACTGCACATTGAAGGCTGGTCCCGAGCTATCCTAGATGGTGCTTCACCACACATCTGTTCTGTCACTTGTAACTCCTGCATGACATTCCATGATGTGAACCTGCCTAGTTTATTTTCATACTAGTATCCAACTTGATTTCCAGATTTTCATTAAATGTAAAAGAAAGCTTTGATGAACTTTGGCATAGATGTCCCTTTAGAGATCTGAGTTCCTGTGACATATATATATATATATCCATAACTGGAAGTGTTACACCACAGGCAAATAGATACTTAGAATAAAATTTTACATAAAGTAGTACACAGTGCAGACACTTCTGTCCTCAAAATTTGCTTTGCTACAAACAATAGCAAAATCCTTTGTTTGTAAGTAATAATATTAAGTCTCTTTGGACATATAAATAATAGTAGGGCTAGAACAAATTAAAGGTTTGAAGCTACAAAAGTTCTCACATTAAATTAAAAATATATTATGTGTAAAAATCTATGAATAAAATTCTGTGAGACCAAGAGCTGTAGGATTTGAAAACATCAGTAAATAGTGTATAGTTACTAAAATTTTTCACATTTTCCATTTATCTCTATTTTTTTATTTATCATTACTATTATTTGTCTTGGGGAATATATGAGTAAAAAATATCTACCTCATTTCTGCATCAGTACTGGAAAACACAAGACAACCAGCATTTCACAGCTATTATAATGTTTGACAAACATAATAGACAAGCAATAGTCTTAGCTACACTTACTTGTTGGCATTTATTGCACTTAGGAATCAGAGACCTGACTCAACTATGTACTTAGCTAAGTATTTATGGGAGGTATTTGATTTGAGCCATCAGAAAATTTCAATTAAAGACATTATCAACTCTAAATATGATAATCTCATTATTAAATGTTTAAAAACTCAAAAACGACATCTTCTTCTTTATATATACCTTTAAGTCCTTTAAGAACTCTAAAAACAAATATCTACATAAAATTATTAATATTTTCCAGGGCTTTACCTTTTTTATCTCAGAGGTTACTGATGTACAGACTTGACAAAGATTATATACCAGGAAAAGAAAGAAAAACCATGGCCATTCTTGTAAGCCAAGTCTTCTCATATTCAAAATAATATCTTGTACTAAGACCAGGAATACTGAAATTAACAAGTTCATCTTTAAGAAAATCTGGACAAAAATTGTAAAGTACTTCACTAGGAAAAATATTGCAGAAAACAAATTTCTTAGTAAAATAAATCTTAAAATTTCTAGGAATTTTATTTACTTTTTGTCATTGTTCAGTAAACAAATAACATCTTGTCTTCCTACAACAATTAAAAAAAACACAATGCTTTTTATCACTTTGTATAGACATGTAGAGACAAGCAGCTGGATGAAATAGCTCTGTAAGATTGATTCCATACTATGGAGCCATTATATACAACTGGTAAAAAGACAAGATGGGAAATACTGGTGATGACATTTTTATACCAAATGTTTGTTTCATTGTGCATACTTGAAATGTGTACTTTTGAATATAAGACAAAACTGGAATTACTGAAAGAAATACATATATATATAAGCATGTAATATGTAATATGAAGTAAGTGGTTTTGCCTTTACAGTAAAAATTATATATATTCTTATTATTCTTTTGACTTTTTGTTTCCTCCAATTGCACCAATGCTATTTTAGGATAGAATTTTACCTCATTTGAAAGTCTTTGCTTGAGAGGTGAAGCTATATATTGGTCTGCCATGCCCATGCTGGAAATGACAACACACTTGCACATCCCTCTATTAGTCAACTTAATTATTTACTGAATTATTATTATTTTTGGTTATCACTTACTTTCCAGTTTTTTCTTCTTTTTATTATTTATTTATTTATTTATTTATTTATTTATTTATTTATTTAGTACTGGAGATTGAACTCAGGGGCACTCAACCACTGAACCATGTCCCCAGCCCTATTTTGTATTTTATTTAGAGACAGGGTCTCACTAAGTTGAGTAGTGCCTCACTTTTGCTGAGGATGGTTTTGAAGTAGCAATCCTCCTGCTTCAGCCTCTGGAGCCGCTGGGATTAAAGGTATGTTCCACCGCGCCTGGCTAGCTTTCTTCTTTCTTAGATGATTTCTTTATAGAAACACAGATCTACCTATACTGTCCTGCATACACTATATTTCATCTCATGATCATCACCACTGCATGAACATACATTCATAAGTATTCCTTGTATCCTAACCTTGCACCAAAAGTAGCTCAGTAATAAATGATAGTTAAGTAATATCAACACAATTTTTTTAAAAAGCCTCATGTAATGGTCAAGTCCCACTGTTTTGTAAAAATTTGGCATATAATCTGTTGTGAAACACTTATCTTTGTTTTTATTATCTAATTTAAGTATTTCTCTACATTCACATGCATACTTGTACTGATTTCATTAAAATATATTGATATAAATCAGTGATAACAAAATATAAGCCTTTTCAGCACGATATACCTCAAAAAAAATACCTTACCCAAAGCAAGAGAATGTTAGCACACACGCTTTGTGTTAAGGGAGAAACCCAAGATAGCTCTTTTATTTAGTATCTTTTTCAGATAAAATTATGAGGTTCTATAATTTTCATCTTTGAAAAGTAATTAATACCAGATAGTGTTCTTTGGAAGAATAAATGATAAAAGGCAAAAGAAGTGCTTAGCTTAACGATTAGGCCATTTGAGATGTTTAGTGTAGCTAACATTTTTGATTAATTAAAGGTTATAATAGTTATCTATTGTAAAGTTTATCACCTTAACAAACATTTATTGTCTCACACAGTTTCTGAGGATCTGGGATGCTTCAGTGGCCTACCTGGCTGATTCTATCTCAAGGAATTTCATGGTTCACTTTCAAGATGGAACACTCACACATTTGTAGGCAGGAAGGACTCGGCTCTTTGCTGGCTCTTGGCAGAAGGCTCAGTTCTTCTCATCATGGAACTTTCCATACATGATTCAGTATTTTTACAATATAGTGTCTAGCTTTCCCCAGAGCAATCATTCCAAAGAGTGCAAGGCATAATGTGTTTGTTTTTTGTTCTTTTTTTAATATTTTTATTTTATTTATTTTTATGTGGTGCTGAGGATTGAACCCAGTGACTCACACATGCGATGCATCATTCTACCACTGAGCCACAATCCCAGCCCTTACAATATGTTTTTATTACCTAACTTCAGAAATCATGCTCTGCCATGTTTTCAATGTCTTATTTCATGTGAGAGGGATGTGGACAACAGTCAACAAGACAAGAATCATGTATGCCATGTTGCAAGTTGGTTTGTGCACATTCAGACCCAAATTATTTAATTATTTGTAAATATTATTTTTAAAAGTTCTTTATTGTTTATAGTTTGTTTGTATTAGATCCCAAGTTCTGAGAACATTGCCGAATTCTAATACCATACTGTGACCTGGTTTTATGAGATTAAAGGTGGTTTAATTGAACAGACTATTCTGAATTTTAAACTACAGTTTAATATTTTTCAGCAAATATTTATTCAAGTCTTGGCACAAAACACTCTGTTGGGGCCTTTTTATAGTAATGTTGACAATTTATGCTAACTTATCTTTTAATAAGATGTGAACCATAAGCATAAAGATTGCAAAGTGGAGTAAAGTAAGTACCATGAGAGAAATTAAAATGAAGTGGCATATAAAAGAGAGGCAGATTATATCCAAATGTGGTATTTAGAAAGGATTCTGTGTTCTATGTTACTTTAAACAGTTTGGTAAAATTACGAAACATGGAGATAGTAAAGAGAAGTCAAATTGTTATAACCCTCAAAACATTAAATATACAACTAAAATATCACAAGTAAATTTACAGAGATAGATGATTTACTGAAAATTTGTTGAATCATCAACATTATTTGTTCAATCATCAATATTGTTCAAATTTTCCAAGAGCATGAAATAATTTATAATCCAGTATATCTACACAAGACCAAAGAGATAAAGCAGAAACCATTTATCTATTTAAAAGTTAAAATTTATTTTTATCATTTGTTGACATTGAGGTAGCAGTGATATGTGTTTTGATTTTAGATAGAATATAAAAATAATAACTTTGAAATTTTTAGTGGCTTGATACTATACCATAATAGAATACTCTAATTTAACTTACATACTTCTATATACCATTATGCTGTTAAAGTCAAACAACCTGAATCTAAATGGAGTTTGCAAATTCTATTTGTTGCAGCTTATTTATGAACATATAATTTTGGTCAAACAAAGTTATGAAATGTTTTTTGTTATATTCCATAAAGTCTTCTTAAAACTTTACATACACATACACACATATGTACATATGTATGTACATATTAACACAGCTATGCAATTATACAAAAGGCACATGTGTAAGAGGATAAAAAACCTTGTCAAATTTAAATGAAACAAATATTTCAAGGAGAAAAACATACTAATATAGTAAGTAGAAAAGTATAAACACTATATGAAAATAAATATAATTTTAGCTATTTTGTCATCTCATCTCTTACTTCTTTGTTCTTCTCTATTCTAGAGTGGTCTTCTTCAATATATTGTGCAGTTGTTCAACCGATTTCTTCCCATTGCAACTGCTTTTATTATGATGTTGTCCAAATTTGGAAATATATTTCACTGGTTACATTCTATTCATCCTCTAATTTGAGGGAATTTTTACATAGTCACTCTGTTAGGTAAAAGTTCCCAATACACTTATTTTATCCTTACAACAATTTTTTCAAATGCCACAGCTGCACATTTACATTAATATTTGTAGCCTATAACAAGAGTCTAGGAAGGTAGGGATTGATGTGTACCATACTTGGCAAATAGTGGTTGATAAATACTTATCAAAAGTGAAAAATAAGTCATTAGATGAATATAATTTGTAAAGAATTTATAGAGGCAAAAATATTTTAAAGCAACAACTTTTCATAGAATAACAAAGTGACCAATATTTAAAAAAATAGTCATCTGGAATACTTAGATTTGAAATTTTCATGAGTTCAGTTGTTATATTTTAACTGATATCATTTTCATTAGCTTTCTCTATACTTTGCTTATAACATAACCAGAATTCCTCAAATAACAGGATGAAGAGTTTCTAGGTAATTTAATCACATATTTAAGACAAAAAGAGATGTGCATGATACTGATACTATTTTAATCATTAGTAAGGCTAAGGGACGACTCCAGAAAACACTGTGCTCTTGTGGTCCATTCTTTCAGATTTACTGTGGGATCTCACTCTCCCTTCCCAGTGTCCGTTCTTGAAAACATAATTTCCATTTGTGATGATAGCAGAACAAAGGTTGTATTGTTGTCACTGCCCCAGTGACTACAATGTTCTCGTCTTTGAAGACATTTAAGGCTGACAAATTCCAACGTCATCACAGTTGTCTCAGTGGCCGTCTTCCCTATACTCTGATATGTAGAAATCTAAGATGACAAGAGGCCTTAGACTCCAATTCTTCTTCTACTTCTTCTTTTTTTTTGTCATCGCTGTTGCTTTACCACATTTTTAGTTGGCATATCAGAGTAGTACATAATGGTAGAATTTGTTGTTACATATTCATACATGCACACAACAGAACAATATAATTTGACTAGTATGTATTTCCCCTTTCCCCTCTCTCCTTCCTCTCCCTGGTTCCTTTCCTCTATTCTACTGACCTCCCTTTGATTTTCAGGAGATCCTCCCAAACTGTCTTATCTAGGACTCCACCTCTAAGTTGGATTCACATTTTGTTTTGTTTTCTTTTAATTGAATTGAATATATTACGGGTACAGTGTGATATTTTAACACAGGTACATTGTGAAGCAGTCAAATGAGGCTAATTAGAATATTCATCACCTCAAATATGTATCTTTTCTTTTTGGTGAAAGCATTCAAAATCCTTTCCTTTAAGCTGAATTATTCAAAGGTCAAGTGGAATAAATGTTTTGTAAATTAATGTTTGTTTCCTGATTCATGCCTTTATTAGAACTAAATTTTGTGGTCACACAATGAAGATTTTAAGCACAGTGTGTGTCTTACATTTTCAGTCCGTTCCCCAATATAAAAGAAATATTCAGCCACTACAAGACTTAAAGTCATAGGTAAGCATAAGCCTATATAAGAGATTATTTTCCCTCCTTCCTTTCCTTCTTTCCTCCTTTCCTGCCTTTCTTTTTTTCTGATGCTGTCTCACCATTTCTCAATTTGAGAAAATAATCCAGACACTCTCCTTTAATAATATAACTAATTAGACCTTTTTGGGGACTTTTTGCATGCCTAACCTCACATTCTTTGTAATTCTTTGTATGACTGCAATGAAGATTTCTCCCCTTCTTGTGATTTTTTAAAAAGATTTCAACATTCTAGCACTAGACATGGGATGAGGGAACATAATAAATCTTCCATTTTAATCATAAACAATATTTATAATTGAATTTATTTTGCAAATATTTCCAGATGATGATCAGTATTTTTCAAAATGAAAAAGTGGAAAGCCAAAATTTCTTTGTTAAAAATATGATAACTTGAGAATGATATTCAAATGATTATTAAAAATCAAAACTGTAGAGATAAACTGTAGAATGCTCCTGGGAATTAGAGAGATTCATTATTTCTGTATTAAATGTTGAACTTGAAAATACTTCATTCACACCTAGATAAAGATAATTAGCTGATCTTCTTGTTCTACAAGCAAAGATTAAGAATTTGTATTTCATTCCTGGAATTCCACTTTATAGCACAAAGTTGCAAACTATAGATGTGATGATGTAAGAGACATCATATATAATATCATGAAATGTACCAAATGAAGTAGCAAATAGGGAGATTTGGAATTCTTTGGATAACAAGGATGTATTAAGGGCAAAATGCTTGAGATTTGAAAAGCTTTGTCACGGGGGCACAGGCATATTAGTTATTTCTGCACTGTTGGCACACAGACCTTATTCATTCATAAAGTTTTATAAAATGAGATTTCACAAGACATATGTATCAGAATTTTTTGAGTATTTCCAACAGGCTTAGAAGTTTAATGCAAATAATACCTATAATTCAAAGTTTCCTCCAGAATAAATACTGCCTCTCATCATCCTCTCTTCTTCAAAGCACCAATTATCTCCTTATTTCTTTTGAGTTTAGACTCTTTTCCAATCCCTCCCACTATTGGAAAGTGCTTCTGAGAGCTCAAGAGCATCCTCCTCATTGTCTAAATTTTCTTCACAATTACATTTCTTTAATTTCTTTCACTATTTGAAAGACTCATTAGTTAGCCCCACACTGTTTTGGGGAGAGTGTTCCAGAGATTGAATTCAGAGGCATGCAATCACCGAGCCATGTCTCCAGCCCTATTTTGTATTTTATTTAGAGACAAGGTCTCACTGAGTTACTTAGTGCCTCACTTTTGCTGAGGCTTTGAACTTGTGATCTTCTTGCTTCAGCTTCTTGAGCTGGTGGAATTACAGGCCTGTTCCACCATGCCCAGCTCCACACTTTTTTGAAATTCCCAATTTCTTTCATTATATTTTCATAATATTTCAACAACCTTGGGACAATTCTTTTTTCTCTACAGATTTCTCCCTTTTTGGCTTTGTTTCCATCAGTTCATATTCTTTTCAACATAGGGTATCCCTGAGGATCCATTAATGCCCCAGTGAGAGCAGTAGAGAGAAAGTGGGATGAATATTACAGATAGGGTGGGCTTATGAATTAGACATACAATCCATAATTATTGATATTAAGAACACCCAGGTATAAGGAAACTGTAGAGAAATAGAGCAAATAAAAACAATAAAAGCCAAATTTCATGTACTTCATCCACTGATTAGCATCAAAATCAAATATTTCAAAGTGAGTTGTTGCACTTTCCTATAAAATGAGAGATAAAAGTTGTCATCCCTTATCATGATCTTTCTGTTAAAGGTTAGCAATGATAATGCTACGACAGTGGATGATTTGGGCACTTGATGTTTTCTCATTTTAAAAAATTTTCTGTTGATTTATATAGACATTATAACCACTGGTCCAAACCAATGGTTCTTAAGGCTGACTGAACACCAATAACAAGCTTACCTTCTGTGTGGTCTTTTTTGTATTCCCTTTGACTGCCATGTTTTATCCAAAGACTATATGCATAAGCCTGGCAGAAGGCAATAATGCAAAAGAGAATTTTTCAAAGAAATAACAGCATTATTGGAAATTTCTTATTTTTAGAAGAATAATAACAACTTATACTCCACATTTATTTATTTTAAAAAAAGAAGATTTTCTCAAGATCTTTCTCTGGAAGCCATCAATATAGTTCATCTTGGTTGTTCATGTTCCAAACTGCCTCCAAATGCATTCAGTTCTGTTCTTAAGAACACAAGTACTGTTGACTCCTAAGAAGTCTCTTAATGGTGTATGCACAACATTTATACTTGCCAAAGAACTGTCACATGTTGTCATATTTCAACCTGACAACAGTCCTGTGAGTTTAGCAAGACTGAATTTATTACCATTACATTATACAAAAAAAAGGAATACATATTTTTTATAAATAATAAGATTTTTCTGATTAAAAAGAGGAAATCAAAGTTACAAAGATGACAAATAATATAGAATTTCATAGAAAACATTTAAATTCCCAGAATTTACTCTACTTCTCATGATAGGTTCTGTCTTTGAAATTTACCATGGGTGTCTTTTCATATCAAGATATAGAGGGCTAAAATTATTTTTTATTATGGGTTAAATATTCCGTATTGATGATTTTAGTTGTTCTCATTGGCTGTGAAGGACTATGTAGTTTAAATGCATATTTGAATATATATGATTTTTCAAATTTATGGGAATAATTCTATGATTAATTTTAGGAATGGTCATCTAAGTTGACAAACACATATTTCTTCAATTTTTTTTATTATGCATTGTGTAAAATATACACAATTACCATTCAGAAATGTTTCACTGATTAAATTTCTACCAACAGTACTGAAAGCTATCTGAATATTTATTTATTTATTTTTCCTTTGGTAAGTTGTATGGTAAAAATAATACAATGCTGTTACTTTATTTTGATATTTCTTGGACATAAGTTTTGATTGATCATTGAGTAATAATTGATCATGGATCCAAATTTTAACATAAAAGAAAAAAATTTTGCAAATAATAGAAGCCATCTTATCTAAGCTGTGGTGCTCAAACTGCAGGTAAAAATGTATCTGTCCTGACAATAAGGACGTCATTGCCTGACTCACAGTTGTTCTCACAGAAGATGATTTGAAGAATACCGAAATGTAAGTGTAAACTTTGTAAGGATCGGAAACCATATAAAAATTCATAATTTTAGTATTGATTATACATCAGAGTTCCACCTACTAACATTTAAAAGAACTTGTGTTCACTTTCCCTAACTCAGCTTTCTTTTTTTTTTTTTTTGGTACTGGAGTTTGAACTCAGGGCCACTGGACCACTGAGCCTCAACCCCATCTCTATTTTGTGTTTTATGTAGAGACAGGGTCTCACTGAGTTGCTTAGTGCCTCGCCTTTGCTGAGGCTGGCTTTGAACTCGCGATTCTCCTGTCTCAGCCTTCCTAAGTGCTGGGATTACAGGCTTGCGCCACCGCGCCCAGCTCCCAACTCAGCTTTGAAATCTCACCTCCCTGACATTTTCTAACACTCTCTGGTAAAGATTAACTGAAACTACTGTCATTTTTTCATGACACTAAGATTTCTAAAATTCCTACTTTTTTCTTTGACTAGCATTTTCTTTTGACTGGTATCACCAATTCCTCACTCTCAAAGTATCACTTTTCACCCTCAAAACTTCCTATACATGTCATCATTCTGTGAAGATTATTCAGATAACACTGTCAGAGACTTTGAAAATTTCTTCAATATTTAAATAACATATTGCATTTACTGCAATACGATTCTAAATATGTTATGTTCTTGTTTTTCATAAAAATTTGGATTTGCATCAGAATCTTTTACATACAGACATTTAATTTTGAAATAGTAACTTAAACATCATAGTTTTTTTCTTTGTCAAATGAAAATTAAAATATTTCAAAATATTTATAATTATTGCAAACATTTAATGTTTGTGCCTATAAAATAATTTTTCACAGTATTCAGAACATAGTTAGCATTCAGTAAGTGATATCTACAGTTATTTTATGAAATGTATATCTTTAAAATATGTATCCAAAGAGAAAATGAACTATTTCTCTTTTCACTATATTTACCATAATATTTTTTTCTAAATTGTAAGATCTTGAACTGCAGAAACAATTTCTTTAAGCTTCTTTACACTCATAGAATAAAAGAGTACGTCACAAAATAAATTCCTAGTATCTATTTACTGAATTAATAAATTACTTAAATAAATAAATAAATATTTATGTTGCTGTTGGTGCTGTGTGCTATATATGACATCAATGTTCAGAGCAGAAATAAATGGGTAGATAGATTTCCATTACAGTCTGTCACAGCCAATGTGTTAGCACTTCTACCATAGTCAGGTAAACAGTCAAATATTTGCTTTAATTAAAGCTGTTAGAAGCCAGGAATAGTGGCACATGTCTATAATCCCAGCTGCTCAGAAGGCTGAGGTAGGAGGATCATGAGTTGAAAGCCAGCCCCGGCAACTTAGCCAGACCCTAATGAACTTAGTGAGAACTTGTCTCAAAATAAAAAAAATAAAAACAGTTGACTCGGGAGTTAAGTGCCCCTGAGTTCAATCCCAGTTACAAAAAACAATAGAACCAGGTGCTATGGCACAGACCTGTAATCCCAGAAGTTTGAAAGGCTGAGGCAGGAGAATTGCAATTCCCATCCTTGGCAACTTATTGAGGTCCTAAGCAACTCAGGGAGACTCTGTCTCTAAGTACAGAAAAAGAAAAAGGCCGAGGATGTGGCTCAGTGGTTAAGTACCTCTGGGTTCAATTCCCAGTATATATATATATATATATATATATATATATATATATATAGAGAGAGAGAGAGAGAGAGAGAGAGAGAGAGAGAGAGAGAGAGAACTATTGGAATAATCTCTTTTCCACCTAAATGACTTCCTGACAAAATATGATGACCACTGTTTTATGAAAGATACAGTAAGGTAGGTTTCATTGAGACAAAGTAAGAAAAAGATTTCTAAATTGAAAGTAGCTGAGAATAGATTTTTTTCCTCAAAGCAGGTTTTGTAAATGACATGGAGAGGACATAGAAAGATGGAAGAGTGGTGAAAAGGATCACTAGGACAATTGAAGGAGGATGATATTTGTTTTTTAATAGAAACAAACAATGAATATAGAGAAAAAAACCTGTTTCCCAAGGATTTCATATGAATCCCTAAAGCCTTCATATATGGATTTAAGTAATGTGTGCAAAATTGTGTGTGTAATGTGTGTGCATGCAGTGAGAAAGAAATCACTTAAACAATATGTAAAAATGTCTTTATCACCATTATCCAATAGAGCTTTTAAGATAATAGATGTTCTATATTGGCCCTGCCCAAAATAGCAGTCCTAGCCGCCTAAGACTATTGAGCTCTTAAAACATGGCTAGTGTAATTCAGAAGGTTTAATTTTAATTTTACTGAATTTTTATTAATCTTCAGAACTACATTAAAAAAATAATAATTATCTCTCTCACAAGTTGTACCAAGTTTGGTACAATATTCTTTTCTTAATAAAATTTTAGAAATTTTCAACTTTCAATCATTTTTCCTGTGCATCCTCTATCATGGGTAATCTTAGATTTCATTTTCACTAGTCAATCAGCAACTAGTTTACAAAACTCTCCATATCTGAAATGTTCCTATAATTAAATCAAAGGAATTTTTTCATGAATACAAACGAAACTTTTTTCAAAGCACTCACATTCCTATTGAGATAAAATTATACACATGTAATAAGTTTTATAAAGTAAAATACATATGTGCTAATTAAATACAAATTTAAATCCCAATCTATTTATCATAGACAATATCCTGATAAGAAAACTTTATAATGGTTTTCTATGCTGCACAGTGAATTAAAAAAAAAATATTGAGCATCTTTGAAATTCAATTCAATTCAATGTGTTTTTAAAATCTGCTGAGTTAAAGTTGTTAAGAAATCCTGCAATGAAAATTACTATGTCTAACTTCAAAGGCCTAATTACAAAATAAGAGAAAATTATATGCTTTGAGAAAAATGGGCTTTTAGGTTTGTTATATAAACTATCTTATAAATGTCCTCTTGTTTCTACCTCTGAATAGAAACAATGGTAAAGATTCTTAGATTTTAGAGCACTACAAATGCTAAAATTTTCAATATTTCCTTGACTTTAACATCAACTAATTAGAACAGAATCTCTGTTTAGAGAAAAGAAAGCAAGGTGTATAACTCCAAGTGACATCAAATTACTACCTTAATTTGACTGAAAAATTCCAGTGATAGAGACATTTGAAATAGCAGAATAAATCATAAGAATCTAGGCAGACATACTTAATAAGGAATTTTCTTAAGACAATATGTCCCATCAACCAATGTAGAAGACATTTGTAAAACTCTATAAAATTTTATAGGACATCTATAAAATTGGCCAGTTTGAGACTTTATGGGCGTCCTATACATAGGACAATGAGACATGAGTTAAGCAAAAATAAATTGGAACATAAAAAGAGACATGCCTTGGAATTTCATGGTATCTGGCAAGAACACTTCATTACTAATGTCATTATTATATATTATTGCATTATTTATTTTTAAGGCTCTTTATACATTTTAAAATTCCTTCCTATATTATATTTTGACTGATATTAACTACATAACAGAAACTATCAGTTAGATTGGCATTTGTTTTAGTACCAAGTTGTCTTAATCTGTTTGGTCTGCTACAAAATAATAAAATATTTTAGTCTGTGTAATTTATAAACAATAGAAATTTATTGCTTAAAGTTCTGGATGCTGCCAAACCAAAAATCAAGGCACCAGCTGATTGCATACCAGGTGAGGACCATTTACATACACTAAAGCTTATTGCTCTGTCATATAATGGAGACTTTTCAAGTCTTTTATAAGGGCACTAACTTTATTCATCAGAGTAGATTCTTTATGAATCAATCTTTTCTCAAAGTCCTCACCTCTTAATGCCATCATGTTGCATATTAGGTTTCAACATTTGAATTTGGGGGGATAGCAATATACAGACCATAGCACAAGTAAATGAGAAATCATTTAGTACATTATCCTTAAGAAAAAAAATAGCACTTCTTCTTTCATATATTTTTTGGAAATATTAAAGTTTTAATTAGGACACTTTTTAATGGAAAGTCATCCTGTTTATATTAAAACAAAGTTTAATGTATAAATAAAATAAATATGTATATATATATTATAATAAAATCATGCATTATTTTTCCAAGTAATAGTCTTGTTTGTGTTGAATGCCAGATAAAATGTAAAATGCTAAAATTTTTGATTCTCTTTGTTTTATAATTATATTATCATATATATCAGAAAGGTTTTCTGCAAAGCACACTCTGTATGGCAATTGACAACTCTCTTATGACCCAACATAGTGGACAAATCATACTAATAGCCACAGTCTGATCTTCCCAGAGGAATCATTCCACAGGGCCATCTGAAGTCATGCTCCTCTTAATCTATTCTGAAAATCAAAGATCCCACCATTTCTGAATTTCTTAAGGTCATTGATCTACTTTATGTTTCCTGTGATGTATAGCCTAATCTAGTTTGGAGGTGAAATGTACAGTTAAGAAGGCAAAGTGAAGAAAAGAATTCTGCCATGCAGTACTTTCTGTTTCAAGCACTATTAAGGATCGTATGACAAAAAGAATGTTTTTCACCTCTTTGTAGGGTTCATAGGATGATAACACGGACACATAATAATGTAGCTCTGTGGTGGTCTGTTAAATATTTTGTATTTTGTTCTTCTTTCCTAATAAGTATTTTCAGAAAAACTGCTTCAGTGAGGGACGCTGTTGTGTGCATGTATGCATGCAGACATTATGATTTAATTAAACTATTTGACACTTTTATTTGGTGCAAAGAATCTTTATACTGAGTTTTTCTTGTCAAAATCACATGAGTTTATTCATATTAAAATAAAGATTTCCAGGAGATAGAAAATAAATCAAGCCTATGAGGAAACCCATATGTTTGTGTTTCCCATATCCCCCCATGGTGTTTGAAATTTCTCTTCAACATTTCAATCAAGAATTCCTAAGCCATTGTCTTCATCTCCCTTGTCAGTGAACTCACTACCTTCCAAGTCTGCCTATCAAGTTCCATTTTTAAACACCTCGGGGTTTAGGATAGTTATTTTCTATTGAAATGAGACGTTTTCCATTTTAACATGCATATGATAGTCTTGGTACTGTTCTCTGGGACCAGATAAAACAAGTCTAAATCCCTTTTCTATATAAATTTTCCTTTTCCAGATCCTTCAAATATTTGATGTTTGCAAGCATGCACTCTGCTGCATCTCCTCTGAACACAGTGCAATTTAAAAACAGTCTACAAAAATTATGGTTTTTAATTTTCTCTTCATGATCTCCTTCATACATTCCAGTCTATATTCTCCTTCACAAAAATAGAGTATGAATACTGTTACTGAGGTGGAGAGTAGAAAAGATCATTCTGCTCTTTCTGTTTTCACGAAACATTTATACACTCCCAAATCCTCCCATGCTGACAGGAGAGGAGAATTAATAAATCCATCTAATTTCTCGCACTATTCATTTGGTGACACTTTTCAAAGAAGAATTAATACTTTCAAGAGGAATTGTGCTGGGCTATTATAATAAGGGCCAAGATTATTGCAACAGAGAAGAGAGTTTAAATTTAAGTTTAATGAAAAAAAAGGCGAGCAAGTTTTGGGGCACTGGACTAGGGATGTAACTCAGTTGGTAGAGTGCTCGCCTAGCATGCCCAATGCCATGGGTTCAATCCTCAGCACCAAAAAAAAAAAAAAAAAAAAAAAGATTTTGGGTACTGAAGTAACCTAATGGAAAAGTACCCAAGAAACAAGAGGAAGTTGGTCAGTGTGATTATGCCATTTGTGTTTCTTATTTATACAGATCCCCCAAAAGACACTGGGAGGTAGGGGATCTAGAAAACTTCATGTCAAAAGACAGCTCTTGGGTCCTTGAGAAGGACATGCCTGGATTGTAAAAACTGGCAAAAGGCTGAAAGAAGATTTTCATCTCAAAAAGGCAGAGAAAGAATTTTATAATTGCCAGTTTTCTAAAGTAAACACATTGGACTCTAGAAATTTGACTGAAAGTTTAGTCAAGCTAACGAAAATATTAGTCTAACTTGGTCATATCTACTTTTGATTGTTGAAAAACTGCCTTTCATTAGGCATATTGAATAGGGCAAAACATTTTAAGAAGGCACTAATTCTTCTCTCTCTCTTTCATTCTCTCTTTTGCATTTTCCCTGATGCAACAAAGCATTTTATACTTCAGAGGGTTGGATAAATGTATAGTAATAATTCTCTCAAAATTTATATTTATTTCAGATAAACAAAAATACTTCAAATTCATAGAAAGTAGAGAGAAGCTCATCTTGGTCTTGAAATAACAACTTTGTGTTGCATTGTGTCTTATGTAAGGTTGCCCTAATTTGCAGTAATTGAGAATTATCTAAAACTTGAAATATCCAGATTTTCTTTTTTCTATAGTTATCCTATTGATTTGTTTTTTTTTTCTTGATTAAAACCTAGAGAGGGTGAAAAAGAGTGATTATGATCTTGTTATGGTTTGAATATAATATGTCCCCAAAAGTTTGTGTGTGAGACATTAAAGGAATGTACAGGGGTGAAATGGTTGAATAGTGAGAGTTGTAACCTAACTGGTTGATTAATACACTGATATGGATTAACTGATTGGTAACTGGCCAAGTGGGATGTGGCTGAAGGAAGTAGGTCAGTGGGGGTTTATATTTTATCCCTAGTGAGCAAGTTCTCTCTGCTTCCTGGTTGCCAAGTCTTGATCCGCTTTCCTCTGTCACACTCTTTTGCCATGATGATCTGCCTTATTTTGGGCCCAAAGCTATGGAGTGGGCCAGTCATGGACTGAACCTATGAAACCATGAGCCAAAGTAAACTTTTTGTTCTTTACATTGTTTTTATCAAGTCTTTTAGTCACAATGATGAAAAAGCTTACTAAATCAGACCTTAATATTCATCAAGTGAAATAGAGTGAGCAGAAACTGCAAGAGTTTAATATGTGAAGAGAAATAGATAAAACAGATGATGGATGTGAAATTATAAATAACTTGGAAGAAACTACTAGAGAAAGATGCCCTTTATAGGCACTGGACACTGGATACAGTGGGATAATAACGTAAAAACATGATGGAATCTGGTAAGGAAAACACAAGACATTGATTAAAACTAAATGGGATGGGGACAAAAAGAAAGAAGAGAAACATGCCCAAAACAGAAATCTGAGAGTTCAAATTAACTCATGGCATGGCTCAAGAAAATGACAAGATTAGTGTTTTAAAATCACATGTGACATATCAGACACAGAGCAAGGGAAGCTGAACACCAAATGGGAATCCAGTAACTGAGCCAGCTCTGAACTTGAATGATCTTGTTTGACCTCTCTCTACTTCCCTTGTTATATGAGTCCATCAACCAAAAGCTCAAGCTGGGCCTGATGATCTCATTTGAAGTATAGATGTTAACACAGTTCAGGATGCTCCATGGTGGTAAATAGCCATTTATATAGGGAAAATATATGTCTGTGAATATAGCCTGAGGAAAGAATTATTATACTTTGACAACCAGCCTTATTAATAAACTGTAAATTTGTTAGTGCTGTTTACTTTTAAATGTGAAACACTATCTTGACTTAAAGTATAATATCAGAAGAAGCATCAGAACTAATCTAGTAAAGCCAATTTATTTTAGAGATTAATAAATTATCCAGATTATTAAACTCCATGTGTGGACCATCTGTCCAAAAGTCCCAGCAGATACAACATGCACAGTAGGAGCTTCACTGCTTACTGGCTAGGATTAGCCTTTCTCTTGTATGTGTTGAGAAAGCACATCAGAGACCTGAAGATAATGTGAGAAAAGCAAAAGAAACAGCAGGATATGCCCATGGGATCTATGAAGAATGTATTTCCTTCACTTTCTGTTCATTAAATCACTAGAGTAGGTAGTGACCTTTTACTGGAGTGCCTCCTACTTATGTGAGGAAGTTCAAAATCAGCATAACGCCTGAACTTTGGTAGAAAATGTTCCATCAAAACAAAACAAAAAAGTGGAAAAGCAAATAAGGCAGCAGATTAATATTGGAGATTCACATTACAAGTCACTGTAAAATAAATTTAAATTATTCAAGCTTCGGAACACAATTTTCAAATGAAAACCATTTGATATAGGTAACTGAAATGCCACTGTGCCCCTAATATAAGATTTTAAGCAGATTTGTATATCTTTGTGACTCTTTCCCAAGTCCTTTGCATATACATAATACATTTGAGTTAATGTTTGAATAATGGATGCTTGTCTGAAGTAACTTACCTGTCAAAGCCATGACACTGGAAATGGAAATCATTTATTATGGGAATCCAGTCTTGGGTTGATTTATATGATAAAATTTAATGGAAATCGCATCAAATTTTAAGTCAGGAAATTCAAGTACAAGTTGCAGTCCTTTTATTATTTGTTTCATGAAGGTTGTGGGAGAATTATCTACTAAGTTTTCCCCCTCGGGTTTTTCTAATAAATAAAATCAATATATACTAGAATATTTTATAAAATCTATAAATTATTATTCCAACATTAATTGGTTTCTATAGTTAACAACATTTAATATTTGACCAGGTGGAAAATATTAAAATATAGTCTTTCTTCTTCAGAAACTTAAATTTAATGTTGATAAAATTACAATCATAATATGATTTGTAACATGAAGGAGGCCTAGAGAGGAATAACTGAATGAAATTTCAAGGGTCTGGAAAGTTTGCTGTAAAGGATGGCTACATTTAAGGACAGAGTATATAAAAATAGCAGGTAGGTGAAAATTGAGATGCACGTTCTCAGAACGTGCAGAGTTGAGTTGAAAACTGAAAACAAAAGGAAGGCTTCTACATCAGCTAAAGAGTTTGCATTTGATTCTATTAGGAACAAAGCATTGGCATAAAGTAGATGTGTTTTAACTATGTTTACATTCTTGGAAGCTTATTCTGATTGCATTACATGGAAAAATGAGTTACAGAAGTAAAGTTGCATGGCAAAGAAACTTGTAGAAATCACTGCAGTAATTTAGTGAGCGAATGCTGCCAAATTAGAGGCAGAGGAAATGGAGATGAGGAGCTGAGAATTATCCAAGATTGTGAACTGACTACTTTTGCAGGCTGCTCAGATGTGAATGTAAGAGAAAGTTAGATGTCAGTGATAACTGTGATCTGTGACTTTCTTCAAGAGTGGAGATAATGGAAAACATGCAAAACACATTCAGTTGGTGCTGTGAAACATTCTAATAGAAGCTTACAATAGGTAGTTAGCCAGGTACAAAGGAGAGTGGACTTCAGCAGATGCGTAGATATAGTGGTGGAGGCCCTTGGGGAGAATTAAATCACCAAGAAAATGGGTAGACTGAAAGGATTATGGAAAAAAAAACATAGGGGAAAAAAAGAACATTTAGAGGCAGGCTATGGGAAGGTAGTGAAGTTTTCCAATATCTATAGCAATCCTGAGAGTGAAGGTTGACTAGGAGCATATAGATAATATGCTAATCACTTTTGTGACCTTATCAATCACAGCATCCATGGATAAGGTTTTACTTTTTATCTGAGTGATAGTAAGAGCCAGCAACTTGGGCTAGAAAAGGCAGTGCTATAATGCTCTGTACTTTTAGGGCTGCACCATATGACAAAAGTAGCTTGTGGGTTGAGAATTTGGATAAGAAGGTTGATGTTGTGGCCACCATAAGCTTTACTGGAGCCTGACGTGGTGGCACATGCTTGTAATCCCAGCAGTTTGGGATGCTGAGGCAGGAGGATAGTAATTTTGAGGCCAATCTCGGCAATACAGCAAGACCCTGTTTCTAAATAAAACATGAAAAAGGGAGGCTGAGGATATGATTCAGTGGTTAAGTGCCCCTGGGTTCTATCTGTAGTTAAAAAAAAAACAAAAAAACTTTGCTGGGATAATGAAAAAGGTGATTACACAATTGGGCAGTGAGGCTGGGACAAAGTGGCACATTAGCAGATAGGACATCTGGATGGGTTACATGAATATGTCCTGTAGAAAAACGTATGCCATGCTCAGATGTTTGTACATAATCATCAAAATTATGAGGTGTACCTAACAAGGCTAAAACACAGAAGCCAATGATTATGAGGACATAACAGGGTCACAGTTTTCCCTCTGTATTCTGTATAATATTAGTTATGTAGGCATTATTGAATGTTTTTAAAAAATAAATGTATGATAAGTATACACTAAGCAAAGTTAATTTTTTAAAAAAAGTATATCGCTTGGGTATTGTTTGACCATTTTGTATTTGACCTTTTAGTATTAGATGAAACTATATGACAATATTAATTTTAATCAAGTGTGAGTATAATAATGGTCCATGGAGCTTATTTTGAGGTATACTAAATTTAGACAATGTAGGTCAAGTGCCAGTGTGATACTTAACATAATTTATACTTAATAATTGCCATGTTTTAAACAGTCACACATTTTGATATGATTTCCTGCATGACTCTATGAATCCATCATAGAGGCAATACTACACAACTAACAGTATGACTATATTCTAGAATCTGCCATCATGTTTTCTTTTTTTGGGGTATCACAGAACTTGAGAGTGGTTTCCAGTGTAATTCTGCTTTGGTGAGTAAAGCTCAAGTAAAGAGCAAAAATGTACATTAGACGCAATGTTAATGCTTAGAAGGAAGGTTGTTGAGAGTTAAGTTATAAAAGACATCAAGTAAATATCTGCGTATGTAAGTCAAGGTGGTGTAAAGGATTGGTTCAGCTGATACTCTCTTGGAAGTGTCAGTTACACTCGTAGGGTTTATTCAATGATACCCTTTAAATATATTTCAGAATGGGTCTGAGGCAAGTGGTAGTTGCCTGTGTCCTCTATAGCCTCTCTCTCACCCTCCAGTGAATAAAATAAAAGAATATTATTGCCAAAACTTTCTACATTCTACTGTATGACATTCTCCCTGGTTGGCATCCACAATGACACAATGACTATTGACAAAATAGCACAAATTAGGGAAAAGCTTAAGTATACAACAATTCTTCTGTGGCCTTCTCTTTGATTTCTGTACTTCTTACAGTTCTTTTCTCTGATCTTGTCTTTCCAAAACAAAGATATTCCTTAGGAATATATGTCTAATTATTTGAAAACCTTTCGTGGCTTCATTTAAATATAGGTTAATATGCCATATGTAAGCATCACTAACCTACCACACTAATTCATTCTCACCACTTTTACCCTCCACTCAGTCCTCCAGACAAGACTATATTGAGCTACCTCAATGTACCAGACTCTTCTTCATGACCCGTTTGCATATTGCTCCAACCTTTACATAAAGCCTTTCTTATCTCCTTTCACTTAGTGAATTTTTCTTTATCCTTTTCTGTTGTTGTTGTTTTTGGTTTTGGTACCAGGGATTCAACCCAGGGACACTTAACCACTGAGCAATATCCCCAGTCCTTTTTACTTTCTTTTTTTTTTTTTTTTTTTGAGACAGGGTCTTACTAAATTGTTTAGGGCCTGGCTAAGTTGCTTGAGGTTGGCCTTGAACTTGCAATCCTCTTGCCTCAGCCTCCTGAGCCACTGAGATTACAGGCATGCGCCACCACACCCAGCTCTTACTTTTACCTTTGTGTTTCTGCAGAAATTCTACTTCCTCAGAAAAGTTTTCCTCAATTTTCTCATTGTTAGGTCCTTCTGCTAGAAGATCTCATAGCACACAGTAGTTTTCATTTACAGCTCCTATTGATAAATATGTATATATACGTATATAAATACAAATATGAGTATATGTATATAAGTTAATGTTTAATTTTTCTCTCTTTTATCTGAGGACAGGAACCAAGCCCACTTTGATTATTCTGACATTTCTACTTCCAAAAATGTTTTATAGCCATATTTCAGTGATTTTTTCCACAATATCTGATAAATAAATGAATAAGTAAAACATCAGTACTTAAATGAGTATATCAAATATTGGAGCTGGTGCTAGCATCACAAATAGACTGACATGTCTACCCTCAATTCTCTCCCTTTGTATTAATTGCCACCACTGTCTGAGGAGGTTGGGAAGAAAGCATTATGTCCACTCAGGAGAATGAGTATAAGATAGAGATTTTAAGGGATGGGATCCTCAACAAAGGCCAAATTAAATAAAGATTATTTTATGTAGCCGGCTCCTACTGCCCCTCAAGCAGTGCCTTTGTGGATGCTTCAAGTTCATTTAAAGTGATGAGTTTTAGCATCATCTCTTAGTTGGTCAATATATTTTTGGCCACTGAATTACTTTACCAAGCCACTTTAAAATAGAATGAAGACAGAACAATTACCAATGTGTTCATATTGTTGAAAATCAAACTTTTTTCTACACCACTGTGCAAAATACTGGACAATGTGCACACACGCACACTTGCGTGCATGTGTGTGTAATGTGCACATATCAAAATTTTAAGATACTTACAATTAATGTTATAGAAATGGTATTTGTTTGACATGGTTTTCAAAAATAGAAGATTCTGAATCTATGCTATCAGGCTTCCAGGTTTGAGTGGTTGACACATTTATTTTCAGTTTTCTTCACATAAGAATCTGATCTATGTGATTTCTATGTCATCTTCCTTTTAGATAATTCAATTGCCATTCAGATTACATTAAAAATTGCTATTTCCTTTATTTGTGTATCCTTATCTGAAACTAATTATAATGAATACAGCTTCATTATTAGCTGTAACATTACTAAATCTTCAAAAGATCTCAATGAGTTGGGATCCTTTGTTATTCTCATCTTACAGATAAAGAAATTGGTTCTTAAATATGTTATGCGACTTGCTGAGCAATCCATGGCTGGCAAGGAAGTGAACTGGAAATGAAATCTGAGAAGGCTGATTTTAGACCTTTTCCCCAGAATATTATAAGTACAGAAGTTCAGACATTTCCACTTACAGCAAACACTTATGCTTTGATTATATTGTGCCAGGCATTGTGTTAACCAAATACTGGGAATGAAAACAACTTCCTCCAAGGAGCTCATGGTTTAGCATTATAAAGAAGAAAAGTCACAAGTTGATAATAATAGTAGATGGTATTAAATATATTGTATCCTGAGGGCACATAGTCCAAAAAAGAATCACAATGATTACTTATTAAAGAATTTAGTATAAACATATAAAAAATAGCTATTCATGTTCAAGTAAGAAAGACATCCTGTAAGTAAATGGAAGACTAGAAAAAAAGAAAATCATGAAAAATTAGAAACAATTTGCTCAAAGAATCAAAGGAGTTCCCTTAACAAAGTGACAATTCAGGAAGTGAAGGGTGAGACAGCCAGACTAATGTAAAATGAGCACCAAAAGTGCCCTATAGTACATGCAAATGATTGGGGACTTTGTCATAAGGACAATGGAAATATGATTTCTTTTAATTTTTTCCCATTGATTTGAACAAATGGCCTTTGTGGGAAGAGGATCTCTTTCTATGCCATCAGTGTCAGTAATGTAATAAAGGAATGCTGGCATCTATTCTCATGACAGATTATTGAGATTTTTTACTAAAGACCAGAGTGCGACATGTATAATCTGCCAAAATATGTTCTACTGTAAGGTATATCTAAAAAGAACAAATAAAAAATTTTTAAAAAATTAAAAATAAAAATAATTTAAAAAAAGAAAAAAAAGGAAAAAAAAAAAAAAAGCCAGGTGCGGTGGCACATGCTTATAAACCCAGCGGCTGGGCCTGAGGCAGGAGGATCACGAGTTCAAGCCAGCCTCAGCAAGAGCAAGACACTAAGCTCAGTGAGACCCTGCCTCTAAATAAAATACAAAATCAGGCTGTGGATATATGACTCAGTGGTGGAATGCCCCTGAGTTTTAGAAAGGAATAGGTGGGGGATGTTCAGAGAACTGAAATACCATGCTGATAACTAGCTTCTATTTACTAAAATATTCAAATGAACATATACATTTTAGAATATTTTAAACCAGTAATTGAGTACTGTTATTATCTAAAATATTCATCTAATGTAGCAGATAGCATGTTTACATGATCCTGTCAATCACCTCATAGTTAAGGGTAGTTTCCATGGTAATGGCTTGACTACCCTGCCCAAACATCCTTGCTGTGTCCCCTGAGAAAGTTTTGTTAATATAAATGATTTGATTTTTATTTTTCAATATTAGGTAAATCTTGGCAGAAAGTACCTCTAGAGTGATGCTGAGAATCTTGAGTTCATAAATATTTACCATTTCTAAGCCAATCATCCTTTTCCAGAAACATGCAAAATCATTTGATGATGTCTGTTTCACCACCTCCATGTTTCATCAATATCTTGCTATCTCCACAATGACCAGGAAAGGAATGCAATTATTCTGCCAGCTGCGGCTTGATTTCTAATTTCCACAGAGCTCAGAGTTTACTAAAGGAGTCTTCTTTATTTTGTTAGGCATAATGCAGCGCAGGAGGAACTCCAGCCCCCTCATGGAGTTGCAAACCAAGCAAGTTGGAGTGAATTTATTTCTGAGGTGTGACACTTCTCCAATGTTAATACATTTTCAGTCTAATTTTGTTATACATTAGCATGTGCTCTGAATGTCAATCACCCCCTTATTGCAGTTCAAAACTTCAGGTTAAGTTGGTATTACCTACTGTTTCCTAAATATTCAGTGCCGTATACCTTGCCAATTTTATCAATTTCTTTTTTATTTAATTTAACTAAACACTAGAACAAGTGAGTGGTTAACATAACATTATGTATGATTCAGAATGAAAGCACAGCAAGTTCCACTAAGTGAATTTTCTCAGGCTATGAATTATGTGTAAAATTGACAATTTCAGTTATATGTACATTTTACATGGTTCCACTAATTTTCTTTGCATTGATATGTGGTATATTTATTTTTAATTTGCAGTGGATGATATATTAGAATTTCAAAAATTAGAACTCATCTAAGAAATAAATAAATGATTTCCAAATACTTGCAGCACCTACCTTCATGGAGCATCAGTCTCCAAAACAGATAGTTTATTTTTCTAATTTGAAGCATGACCTATATCTTTACTGAGCAACGCGATTTAGTCCTATGCATTGGGACAATATCATTTAATATAGACCTAGTTTTTTTAGAATTTGTAAACAGAGAAAGAAAATGGTGAAGTTCTCTTGATAATATTCAGAACTTAATAATGGACATTGAATTAGAATTTAAATATTTTTGGTAGAATGATTTATTCTGAATATCAGTGTATTTTCAAATTGAACACAATGCTATATTAAAATTTTTAATGGCAAATTATAAGGAAAATTATGTTGGCCTCTATTTATATTCTAGATGAAATACTTTATGCCTTACTTGAAGAATGAAGGCATTGTTATAATAATTACAATTAAACTGTATTCAACTTTTCTTGGTTAGTATATTTTTAAAAGCGAATATCAAAATAGAACTCTTTTACAGATTACCTTTTCTAGTACTCAGAACATCAAATTTTGTTGTGTCTTTGTGTAAAGTTTTAATTTGAAAGGTGTTTTTGGATTAATTGCCACATTTTTATTATAGTAGATAGAATAAGACAAATAAATTCTTATTACTATGCTGAAATTTTTGCTTACTGAAGAAATTTAGTATGTGAGACTCATTAAGGTGAAATAAGCCATGTCTTCCAATCACTGTACCTGAAAATTGGCTAAATTACTTCCTTTGAAAATAACTCTGTTCCTTTACACTCACACATGAAACTATTATTTATGCTGAAGAGAATAGAAGTTTTTAAGCACCGTGAATCTAGCCATATTGAGTGAATAACCTAGGAGCCATTGTATGTCTAAATAGATAAATGAACTTACTAAGAAAAGTAAAATTTTGTAAAACTGAAAAATACACTTAAATTGTGTGTGTGTATGTGAAAACTAAACTTGAAAAGGTAATGAATGGAAAAGAAACAATTTCATAGTGTTTTCATCTTAATAGTCAAGGAAATGTGATAGAGAAGGGCACATTATTAGACGCATATTTTTGTAATGAGCTAATTTGTGTGCTGAGTGGTTAGTTTATCAGAGTTCAATAGATTATTAAATGTATACTATGTGAAAATCAAAAAAGGAAACTTTCCATTCTTAGCTCAGAGTAACAAAGACATTGAAAATCCATTGTTTCACCCTTACCATAAGAAAAAATAGACAAGATTACAAATTAAAGACTTTTTGAATGTATCAAATAACTGGATTCCCACAACATCCAAATAGATTTTCTAGATTTTCTAAAACAAGTTTTTATAGCTGTTTAAAATTTGTTCTAATTAGTTATATGTGACAACTGATTGCATTTTGACACATCAGGCAAAAATGGAGTATAACTTCACCCACATACACACACAAAAGCTCTATCTCTGGGAAAGAACAAAGAAGATGCTAGAACTACCATTACAAGTAGAGAAGGATCTCGAGTAATTGTGAAGTCCCCACCCATGAGATCCCTGGATACAGTGCCTGCAAAAGACTGCAGCAACATCTGAACA
>CM053411.1:17170339-17222307 GCA_028644305.1 Xerus rutilus | reverse complement strand
AACAAAATGATTCTGCTAAAATTGTATTAAAATATTGGTAAGTTTTTTAAAAAATAAATACTATGTTCAATCTGATTTTATCTAAGATTAATTTGCATGAGTACAAAACAGTGGTTTAATCCAAGAAGTGTTTAGTAAGAAATTGTTTCAATTACACATGAAATCAATAATACTATGGAGTATATGGTCCATTATATTTTTCTTGTTTGCAACCCCTCAAAATGGGAGAAATAAAACAAATTGACTGAAATATGCAATTTTAAAAAGTAAGATATCCTGAAGTCTTTTTAAAAATTTTGTTTTTTTTTTTACACTTTTTAATTTTTTTTGTCAAAATAAAGTTACATTTGTGACTAGGATTTTATGTTTTTATAGTTTAAAAAAATCAATGATGAAGAACTCCCACAAACAAATCTAACTCTGAGCACTAAAATAAGGAAGCTATCTTTATTTGTATCCTAGAGCTGTGATAAACTGATTGGAATAAAAACAACAGAGATATATTTTTCATAGTTTTGCAAACTATGAATCTGAAATCAAGTTATTAGCAGGACCATGCTTTCTCTTAACTTCTGGTAGTTGCCAGAGGTCCTTGGCAAATCCTTGGTATTCTTTGCTTTGTGGTTGCATAACTCATCAATATCTGTCTCTATCATCACATGATCTCTTGCCTGGGTGTCTGTCTTCACTTGGGATTCTCTTCTCTGTTTCTGTTTTATTTTTATTTTTATTTTCTTCTTATGAAGACAAAGATTATGTGAAATTAAAGGCCTGCTCTCTTCCATTGTGACATTATCTTGACTATGTTGCATTTGCAAAGACTATTTCCAAATAAAATCACCTGAATAGGTACTGAGTTTAAGAATTCAATGTATTTTTGATAATAAAAATTATATATAATATCATCTATTAAAGAAAAGTTGAATTGATTTTATAGCATAGACTTTAATTTTGGAAAATGAATTTTTATATTTAGAAATATCTCTTTATTGCTAACTATTCTTTATTTGAAAAAGTAATTGATATTGTACTATAAAATTTTCTAATGTTTACACATGACACACATACACATATGTTATATATATAGAAGTCAGAGTTTGATTTTAATGGGCCATAAAAATCTTAGGAAATTTATTTCACCTGTCTTAATAGCCTCATGAAATGGCCCAACTAAAGCTTGAGAAGACAGATGTTTTATCATAGATAGTTTGAGAATTACTGCTGTAAGTCATGAAATGGTACTGAGGTAAATATAGGAATGACCAAAGCGGAACTGGTATACATCTGCCATATGTTGGCCTGCTTCCTCAGAGTCAACCACCACGCCAATTTCAATATTCAAAAGTCACACAAGTAGATAATAATCTTATTTATCCACCCTTAAGCCAGTGAACTATAAATAGAGGTGATGTCTAGCTCTAGAAAAACAGATTGACAGCATGCAAATTCAGAAAGCTAAGGTTCTGAGAAAATTCCCATAGTCTCTTTACAAAAACCCATTCAGGATTATGAGAAATTGGATGGAAAATTATGGATTACTCTAATAAGGCATCAAGATTAATTAAAATGAAAAACGTGCCTATACCTGTACATTGGCTATTCTTCTCTGGTGATTTCCAAAGTTTCTGTGGAAAAGATTTCCATAACTTCTGCAGATCTAAAAGAAATATGACCAGAAAACTTTGTAACCAGTGCCATAAGCAGAGTATGTCAGTGGCTCCAGCTATTAAAGTCACAGGAAACATAGTCATGAAATTAGTCTCCATATTACTAAGTTAATTTGATACATGCAAAATAGCGACATACTTAGAACAGAACCATCTCCTATCCCCAGACACTATTCTTCTCATGAACTGTTCAGTAAAGCTGGAAATAATACAGGAGAGTGCAGACATTTTTTTATATGCATCTTTGAGAAATTGTATTCAGATATGAAAGCAAAAAAGCAAAGGTTATATAAATGCTCAAGGAAAAATACAATGTTACAAGAAAAGTTTTACATGTTAGGCAAATTATTATTCTTCAAATTTTACCAATGGGAAGACTTGTAAAGTTCCAACATACAAGTTATAATTAATTTCCTTATATACAGAATGTCCATAATCCCATAAAACTATATTTCAAGCACATTTGTGAAGTAACAGAAAGAGAAAAAATTGCTTTGTTTAATAAAAAAAAAAAGAAAAAAATACTTATCATTTTAAAATTCAAGAAATAATATCCAAGAGTTTACCAGGCTGATAGAATAGCAGTCCAGTGGGTGGAAGTGGCAAAAAAAATTTTTTCCCTATTTAAGTCAGAAAGTAGTAATTCCTCCCAGCTCTTCCCAAGACTGATGTTTCCCCTAACCAACTTCCCTAGTTCTGTTTTCCTTTTTTTCTCACCTGTCATGCAGTCTCTTTTATCAAATCTCTAACTCTGCATCTGTAACTTCCTATCTTTTTCTTCCTTCCTCTTTGCATTTTATTGCTGATATAACTAGACTCCTTTGACTTTGTCTTTTAAATGAGCCTAGCATAAAAGTATTTTTTATCTTCTTGCCTCTTTCCTTTCTCTGTTTCTAATAATTATTTTCACTTTTTAAATTTTTAATTCTGGATACTTGATTTTTTAAAATTTTATTTTAAAACACTGTTCATTTCAAAACCCACAATTTTATCCCTGCTCATATGTGTCCTTGGTTATGAAATTGTTATGAAGCTAGGGACATCTGAGAAACTGAAGCAGGGTGAAAAATCCTACTTCAAATCCCAATTCTTGTGATCAAGTCAGAAAGATTTCAGACATATCATTCAAAGTAAGAAAAATAATTTTATTGGAAGAGTAAAAAAAAGGGGAAGGAGATACTGTCAAGGGAAAGAGTGGGTTCTCTCAGACAGGAGAGAGACCAGGTGACTCTCCTCTCTCCAATTTTATTGAGGATCCTAGCGAAGATTCCAGAAAGTCAGGCCCAGGTTCACCTCTTGACTCTTGACTGACAGCAGAGTGACCTCAGACTTTCAAGTTCTCCCTATCATGGAAACTCTAGGTCATCTTGGCCTACGTTGCCCAGTTCTAATTGGATTCTTAATCATACATTCACATTGATTTCATGGTTAGGAGATACTATTCTTACCTTCTAAAGTTTCAGGACCTGGTCACAAAATTCTCCTGGGTTCCTCCCATCAACATGATTTAGGGCTGCATTTCTATTGCAGTTAACAGGTAGTTTGCTGAGGAATGTGACATATCCTGTTCACTGAGGCCAGGCAGGACTGCAGATAAATTACTTCATGGAAAAGAAAGCATGTGGAGGTCAGCACAGTGAGCCTACTTTACAGGGTTATTCTTTTAACCATGTGTTGCCACCATCCTCATCTGTGTGTTTCCTAAGAGAATCACACACACACACACACACACACACACACACACATAACCTTCAACTTTCTTTTCACCTCAATTATTTTCTGTAAATCTACTCTGAATTACATTATTTGAAGAATTGAGCTATCAAATTCATTAGCTTAGAGATAATCTCTAAGAATGAGCAATTTTATGAATATTGATAATATACTAGAATTATTTGGTTAAGACCCCAGGATAGAGGAGGAGATGTTCACTGGATTGGACAGGGGGAATGGGAGGAAAGGAGGAAGGATAGGAATAGAAAAGACAGTAGAATGAATCAGACATAACTTTCCCATGTTTATATATGAATACATTACCAGTTTAACTCCATATCATGTACAACTACAAAAATGGGAAGTTATACTTCATATATATATGATATGTCAAAATACATTCTACCTCATGTAAAACTAAAAAGAACAAATTTAAAAATGTAAAAAATTATATAAATAAAAAAAATTTTTAAAAAGACTTCAGGATATCTTACTTTTTAAAATTGCATATTTCAGTCAATTTGTTTTATTTCTCCCATTTTGTGGGGTTGCAAACAAGAAAAATATAATGGATCATATACTCCACAGTATTATTGATTTCATGTGTAACTGAAACAATTTCTTACTAAACACTTCTTGGATTAAACCACTGTTTTGTACTCATGCAAATTAATCTTAGATAAAATTAGATTGAACATAGTATTTATTTTTTAAAAAACTTACCAATATTTTAATACAATTTTAGCAGAATCATTTTGTTCCTTCCATTCTTTTATCCAACTAACTGAAATAAGCTATATTTTTAAAACTTGGATATTTTTCCAGTATTTTAAGATATTATTCATTTTAAAAAACATCAAGCCTCATAAATAAAATTGGTGGCTAAAAAATAATTTAATGTCTCATAGTAAGACTAAATTGGTTAATTTTACCTGGATAAGGCATATATTAACTTACACATTTGAAAAAATACATCATGAGAATTTTCTGAACACTAAAATTTATTTTTCAACATGACAAACTTACAGTAGACCTGTGATTTCATATTGATAGTGGCCCAGGCTGAGCCCTTCATTTCTTAGCTAGCTTCATATATTACTTTAAAAATCTGCTTTTATTTTTTCTAGTAGTATGAAAAAATTAAAAACAATATCTGTGTATTTTGGGTTTTGTGTAGTTTATAGCTATAAAATATTTCCTTATTTAATAAAAGTTTATATACTTTTGTTTTTAAATCTACTACTTGAAAACACACACACACACAAACATACAGGCTTGTGGTGATTTGTTTTGTCATACACGCAGCTCTCTATGTGTAGAAATGCACTATAATTGTATGTGGAATAAGAGGCTTTGAGCTATTCCTGGCCAATGCCTGAATACAAAGACTAATTCTGTGAGATGCCATATTCTTACTGATCACCACACCTGCATAATACACACTGTCTTATATGCAATTCATTACCTGCAGGGTTTTGGTTTTAATTTTTAAGTTTTTTTGTAGTTGTAGATGGACAGCATGCCTTTATTTTATTTGTGTTTTTATGTAATGCTAAGGTTCACACCTAGTACCTCTCCTGTACTAGGGAAGCACTCTGCCACTGAGCCTCTCATATTTTATTAGACTTAAATTTACTAAGTCACAGAATTCAACCAGAAAAATGCAATGTAATGTACTTTTTGTCTTTTTTTCTATGTTTAATTCAAATAGCTTAGTAATATTCTTTTATAGAAAAGGACTGTACATAAGAAGCCCTCAAAGCCAACTGCAGTAAATCTGGACTTCAGAAATGACACAATGACCTTTTCCATGTGTATGCATTTCAGAGCCCCTTGTATTAAATTATATTAACTCTGGTTTGGCTAAATCATTTGTTTCAACCACAAGAACATCAGGCGAGCATGGTTACATTAGACCTCAAATAAGAGAGAAATATATTAGACCTCAACTCAATCATCAGAATTTGCACAATTTATTGAAATACACTGAGATTTGGGGATTGCATGCTATTGTGGCACAGTCTGACTAATGAAGTCTGCACCTGTGAGGCCTTACTTTCACAACACAGCTGGCTTTGCATTCTGTGTGCTGTGAACCTAGCTTTCAAACTTAGTATAACGGAAAAGCTTACTAATTGAGGATAAGATGAAAATAAACACAACTGTGTGTATATATTACTAATCTTAGGTACCTTTTAAAAAGCGAATTAATATAATGCTTGAATCCAACCTGGTATTAGTAATAAGATACAAAAGTTAAAATATCAGTTTTTCTGCAAATGTGACAACTTTTCAAATCACTGTTCAGTATCTCTTCTGTTCACATTGTATTTGCTGAAGACAATATTTAAGAAAACTCAGTTCTACAGCTATGAATTTTGACATTTCTTTTTTTCATCTACTATAAAAATTCTCTGAAAAAATAAGGAATACAATTGTTGGCCTATAGGTTGGAAGCTTACAAGTTCTATTAATTGTGGACAAAGGCAAGCAAGAACTGTTATAATTCAGAGACTTCAGTGTTATTTAAAAGAAATGTAGAACTTTGGAGACTCATGGAGCAAAATGTCTATGTAAGTAAAGATCAGGCAGCTGTGTAACACATATGGTAACATTTGCAGGTAAATCAAATGCTTCAGAGAAAGTGTGAAAACTCTAGTTACATCAACATGTATGATGTTTGGAGAATATTTGTTCAATTGGTTATTCCTAGAATTAGGGAATATGAAAAAGAATTTGAAAGGGGAATGAATGATACTGATACTGCCAGTTATTGGTGACAAATTGTGCTCCTTCACATGTTAAAGCTGGAACATTAGAGAAACACACCAAGGCAAGCATTTAAGCAAGGTTTATTTAAAATGGGGTAATATAGACTTCTCCCAGGAGGGAGAAGGGGGCAATAGCTGTTATCCTGGTATCCCAAAAAGTACATGTGTTTTGTCCTTTTATATGTCCTAGTTTTTCTTTGTTCTCCTGCTCTCTTCCTCTTATCTCTCCTTCCTGTGTACATGACTAGGCCCTAGATGTTTGTTGGGATGGCCAAAAAACACATGAATAGGGGTAAGGGCCAGGTGTAATTAACAACTCCTTGGGACAGGTTATCTTAGCAACCAGTTAGAGAAGGGGCGATGAAAGTGGAGGAAGGACTCTGGAGACATTAGCATTTCAATACTTCTCCAAATTGGCCTCCTTGATCTGACTTGACTAAATTTACCTATCTACACTGACTGCCTATCTAATTCTGGCTTCAATACTCCAAGAAAGATTTGGGTAAATGTGCAAAGGGCTGAAGTGAGAAAATAGGCAAAGGAAATTTATTAAGATAAAGTATTATTTATTAAAAATGTTTACGGGTAAGAAGTGAAAAGATTTCCACTAGGCTGGCATGGTAGCATACACACCTACACACCTGTAATCCCAGCAACTTGTGATACTGAGGCAGGATGATACAAATTCAAGACCAGTTTTGGCAATTTAGGGAGTCCCTAAGTAACTTAGAAAGTCCCTAAGCAACATAGATCTTGTCTCAGAATAAAAAATGAAAAGGGCTGAGGATGTAGCTCAGTAGTGAAGCACCCATGTGTTCAATCTGCAGTACTGGGGGGAGGAAGGGAGAAGGATTTCTACTTTACAAAGATGATGATTGGTGATGTTACAAAAGATGGCCTAGAGTTGAGACAATTTTATTATGAAACTCAACTGTGAAATAGCTAGGACAAGTTATGTCTTGGCAGTTAAAGTAAAGGAAGACAAGGGTAATAGAAGCAGGCAGAGCCTGAAGTCTTTTTTACAATGGAGGTAGGAATGCTTTCTGATTAATGGGATGAAGAAATAATTAAATCATTAAAAAGAACTTGGAAGTTTCTACCTAAGTTAGCCAAATCAAAAATATATTAGTTTTCTGAAGTTTACATAATGGCATGCCATAGACTGGGTGACTTAAACAAGATACATTTGTTTTCTCTCAGGTCTGGAGGCTTGAAGTCCAAGGTCAAGGTGCAGACAAGATTAGTTCAAGCCTTCTCGTTGGCTTACAGATGGTTACTCTTGCTGCTTCTTCACACAGCCTGTTCATGCACACTCTTGGTGTCCCTTTGTGTGTTCTAATTATCTTCTTATAAAACACCATTCCCATTGGATTAGAGAAATCCTAAGAGCTTTACTTGCACTTAAAAATTTTCTCAAAGGTTCTCTCTTCAAATACAGTCACATTTTAGGAAGTAGAATTAGAATATGAATTAAATTTATGACGGGATATAATTCAATTCACAACAGACTAACATGGCTAAAATAAGCCAGGATAACTAAGAACAATCTAGTCTCTTTTAAAAGTATATATTATAACTCAAAGCTCTATAATTACACAAATAAAGATTTTAAATATGATTGGAAAAACTTATATATATATACACACACATATATACTTCTGTAGAACACGAACCTGGTCAGGACTGGGAATATGGTGTGAGGAGTCATTATTCATGAGGTTTGAATCTTTGGAAATCAATCCCAGATGAGAATAGAACCCTGGTGAATACCACAGTAAAGCAAGGAGGAAAAATAGAATCACATAAACATGAGCTCCAGCTGGTATTAGCCTCTTTGTATTAGAAAGAATGTGGTTCATGGTCCATTTCTATCCATTGTGTTAGTAAGTTTTGTGTCATTGTAACAAATATGTGGTATAATCAACTTATTAAGAGAAAAGGTTTGTTTTGGCTCATAGATTTAAAGACTTGGAAGTAACAGGGCATCTTTAAATTGAAAGATTTAAAAGAAGCACCCAACATGCACTCTTGGTTTTTTTCCTCCCATCTTCCTATGAGCAATCATCTCATACAGAAAATAGAAGCTGAATGGAAATTGCACCCCAGGTCCTGGTGCATATGGAAACCACAAAACCAGAAACACAACATATACCTGCTAGCAGGACCCACAGTTGTCTGAATACACACATGAACATACATGCAGATCTCTCAGCTCCTGCTTTCCCTCTATAATTCTAACACTGTTGTCTGTTAGGAAAAAGACAGATTTCTAGCTGGCTATCTTCCTGGATTAGGTCAAGCCCTGAATAAATCCATTTCTTGCTTCACCATTATATTTCTTGCTGCTAATTAAACCCTCAATGCAGCAGGTGATTGAACCCAGTCAAACTCCCAAACCCTATTAGCTGGACATCCCCAGTAACACTTTCAGCCATGATTGTAGCATGATAAAAAATTTATAGGCATTAAAGGGAAAGAAATTTTATCTCAACATGATTGTACTAGAGATTCAAAAACACAAGGGCAGCCGGGCGTGGTGGCTCACGCCTGTAATCCTAGCACTCTGGGAGGCTGAGATAGGAGAATCGAGAGTTCAAAGCCAGCTTCAGCAGTGGCGAGGCGCTAAGCAACTCAGTGAGACCCTGTCTCTATATAAAACCCCAAATAGGGCTGGAGATGTTGCTCAGTGGTTAAGCACCCCTGAGTCCAATCCCCAGTATCAAAAAAAAAAAAAAAATTAAAAAAAAAAAAAAGCACAAAGGCAAAATCAGAGGATCAAAAGAACAGGGTAGGAACACAAGACCAAAGGGAAGAGTTTTAGTTATCTTTTGAAAGTTTAGGTTTCCTCAGCTTTTTGAAACACACAATTTATTGCAAAGAAGGAGTACTCCTGAAACAATAAAATATAATTCCCCCACTGTTGTAAATAAAGAGATGACAACATGATTCAGACAGGGGTACAGGCAGTGATCAGGGAGTAATTTAATTGTTTTGAATAGAGAGATAGGTATTGTGAGAAACAAGCTCACCTGTCCAAACCCAATGAATGGACTGAGAGACACAGGTACAGTAGAAGCTTGACTTTAGTGATGGTTGGTTGAGTACTATGGGGTGCAGTCTTTCTGGATGTCTCCTAGGTTTTAATGTCTTCTATTGGGTTATTTAAAGAAATGCACTTTTAGTTTTCTCCACCTCCTTTTGTTCTCTTTTGGCAGGAAGGCCTTCCTGGGGTGAGTGTATTTTGGCAAGGTACAGAGTTCTTACTTCCTCATTTTATTTCATTTCCCTACCCTCATTCCCTTTCAGCTTCTTTTTAAAAGTCTAAAAGACCATGGTCACCAAACCTTACTCAACATCTTGTTGTTGTTGTTGTTTGTTCTTTCATTCTGGAAAGAGGCTATTTACTATTGTTTTTAACAATATTTCCTACCTACAGAAGCCAGGTTAAAAAAATGGGAAAAAAGCTAATCTCAGGATTATCAAGAGAATAAATTAAATTGAGATGTGATACTCTTTTAAAATAAGACACAAGCCTCACCATTACCTGAGGTCCTAAAATACTAATGTAAATACATTAGTGACCCTTCTGTCAAGGAGAAACCTGCTTAGTGGAAGACAGAATATTGTCACAACAAACACATGTAGAAGGGCACAAAGGCATACACAAGGAATGCTTAGACTGACTTTGGCAACTAAGGTACATTTTGAATGAATACCTAGAGTTGTCCAGGCTCAGGATACTGAAAACTAATATAATCATCAGAGAAGAAACACAAGTATAATCTTGTTGTGTGATAAATCATGATATATGCATGAAAGTAAAAGCAAATCAACATGATATATGCATGATATATGCATGAAAGTAAAAGCAAATCAACATTCTTGAAGAATTAAGTGGTTCACCCACCTCCAGTAAGATTGAGATCAAGACTAGAGTTGTAGCTCAGTGGTGGAGAACTTGCCTAGTATGTGTGGGGCACTAGGTTCAATTCTCAACACCACATATAAATGAAAAAAATAAAGGTCCATCAACAACTAAAAAGAAATTTAAGATGAGAAAAAGGATGTGGACAGAAACATGGACTTTACCAAGAGCTGTGCTGAGAAAAGTAGGAATTCCTAAATCTTTAAACTTCTATGTGTTTGTTGTTTCATAATAGTTGTATTCCTATAATAAGTAACATGAAGACTTAGCAACAATAAAAATTCATTCTTAATTGTAAAATTGAGATTTGTTTTCTCTGTACCTAGGATTGATATGCTTAATAGTAATGTTATAATTTCAAGATGCCAAGATGGTAGAGGCAGGGTATGAGAAGGATGACACTGGAGGACAAGACAGGGAGACTAAGTCCTATTACCATAACAACTTCAGATAATGAGGATTTATCACCATGAAAACGTCTACTATTTTAAAATGACCAATGGCGGTAAATTGGACAGTATTATTATTTTTTCTAAAGTAAACAATGGGGGAAAATTGAACAATATTCTAATCAGGTATCATAATATAATTAATGGAAACAAAGGGGGTAAGGTATACAATCTCATCCATGTAGGAAAGGGAACAGTTCACAGCTCAGCATATAAGATATGAATTTCCCAAACATCTAGGCTTTGACCCTTTCTTGCTTGGCTTACTCTGCTCTACCTTACTAAGTGTTACTTCCACCTTTATCTTCAATAAATCGAAATTTTGTTACTTGTGTGTGCCTTGCTCAATCCTTTGTTCAGGACATGAAAGAACTGGATCCCAAATGGACATCCTGATGGAACAGAATCACTGAATTGCTGAGTCTTGAGAGAAGAAAAAATATTTTAAAAGTCACTCCAAAATATGCAAAGTGATTTTTTTCTCCTGGCTTATCAATTTTATTGACGTTTCAAAGAACTAGTTCTTAGCTTTCTTGACTTTTCATACTGCTGTCTGGTTTGATTTTTCTTATTTTCCTTCTTCTATTTACTATGGGTTAAATCTGCTATGCATTTTGTAGTTTCTTTTTTTTTTCATTTATTTTATTTCTTTATTTTTTTTAGAATCACATCATATATGCAGTCATACATGAAGCTAAGGCTATGATGTCCATCTTATTCCATCACCTTTACTGTCCCCATACCCCCTCCCCCTTTCCTCCCCTTTGACCAAAATTCTTTTATTCTTCCCATGTCCCCCTCCCCCATTATGTATCAGCATTCATTTATCAGAGAGAACACTCGGCATTTGGTTTTCTGAGATTGGCTTACTTCACTTAGCATGATATTCTCCAACTCCATCCATTTACCTGCAAAATCCCATAATTTTATTCTTTCTTATTGCTGAGTAATATTCCATTGTGCATATATACCACAGTTTCTTTATCCATTCATCTATTGAAGGGCTTCTAGGTTGGTTCCACAGTTTAGCTATTGTGAATTGAGCTGCTATAAACATTGAAGTGGCTGTGTCACTGTAGTATGCTGTTTTTAGGTTTTTTGGGTATAGACCTAGGAGCGGGATAGCTGGGTAAATTGGTGGTTCCATACCAAGTTTTCTAAGTTTTCCATCTCCATACTGCTTTCCAGATTGGTTGTGCCAATTTGTAGTCCCACCAGCAATGTATGAGTGTGCATTTTCCTCCACATCCTCACCAACACTTATTATTGTTTGTATTCTTGATAATTGCCATTCTGACTGGCGTGAGATAAAATCTTAGAGTAGCTTTGATTTGCATTTCTCTAATGGCTAGAGATGTTGAACATTTTTTCATATGTCTGTTGATCAATTGTATATCTTCTTCTGATATACTCTCTTCTTTCTGATATACTTTCTGGGGCAATTACTTTCCTTGTTTTTTCATGTTGATTACGTATCTTCTTTTCTTGCAATGCCAATCTGAGGTATTATACTTTCTATCCTCTAATCTTAAAGTAACACTACAGATTACCTGTATCTCACCTTTGAGTTCACTTTTAGTCCCCAGCATGTGTCCCCAGATGGACAGGACTGCCACTAAAGATGGTGGTGGTGGTAGTGAAAGTAACTCAAGATGGCAGTAGAAGTAGGCTGGCTGGGCTCCCCAGGTGGTCCCTGAAGTTTGTCCTGGGCCTTCCTATGTGCTCCTGTCAGCAGGATCTCTGGTGCAGAATTGAGGGTAGTCCCATGCCTCATTTGTGCCAGATCTCCTGCAAGGGTCCCCAGAGGCAGTCCTTCCCCTGAGTCTGAATTGCCCTGTGGCTGGTGGTTAACAGTCCTGGGTCCTCCCTTGGCTGGGCTCCTGTGGTGGTCCCTGAAGTCGGTCCTGGGCCTTTGCCTGTGCTCCTGCTGGTGGGCAGGAACTCTGGCGAGGAACTCACAAAGTGACTTTTGGGGAAGCAGATAGTTCAGAGTAAACAGCCAGGTACTGACTCTGTATTTAAATCTCTGTATTTTAATCTCTGTCCATTAAATCTTGTTTCTTCATTCTTCCTTTCTGCCTTTCTTTTATTCTTGGTTTCTCAATATGGTGCTAATACTGTTACCAAAACTTGGTTCTTGTCCCCAATGCCAATTAAATGGCAATAACAATTTGGGGGAAAAGGACAAAGAAAGTTTATTACTTTGCTGTCAAAGGAGAAGCACAGAGGACTCCTGACCCACAGGCTGTGACTCTGTGCATTAGGGAGAAGAGGGTTTTTTAAAGAAGAGATTCTTTCCAGGTGTTCCTGTGGTGGGTTGTTAAATTGGGACATAACCATTTCCTAGATCTTCTGGTGCCATCTCTAACGTCTGAATTCGTGTGGTAAGTATGTGCTCAAATACAGATAACTTGGCCTAGAATGGGAAAAAGAAAATGCTGTTCCCCATCCTCAGGTAGGAAAGAGGAGAGGAAGAAGAGGAAAAAAAAACATGTCTATTTTAAAATAAGCCTCAATTGCAGAGCAGCAAAGGTTATATTCAAAGCATGAGGTGGACCACTGGTACAACATCATCTCTCAATATGATACTAACAGGGCTTTCCTCCTGTGCAGTGTAAGTGAGAAAGGGACTGGAACAGGGGACAAAATTGTGGAGAAACTCTGAGGCCTAAATTCATAATCTATGGCTAAAGTCTTTTCTACTCCCCAACTCTCAGGGTGTTTGGAATGTGTCCTCTTTTCTTACCCTCCTACATACAAATGAACCATGAACACCAGCAGGAGGGCAATGCCAAAAAATATCATAAGCTCTTAAATCTTAAATCATAATTTGTACTGCTAATATTCTTTCACTATTGTGCCTTAATTTATAATTTGTACCTGTTAAAATTTCTTTCCTACTCCTCTTTCTTACAATATATGAAATGCACCTTTTCTTACTCTTCTATTTTTAGTCTAATCAACAGTAATCAAACAGTAATTATACAATAATAGGTACTTCTGCAAAGAAAACAAGAGAATTTAAAGAAATGATTCTAAAAATACCAGCTTCTTCCCTGCCTGAGCCATTCAAGATAAGGCTGGGCCTTTCTTTTGGGTGATTTTTTTTATTCATGGACAGTTTTAACTACTCCATCACAGTCATCCCCTTTACCTGGAGGGGAGGGATCCTCCCTCTTCTCTTTTCCTCATTAAAGTTTTTTTGTTTTTTTTTTTTGTATAGTAGTTCTCATTTGACTCTTATTCTTTTTCTACCAGCACCAAGTCAAAAACTTCTGTCTTCTCTGGGGATATCTCAGAAATATCAGGAAAAATGATGAAAGAGGCAATATTTTTTCCACTCTTGCTTAAAAACTTTGTGTTTTATTTAATTGCATAAAACACTGATATAGCATTGTACCTGTGGGGATGGGGCAGTTAAATGAATAAGGAATTCTTGGTTTCTCAATATGATGCTAATACTGTTAGCACACCATCAAAAAAACCTTGAATATAGCCCAATGCTATCTAATAATAAAGCATATATCTGTCTTTTCCAGGTTAAATAAAAAATCAATTTCCTCAGTAAAATATGCCTAAAATTACAGTTTATTTATAGATATGTGCTGGCAATTGCAGCCACCAATATAAACATATTTCAGTTACAGGCACATATCAGAAATTGTCCTGGTAGTCTGATAAGGAAGGCCACTGTAGGAAGAAATATGTAAAAAGGTTTGTGATGGATGATTGGAAGCAGCAAAATTTAGTTTTGACAAAGGAAAAGAGGCACAATAAAAAATAAAATTTAAAAAAGTGAGAATAAATTGTCACATGGGCACTTCTTTCTGTAATGCACTGTAGTTTGCATTCAGAGATGAGACTCCTTGAGGCAGTATGACAAAAAAATGTATATATACAAACACATACATATTTATACACACATACATATATACATATATATTTGACAAATATATCAAAGAAAAGCAAACTTAACAACACCAATAAAGAATAAAAAAATAGACTTTCCCCTTAAAATGATTATAATGTATTTGGGAGAGTAGAGAACTGAAGCAAAGTTGGTTAAGTAGGAAAAGTTATCTTTTAACTCTCAAATACTCACGTGATACGTTGAGATAGACATGACACCTGAGGGTTAAGAGAGGCATAGTTTTTAGCTCCTAAGTTACTATTGCTACAGATTTTTCATAAATGCCTCTAGATTCCATAAATGGTTTGGTGGACTTTGCCACCAAGGAAGTTGATGAATTGAAAGGGAAACAGAAGCTCCTTTTGCGAGATTGTTTGGGATTGCTTGTGTACAGCCTTGCCCAGCTACTTGTATCTTTCCATGAAATTTCAAGATGACTGGGAGCAGATAAGGTAACCAACTTGCCCAGTGGTGTGGAATGTTCTCAGTTTTAATTCTGAAAGTCTTCATCCTAGAATTTTTCTAAATGGAAGCAATTATGAGTCAGTTGTTCACTTTGGAGATTTAGAGATTAGCATCTTTCCCCTAGCCAAAGTTAAATGTGTGCCAGAACATGCAGACCTGTGATAGGTAAAAGCTCCAAGTGGTGGGAACATGTGGTTAAAGGGACAATTCTATAGACTGGCCCTACTGTGCTCTCCCCCACATGATTTGTTTTAAAAAGAAATTTACTTGTGACTCTGTCCAGCTTCAATCAATAGGACAGGCAACATTCTCAGCCAACAACCTCTTATCTGTAGGAGAAATTCAGTCCCTAGGGCCCCTCCCTGCCAATGGGAAGAACACAGTTACCCTGAAGGAGAGAGATTTTATGGACTTTATACTGACCAAAGTTTCCTGAATTCAAAAGAACAAAATTTTATGTTTTGGCTCCTTCCTAATCCCTGGAGCCTTCCTTATCACATCAAAAAGGACCAAAACTTCCTGGGGCAATATTTGCATCTTCCATATTTCAGAGTGGTGAGGTTTTCCAAATACAGCTAATTTTAATCCCCTTAAAAGCACCAGTTTAGTTCTGCTCCAGAGTTCCTGCAGACCAGCGGGAGGCAGGAGCTGCAGAGGGCCCAAAACCACTCTCAGGAAACTCCATGGGTGTCCATCCAAAGGGAGATCAGAGACTGCTAGCTGCTAGCCACAGGGGAGACCACACTCAGGGTAAGAGTCACCCGCAGAGACCCCAGTGGGAAAAGCCTCCACCCAAATGAGACCTGGGCCCACCCCAGGTCTGCTCCAGAGTTCCTGTGGATCAGCAGGAGCCTCAGAGGGCCCAAAAATGCCCTCAGGAAACTCCACAGGTGTTCAGCCAAAGGGAGACCAGAGACTGCTAGCCACTAGCCACAGGGGAACACACATTCAGGGCAAGAGTCACTGCAGAAACCCCAGCATGAGGAGGCCCCACCCAAGTGAGGCCTAGGCCTGCCCCAGTTCCCCTCCAGAGTTCCTGTGGACAGGAGAGACAGAGGGCCCAAATCCACCCTCAGGGTATGCCAAGGATGCCCAGTGGAAGGCACACCAGAGCCTGCTAGCTTCCAGTCCCAGGGGAGCTCACACCCACAGTAAGGATCGCACAAAGACTATCCTGCTTGTGATCCTGCCTAAGTGAGGCCTAGGCCTACCCCCAGTTCCACTCCAAAGTTTCTGCTCACCAGAAGGAGTGCAAGAGAGGGGCAAAACAGCCCTCAGGTATCACTACAGGAGCCAAGCCAAAGTCACTCCCACTGCCCTCTAGAGATACATCCACTGCCTCTGCCACAAACTTTAGTGACAGTAGTTTCCATCTATGGACACTGGGGGAACAGAAGTAGCTCCAAGGTGAGATACAGGTAATCTGAAGTGTCAATACAAGATTATAGGATAGAAGCCGCAGTACCTTAGATCAGTATTGTAAGAAAGGAAGATATACAATAAGCATGAAAAAACAAGGGAAGAAAATGCCTCAAATAAACTTTGATACCACTGTAACAATCCATTGACAACACTGTTGATGAAATGCCAGAGAAAGAATTCAGAATGTACATAATTAAAATGACCTGTGAATTAAAGAATGACATAAGTGAGCAACTATAGGCAAAAACTAATCAATCTAAGAAAGAAATAGGACAGCAAATAAAGGCAAACATTGACCATTCTAACAGAGATAAGACAGCAATTACAAGTAGCAAAAGATTACTTTAGGAAAGAGCTAGAGATCATAAAAAAAAAATCAGAAATTCTTAAAATGAAGGAAACATTAAACCAAATAAAAATCTCATTAGAAAGCATCACCAGCAGACTAGATCACCTGGAAGACAGAACCTCGAATAATAAAGACAAGGTATACAATCTTGAAAATAAACTTGATCATACAGTGAAGATGGTAAAAAATCATGAACAGAATATATGAGAAATATGGGACAGCATCAGAAGACCAAATCTAAGATTTATTTGGATAGAAGAAGGTGCAGAATTTCAAACCAAAGCAATTCACAATCTCTTCAATAAAATAATATCAAAAAATTTCCCAAATATGAAAAATAAATTGGAAAATCAAATACAAGAGGCTTACAGGACACCAAATGTACAAAATTTCAACAGATCTACACCAAGGTACGTTATAATGAAAATGCTCAGCATACAGAATAAGGATAGAATTTTAAAGGCCACAAGAGAGAGGAACCAGATTGCATATAAGGGGAGACTAATGCGGATCTCAGCAGATTTTTCAACCTAGACTCTAAAAGCCAGGAGATCATGGAACAACATATTCCAAGCTCTGAAATAAAATGGATGCCAACCAAGAATCCTATACCCAGGAAAATTGAGCTTCAGATTTGATGACGAAATAAAAACCTTCCATGATAAACAAAAGTTAAAAGAATTTACAGCAAGAAAGCCTGCCATATACAGCATTCTTTGCAAAATATTCCAGGAGGAGGAAATGATAAACAACAATGAAAGTATACAAAGAGAGGAACTACACTAAAGGAAAGAAAATTCAAAAGAGAAAACAAGTCAAGGTAAAAACCAAAAATAAACCAAAATGACCGGGATTACAAATCATATTTCAGTAATAACTCTGAATGTAAATGGCGTAAATGCACCAATTAAAAGACACAGACTGACAGACTGTATTTTTAAAAAAAGACCCAACAATATATTGTCTTCAAGAGACTCATCTCACAGGAAAAGACATCCACAGACTGAAAATGAAAGGGTGGGAAAAAATATTTCACTCACATGGACCCCACAAACAAGCAGGAGTTTCCATCCTCATATCAAATAAAGTGGACTTCAAACCAAACATTGTGAAAAGAGATAAAGAAGGGCATTTCATACTTCTTAAGGGAATCATACATCAACAAGACATAACAATCATAAATATTTATGCCCCAAATAATGGGGCTCCTACGCATATCACACAAATCCTTTTCAAATACAAGAATCAAATAGACCACAACACAATAATACTTGGAGACTTTAATATAGCTATCTAACCATTGGATAGATCTCCCAAACAAAAACTTAATAAAGAAGCCATAGATCTCAATAAAGCTATCAATAATTTAGACTTAACAGACATATAGTGTTCCATCCATCAACGAGCTAATATACTTTTTTCTCAGCTGCACATGGATCCTTTTCCAAAATAGATTATATGTTATTTCACAAAGACAATCTTAGCAAATACAAAAAAATAGAGATACTACCCTGCATCCTGTCTGACCACAATGGAATAAAATTAAAAATCAATAACAGATTAAAAAATAAAAAATACTCCAACACCTGGAAACTAAATAATATGCTATTGAATGATGCATGGATAACAGAAGACATCAGGGAAGAGATTTAAAAAAAATTCTTAGAGGCAAATGAACACTCTGATACAACATATCAAAATCTCTGGGATACCATGAAGTGAAGCCAGTGATAAGAGGAAAGTTCATTTCACTAAGCTCATTTATTAGAAGAAGTAAAAGTCAACAAATAAATGAATAGACTCTTCATCTCAAAGGAAGAACAAATCAACACTAAAAGAAGTAGAAGACAGGAAATAATCAAAATCAGGGCTGAATTTAATGAAATTAAAACAAAAAAAAAACAATTTAAAAAATTGACAAAACCAAAAGTTGATTATTTGAAAAAATAAACAAAATTGACAAACCCTTAGTCACCTTAATGAATAGAAGGAGGGAGAAAACCCAAATTATTAAAATTTGTGATGAAAAAGGAAATATCATGACAGACACTACTGAAATATAGAGGGTGATTAGAAACTATCTTGAAAATTTATACTCCAGTAAAATAGAAAACCCTGAAGACATCGACAAATTTCTAGAGGCATATGACCTACCCAAACTGAACCAAGAGGACATACACAACTTAAACAGATTAATTTCAAGTAAGGAAATAGAAGATGCCATCAAGAGTATGCCATCCAAGAAAAGCCCAGGTCCAGACAGATTCTCAGCTGAGTTCTAAAAGACCTTCAAAGAAGAATTAATACCAATACTCCTCAAACTATTTTATGAAATAGAAAAGGAGAGAACCCTTCCAAACTCATTTTATGAGGCAAGTATCACCCTGATTCCAAAACCAGACAGAGACACATCAAAGAAAGAAAACTTCAGACCAATATCCCTGATGAACATAGATGCAAAAATTCTCAATAAAATTCTGGCAAATCACATACAAAAGCATATCAAAAAATTAGTGCACCATGATCAAGTGGGGTTCATTCCAGGGATGCAAGGTTGGTTCAATATACAGAACTCAATTAATGTAATACATCACATCAATAGACTTAAGAGTCATATGATTTTATCAATCAATGCAGAGAAAGCATTTGACAACATACAGCACCATTTTATGTTCAAAACACTAGAAAAACTTGGGATAGTAGAAACATACCTCAACTTTGTAAAAGCTATCTATGCTAAACCCAAGGCCAATATCATCCTAAATGGAGAGAAATTGGAAGCATTCCCTCTAAAAACGAGAACAAGACAGGGATACCATCTTTCACTACTGCTATTCAACATAGTCCTTGAAACACTAGCCAGAGCAATTAGACAGACAAAAGAAATTAAAGGGATATGAATAGGAAAAGAAGAACTTAAACTATCATTTGCAGATGATATGATTCTATAACAAGAGGATCCAAAAAATTCTACCAGAACACTTCTAGAATTAATAAATGATTTCAGCAAAGTAACAGGATATAAAATCAACACCCATAAATCAATTGTATTTCTACACATCAGTGATAAACCCTCTGAAAGAGAAATTAGGAAAACTATCCAATTAACAACAGCCTGAAAAAAAGTAAAATACTTGGGAATCAATTTAACAAAAGAGGTGAAAGATCTCTACAATGCAAACTACAAGACACTGAAGAAAGAAATTGAAGAAGACCTTAGAAGATGGAAAAATCTCCCATGCTCCTGGATAGGCAGAATCAATATTGTCAAAATGGCCATACTACCCAAAGCACTATATAGATTCAATGCAATTCCAATTAAAATCACATTGTCATTTCTTATAGAAATAGAAAAGACAATCATGAAATTCATTTGGGAGAATAAGAGACCCAGAATAGCCAAAGCAATCCTTAGCAAGAAGAGTGAAGCAGGAAGCTTTACAATACCAGACCTTAAATTATACTACAAAGCTATAGTAACAAAAACGGCATGGTATTGCACCAAAATAGACATGTAGAGCAATGGTATAGAATAGAAGACACAGAGATGAACCCACTAAATACAGATACCTTATACTAGACAAAGGAGCCAAACACATACACTGGAGAAAAGATAGCTTCTTCAACAAATGGTGCTGGGAAAACTGGAAATCCATATGCAGCAAAATGAAACTAAACCCCTGTCTCTCACCGTGCACAAAATTCAACTCAAAGTGGATCAAGGATCTGGGAATTAGATCAGAGACCCAATGCCTAATAGAAGAAAAAATAGGCCCAAATCTTTATCATGTCGGATTAGGACCTTTCTTCCTTAACAAGACTCCTATAGCACAAGAAATAAAATCAAGAACCAATAAATAAGCCGGGCATGGTGGCGCAAGCCTGTAATCCCAGCACTTAGGGAGGCTGAGACAGGAGAATCACAAGTTCAAAGCCAGCCTCAGCAAGGGCGAGGTGCTAAGCAACTCAGTGAGACCCTGTCTCTACATAAAACACAAAATAGGGCTGGAGATGTGGCTCAGTGGTCGAGTGCCCCTGAGTTCAATCCCCAGTACCAAAAAAAAAAAAAAAAAAAAAAAAAATCAATAAATAGGATGGATTCAACCAAAAAAAATGTCTTCTCAGCAAAAGAAATAATCAATGGAGTGAACAGAGAGCTGACATTCTGGGAACAGATCTTTGCCACACACACATCCAATAGAGCATTGATCTCCAGGATATATAAAGAACTCAAAAAACTTATCACCAAAAAAACAACCCAATCAATAAATGGGCCAAGGAGCTGAACAGAAACTTCACAGAAGAAGGTATACAATCAATCAACAGACACATGAAAAAATGTTCAACATGTCTAGCAATCAGAGAAATGCAATCAAAACTACCCTTTAGATTTCATCTCATGCCCATCAGAATGGCAATTATCAAGAATACATACAACAATAAGTTTTGCCATGGTTTTGGGGGGAAAGGCACGCTCATACACTGCTTGTGGAACTGCAAATTGGTACAACCAATCTGGAAAGCAGTGTGGAGATTCCTTAGAAAACTTGGAATGGAACCACCATTTGACCCAGCTATCCCACTCCTGGGTCTATACCCAGAAGACTTAAAAACAGCACACTACAGTGCTGCAGCCACTTCAGTGTTTATAGTAGCACAATTCACAATAGCTAAACTGTCTAACCAACCTAGATGTTCTTCAACAGATAAATGGATAAAGAAACGGTGGTATATATACACAATGGAATATTACTCAGCAATAAGAGAGAATAAAATTATGGCATTTGCAGGTAAATGAATGGAGCTGGAGAATATCAGGCTAAGTGAAGTAAGCCAATCTCAGAAAACCAAATGCTGAATGTACTCATTGACAAGTGGATGCTGATCTATAAAGAGAGAAGGACACGGGAACAATGGAGGAACTCTGTTCGCGGGGAGGAGGGGGCATGGAAACACTAAACGTGGTGGAATATGAAGGTCATCATAGCCCTAGCATTATGTATGACTGCATATATGTTGTGATTCTATATCATTTACAACCAGAGAATGAAATATTATCCTCCATCTGTGTACAATTAATCAAATTGCACTCTGATATAATGTAAACCTAAATAGAACAAATAAATAAATTAAAATATGAAAAAGAAAAAAAGCCCCAGCTCTGTGAAAAATACACCAACCTCTTTAGAGATGGTTATGGCCATTCCGTGGCCTGAGCTGTATGTTTAGCCCCCTTATTTTATTTTCCCTAATAAATTCATGCTTGTTACTCTATGCGACTTGCTCAAAATCTTTTCTGTGAATTTACAAAGAACCAGCAGTCTTTAGGATTCAATACCCAACTCACCACTCTGAAGCTACTTTCAAAACTGCAGCCACTTTTCTGAGCTGCAGCTTTGTGGGATGATGAGTCCCACACCACAATATCCAAATACTTTTAACTACTAAGAAAAGGATCATGGGATGGAAACAGTGCTTAATGAATTGGGAAAAGCATAAAGTTTACTCAAGGAGCCAAAGTGTATAGAAAAGAGAGTCACTATTTCTTTTGGTTATATATGTGAGAACTCGTTTGGTTGTCCTTTCTCAGAATACATATTTAGCCTTTTTATTTTTTATTTTTAGTTGTTGATGGACCTTTATTTTATTCATTTATTTATATGTGGTGCTGAGGATCGAACCCACTGCCTCACACATGGGAGGCAAGTGTTCTACCACTGAGCCACAATCCCAGCCCCCATATTTAACTTCAATTGGATCCAACTGTAGCCCTTCCCTTTTGACCCCCCTAATTCTAAAAATAGCCAATTGCATAAATGGTAAAAACTGGAACTTCCATCAGAGTGAAGGGCAGCACTGCATTAAGTTAGAGATAAAAGTAGGCCCACTGCCTACACAGGGGCGCTTGCTAAGAGGTTCCAGAAGCACGTCCTTCTGTGAGAATAAAGGTTTACCTTGGCCACCCACTTTTGAGCACATTTGATTTTTTTTTTTTTTGACACCTTGTTAGAAATAACATCTAGAACTCTAAGAGCTAATAAGAGCTTGGAGGAATGTCATGATTTCCTTCATCTCCTTCAGTAAAGGACCACATAACAGGTGATGGGACCCTAATGAAAAGCTCTGAAGTAGACAACCCAGCAGAGCAGGAGATGGCAATCTCTAAACTGTTGTGAAATTTCTAATTTCAGAAGAGGAGAGTAGATGTTCAGATGAGACTCAACGGCCACCACCTCTATATAACAAACCCAAACAGCCCTCATTGCTATGCAGGCTGAGGGAGTTAGCAGCTGGCAGAGGTAAGCACAGCTGGTTTCCAACAATACAAAAAAGCAGATTGAGTGTAGACACCAAAAGTTACCACTGATTAAGGGAAAGGAAGCAGACATAAAGCATTTCTTTTCCTCCTATGTGACCTCAACCAGGACATCAACAGAAAAAAAAAAAAAGCTCTCATTTTTGGCAATGGGTATGGGAGAAGCTTGTAAAGGAAAGAATTAAATTGAAATAAGATGAGGTTGAGTGTTGGAATTATGAGTATCAGAAGCAAATGCTAGTGGAGATTTATAAATGATAGTAGTTGAAGTTACCATAATTGAATTAGACTAAATTTACCCTAGATTGGATTTATTCCAGTAAGTGAGCGATGAGAGCAAAGTGAGGCTGATTTGCAGGATAGAAAGGGAAAGATTTTAGAATAGGGGATATTAGTGGTTCAATATAATACCAGCATTATCTTTGTAGAATAAGTTCCTTTTACTTTTCTTTTTCATTAAACATCAAGTTAAACTTAAATAAGACACAATTTGTGGGACTTCCTAGAGAGAGGATTCTCACCTGGCCTGTAAGCAAAAGCTGATTATATCGTGCGCTATGTCTCACCACAGGATTCTCTATAAAGGCCTTCTAATAGGACAAGAATGTTAACAGTTACTCAAAAGCAATCCCCAGTGTTCAGCTAACTGTGTCTTCCTAGAATGACAAAAGGAATGTGGAGTTGGTATATTGTATAGCCAGAGGCAAATAGGAAATCAAAGGCAGGAAAGGATTCCCTGTTTGCTATTAAAACAGAATACACTTGTCTGAGTAAACCACACTTGGAGATGGCAATATTACATATTTCATAGAAAATGGCGTCTGAACTAGCTAAACTAATTATATGTAAAAATAAGGATCAATAGAGAAGAAGAGAGATAGAAAGCTTGAAAATATAGTTTAAATACTGAATAAAAAAAGGCATAATATAACATAATATGGAAGAGTATTTGGGGGAAGGAATCTAGAAAAAATGGACATTAAAAAGCAAAGGACAACTAAAAGTTGAAATAACACAATGGAATTGGAAAGACTATTTAACCTGTTAAACTAGATGTGAGAGACATGTGTATCTTAATCAAAAAAATTAGTACAAAAGCTGGAGTAATATTTTCTTCTCTTTGTTTTGTCATATTCTGCCTTTTAGTTCTAAGGCATGGCCATCCTTTTATTAATGTCAAATTAAATCATTTTATTTATTCTTATTACTGAAAACTTGGTCCTTGTTCTTGTGCCAATCCAACAATAAGGACACAGTTGTGAGAAAAATAAAAAAAGTTTTATTGGCTTGCTAAGCAGAGGAAAACAGGGAAACCCTATTCCAGAGACACTGATATTGCACATCAGAAGGAACAGGGTGTTTATAAAGAAGTGATTCAAAGTTTATAACCCAGTAGTGCCCTGATATGGGTTGTAATTCATTTGTTAATTTGGGAGATAGTAATTAGATCTTCTGATGCCAACCCCAGTTTGAATTACTTCATTTCTGTATATGTGCTCAAGGACAGATAATTTGGCCTAGTAGAGGGAAGAAGGGTAATCCTGTTTTCCCTGAGGATAGGGAAGTGGAAAAGATAAAGAGGAAAAATAAAAGGCCCATTTAAAAATAGTCTTCAGGGCTGGGTTTGTGGCTCAGTGGTAGAGCACTTTCTAGCATGTGTGAGGCACTGATTTTGATTCTCAGCACCACATATAAATAAATAAAGTCCATTTACAACTAAGAAAATATTAAAAATAAATAAAAATAATCTTCAGTGGCAAAGCAGCAAGGGATATAGTCAAATCATGAAGTGCACTTTCGTTACATTCTGAAGATGAATCACTGCTGGAAAATAGGTAAAGAATCACCATCTGCATAAAAAATCCTGGTCTCCAAACTTCACCATAATCCCAGTTTGTAAGATCTAAAAAAATTTCTAAGACTTAAGAATTTTAGTTCATAGAAAGATGTGTCCATTTCAGACTATAAGGAAGAGAAGATGTAATGACTCAACACAGAAGCACTTTTAAAATAGCTAAGTACATTCTAAATGTAAAGCACAAGTACTGATATTTTTGTTTCCTTCTTCACAATCTTCTAATATCTTGTTTTAAACCACTACATGTCTCTGTAGAAGGGTCCAAAGAGTCCCAGAAGAGAGGGAGAACTCAACTCAGGACCAGGGAGTTTCTAGGCATATGTGACCAAAGATAATTTCAGCACAAGCCAGACCAAAGCGTAGTCAGAGGTTTATTTAGGAAGATAGACACACATTTAAGGAAGAATGTGGGCTGCTCAAGAGTGAGAAGCAGTCCTAACTTGGGCTGAGGGTACAACATTTATAGAAGGGCTGAGGGGATGGACTGGAAGTGGATCCAGGGTGCATCCGCACAATTTTGGTCCAATTTTCCTGTACTTTTGTGTTTCCCTATTTTACAAGGGCATGGGCTAAGGGCATGAGCCAAGGTTTGCAACTGCTTTTTCTGCATCTCAGTGGTTTGATTCTGCCTTTTAATGGCTTGAGTGTGTTTCTCTTAAGATTTTGTATTTCTCTCTCCTTATCCTAAATCCCTACCTCAGGAAGGCTTGATCATTTGAGCTACAAGTCAATAACAAGTCTCACTGTTACTTTATGTAAATCATCTCCATGTTCATCTGATTTTATTACAGAGTAAGATCCTTCCATGAAGCAAAAGTAACCAAAGGGGTAAACCATCACTGATTCTTGCAATCTTACCTGAAGAACTTCAAGCAAGTCACACATAGTAGCAGGCACGTGTTTATCAGAAGAGATAGGGAAAGGGATACTCTCAAGGAAGAAAGAGAGTGAGTCTTCTCAGAGAAGGGGAAAATATTATGCCTCTCTAGCCCTATAGTTTTATTTGAGGTCCTAGGGAAGTTTTCACAGAATCTCACCCAGGTTCACCCACTGACTTTTGACTGACAGCAGAATTACTCAGACTCAAACCCTAACTGCATATTTGCTTACTTCATGAAGGAGGTGTCAGGAGCAGCATGCATAATTAATAATTACTCAGAGGCAGATTGTCTTTAAATGCAAGTGTATGTTCAATCACAACAATTATCAAATAAAATTAATTAATGCAAAAAGGTGTTGGGTGTGCTGGAGCACCCCAAGTAGTGTTTAATGCACACTAATTAAATGCTATAGGTAAGTTACACTATCCTAGGGCAACTAAACACTACCTTTAATTCACACAATCCTAGGGCAACCATGAGCCCCAAAGTACTTCTGATGCCAGGTGACTTCTCTTAGCCAGAGATCAGATATTGTCCTTGTCTTGTTCTCTTCAGCTGATGGCTGGACGTCAGGGAATGATGGAGCTGATCCAGGAATGGACAGCAAGTGGCTGGTCTCACTGATGTCCTTGGAGCAAGCTCAAATTATGGCAGGACAAGCAGTTTAAAAGCAGTTCCAATTTGATGGTGTAACCTGGTGATTGGTTATACCCAGTAAAAGCCAATGTCCATTGGTTATGTCCAATGAGATAGTGTAATTGCAACTGGGCTTTTCTTTATGCATGTGCATGGACTGAGCTCTGGATCAGATCAATTGTAACCAGTAGGTCTGTGGTTAGGTGCCTCTTACAGCCCCTTATCAATTGCATGAGCTGAGCTCCCTATCAATTGTAACCAGTAGGCCTGTGGTTAGGTGCCCCTTACAGCCTCCTATCAATTGTAAGCAGGCATGACTAAACAAGTCAATGGCTGCTGTTCCTTATGGCCAGCAACCCCGTGAGTCCCAACATGTCCATGGCATATGCTCCTTATAGGGGAGATTCGCTTTTTGTAATAACATGCTAAAGATCCAAGGCAATTCTGAACCTTGGCCTGTGCTGAACAGTTTTAACTGGAACTTGTTCTTACAGAATTTATGGTTGAGGGACTTTGCTTTTAATTATCTGGTATCACTGAGTCCTAAAATCTCATCACCTTCAATGTGACTTGTGTTTTTCTTATCAGCAGAGTGGAGTCTCTGGACCCACATTTCTCTTGTAATCCCAGCACTTTGGGAGGCTGAGACAGGAGAATCATGAGTTCAAAGCCAGCCTCAGCAATGGTGAGGCACTAAACAACTCAGTGAGACCCTGTCTCTACATAAAACACAAAAAAAAAATAGGGCTGGGGATGTGACTCAGTAGTCAAGTACCCCTGAGTTCAATCCCTGGTAACAAAAAAAAAAAAAAAAAGAGAACAAGTTATTTACTGAGGAATGTAGCATATCCTATTGACTTAAGCCAGGCAGGGTAAGAGTGATCTCAGGTAAATTCCTTTTTAAAGGAAAGCATGTGGGGAAAGTCAACACAGTGAGCCCAGTCTTTCCCCTTAACATCCTGTTCCCACCATTAATGCCTTTCTGCTACGTATCAGTTTAATTGTCATCTTTCTTCTCTGCTACTTCATGCTATATATTCTCATGTACAAAAGAAGTGACTGTTGTAGTGCCAGGAATCATGTAAAGATATGATTACAAAAGGTGAAGTAAAAGAAGCTTAACATACTCTTACTAAGTATTTTTTTATTTATTACTGATCAATGAATAAATTTTAGTACAGGGGTGCTTTTTAGTACAGGGGTGCTTAAGCTCTGGGTCAAATATGCAGTCTTTTTTAATATTTTATTTAGAAACAGGGTCTTACTAAATTGCTTAAGGCCTCACTGAATTGCTGAGACTGGGTTTGAACTCATGATCCTCCTGCCTCAGCCTCCTATGCTTCTGGGATTACATTTGTGTGCCATTGTGCATGGCACAGTATAGAAACTTTTCAAAGACATCCCCAGGATACTTATTTTCACATCTCATTGATCCAACTTCTGCCATATCTCCATGCCTAAACCAATCATTAAGATGTTCACCTTGACTACTGTGGAAAATTTAGACTAAATAAATTATAATCCCTGAAACACAGATCTTCCTACAAAGAGAGAGCCCATGAAGAAAAGCAGGGTTTTTTTTGAAATTTACACAAGTGGACATGTATGGTGATGATCATCTGTATCTTCATATGTAACAGTGGTCCACTTTATGCTTTGCATATATAACCCTTGCTTCTCTGCCACTGCAACTTATTTTTTAAATGTGTTTCTTTCTCTTCCTCTTTCTCTGTTCCTTTCTAATTTCTCCCCTCTTCCTCAGTCTGAGGAAAAATAGGATTGCCTTTCTTCCCCATCCTAGGCAGAGATATCTGTCCCTGAGTATACACTCACCATAGGAACAAAGTAATCCAGACTTTGAAGGTGGTACCAAAACTCAGAAAAGACTATCTCAAAATTAACAAGTGAATTACAACTCCAGATAGAGAACACATGGAATGTAGCCTTTGATTCACTTTTTTAAAAGCCCTCTGTTCCTGCTGATGAGCATAATCAATCACAGCCATTGGAACAGGAGTCTCTTGTATTTCTCTTTTGTTAGCAAAGCAATAAACTTTTTTTTTTCCTTTTTCTCAAAACCATGTGCTCTTTATTGGATTGGCTTTGAGGATAAAAACCAAGATTTCAGAAACACATATAGATAATATTCATAACTATGTAGTTTTAATTACTTCTATGAAAGCAAGAGTACCTTGCATAGGTATAACTAGAAAGCCTGATTCAATATATATTAAATAAAACTATAATTTTTTTTTTATTTTTGAGAATTTTATGTTGGCAAAATATTTCCTACTTGTTAGTAATTCCTATTCTTTTCTGAAACAGAACCAAATAAATCAATGGGAGATATTAGAAGATTAAATTTTTGAAAATTAAATCTCTAATTCTAAATACACATATTAAACTTTATTTAAAACCAAAATGCCACCATCTGGTAACTACCCACAACAGAATCTGTGTTCCATGTGTATGAAATCATGCTCTATAGAAATGGGTTTAAACTAAAAGATTTTTGTGTAGACATAAGTGTCCTTTTTACCATTGTTTTGTTCTCCCTGTAGTTCACAGATGGAGACAGACTAATTTGCATTTTACAACTTTGTGAGGAAATGCCATAAAACAGGAAATGACTATTTTCTATTTATATAATATTGTAATGGCATATAGAAGTATTAGATGTAAGAGATTAGTACTCTGATCAATTCTGGTTAAACCTACCCATATTGATAGTTTCTGATATAATTTTCCTATTTTTGGCATCTCAAAAATTATGAAAATCTCATTACTATTAGAAAAGAATAATAATCTTTTAATAAGCATTAATTCAATAGTTATGAATATGTGATAGCACATTTATTAACTTTCACTCAGATAATACATTTATGAACTATTAATTCATATATGAAATATACTATTGTAGACTTTATGTTTTTGTTTTTGGAAAAAAATATATTTGTAAATTCAAGATAATTCACACAAAGTGTATGGAAACTAAGTAAAGTATATTTTGTTTTTATGACTTCACCTTAAAATCAGGAGATACAGGAAAAGCTTCAATGCAATTCTAAATTCTAAAAAAGAGTGCTACCTTGAAATCAAAATTCCATTTCTTTTGTAATTCTCAGCTATTCATGCATCATTGCAATCCTGTATAACAGAATTTTCTTGAAGGGCTCTTGGGTCGCTATGCAAACTGAAAACCATTGTATTGGGCATCAAATCTTCTAAAGGCCTGGTTATCAAAGGAAAAAGACTTTGGTTCTTTAATAAAACAACTCTTTCTTATCTACATGAACACAGAATTTTTACAATGAAAGTTATTTTCTGGAAATGCTTTAGAATATTGAAGTACATTCACTTAGGACATCAGTTACTCTTTGATAGTGAATAGATTCTTAGATGCCAAATAATTGTAGATATAGAAGAAACTGATGTTTGTTCTAATGTATTGGAATCAATACAATACAACAACATCAAAAACTTTACCAAGTACTAAAACAACAAAAAATATACTTGTCACAGCAATGTGTTAAGAAATTTAGGGTAATCTCTTGGACAACATATTAGGATATTAGATTATCTATGTTGAGAAAATATATTTATAGGTTACTTAGTAATATTCATGATGTTTGGACCTATTTCTAGCCAGTGACATACGATCAATGGAGCATGGATGAGGCAATGATTTATCTTGATGTCCTTCAACTTTATTGGAAACAAGGCAGATTCTTATGAGAGACATGGCATCTTCATTTTCTTAAGCAATGCTATGACATAGCTATATACACTATATATATTAGAAAAATATATATATTTAGGTCTGAGTATCAGAAAAGTTATGCAAGTAAATAAATTAATGAATAAAAATGGATTGAAAGAAGAAAGGTAGGATCAGAATGTGTCAGAGTCTCTGCTTTCTACTTAAGATGTGACACAGTTGTGATGGAAAAACCAGAACTGATTATAAAATTATATTATATGAACATTATAATGAAGAAACAATGCCCAGAAAAAAGATTAATTTTCCTCCCCATCCATCAGCCTTTCTCCAGGGAACCTAATTAACAATGGGTCCATACCTATTAGATTGTAAATACCTGTGTCTAGAAATCTGACTACTCCCTCTTAAAATGTGAACACTTCATGCCAGGCCAAAGATTCAACAGATGCTGGTGAATAGAGTCATTTCTTCTTATACTTTGTACTTTTATGAATTCTGTAAGAATGTAGCTAAATCACTTAATTGCTAATATAAATTGTAGGTTACTATGCCAATTAAGTGCTGTCTAAACTATAACCTTGTAGGCTTAGTTCTTATAAATATAGCTCCAAGGAAAATAAACTCAAGTCATCTTGAGTTAGTGCTCACTGTCTTAAAGGCCACTTCATAACACTCATAAGTATTTTACTGTCTTTGTTCTTCACCTGTGAACCACTTAATGTGAAATTTCTGTACATGGTCCTTGGTCACATAGCTTAAGAGTTCTTACCCACCAATGGTTAAGTAATGATGTCAAACTTCCTATAAAGAGCCCCTGTAACCTCAGCTTGGGACTAAGAACTTCAGAGAACTAGCTCATTTGGGTCCAAGTAAATAAAACTGAGTTCTCCAAACTCCGCAGCGCTGCTTGGTCTCCTGCTGAGGGCGATTTCTATAACAAGTCACTGTAGGAAGCATTACATTCAGGGCTCAGCATTTGGAATATTTACCTGCAGGAAGAAAGTTGAGAGTGAACTCTTCCACATGCAAAGGAGTTGCTGTCCCTCCTCATTTTACTGTCTACTCTATATGTGTTTTTTCATACAGAGGGCATGGCAAGTATCTAGCACCCTGGATGTGGAACATGTAGGTCTCTGGAGATCTATGACAATTTCAGATGAGAGATTCAAAAAGTAGTGCCTGGAGGCTAAACTAGAATTTTTGTCACTGAACTGAACAGTCAGGCTGGGGGAAAAATATTGTTCTGAAATTAAGAGGTAAAGTCATAGGCATGTTATCAATTAGTATTAATGGTATCAATTTAGAAAGGATTTATTTTTTTAAAAGATGCTGGAAACTTACAGTCTCTTATCCTTTCACTTGTCAACTGATGGTCAGTAAAGGGGTAAGAGCTCTCCAGTAAACTACTGGCTATGGTGTTGATGAGCTTTGTTTCTTTCTTTCATAGAATTCAATTTAAGAAAATTGAAATTGGTGTTCTCAATGTACTCAACATCTTAAGAGGGAAGAACACACAACAAATAATTTTTAAATGCTTCTAAATAGTTTCTAAACAAACTACTCTGAATTACAATATATATATTTTTTCGGTTGTAAGTTACGGCACCTTCACTGACTCATCTTCATTTCCCCTTCCACTACCAGAGGCCTCTGCCTGTCAGCTCAAGATGCTTTAAAGCCATTATATAGAAAGTTTATGCTCACATTTGTGTGGAAGATCCTGTGCAAAATTTTGACTGATTTAAAATCCTAGACCACTTTAGGTGGTACACTCCTTCAGTTCTCTTCATGATTTAGATTACTATACCTTGCTTCCTGCCTTGGCTCAAAACCCTCAAGACACTGCTTGACAAAGTTCCAGTGCCTGCAAAGGGATCAGGGTGAAGAAATACACTCCTCAATATATTTCTTGTTGGGATGCCCCTTCTTAGTTTGACAGAATTAATTGTGCTTGCTTGTGTCGCTATTCAGATTCCTGGAAAGACAGATCAGTCAACTCTGGTCCCCTAAGTCTTATGTAATTAAGGAGAGGCATTTGACCACCCAGGAGAATAAACAAGAAAATCCTCATAGGGACAGTACTACTGATATGATGTTTCTTGGAAGTAATCCTAAAAATAACCCTGATGATAGTTTCACTTTAGATATAATATCCAGAACATCTGGGCTCACAGTTTCCCCGATTACATTTGGAAGCACTCTCAGGCTTGGCTGCAAGAGGCTGCTTTGGCAACTTCAATAAAGTCAGCTATGGGAAACTGTGGCTCCAACTAGTCCTATGCCTAAAGCTCAAATGCTGGTCAGGCCTTCCCACAGACCCTGACCAAAGTGGGTTCCCCCTATAGTAGAATCCAGTCCTTATGTGATATTTGACATGGGTAAAGGCAGAAGATGGCAGATGCCCAGGTATAAACAAAATTTAATTTAGGACTGGACCCTCCACTACATATGCAGGAGCCTACAATAATGGAGAAAGAATGGTTTGGATTAATAGAAAACATGTTAATTATAGTTCTTTGTTTACATGGGAAAGTCTTAAGAGACAAAGGCTTTGATTCCTGCCCAGAGAAACTGAACTCAAATTATGTAAACAATGGTTGCAACAAAATAGGGCTCAGGGCAAGTTCAGGGAATGATATTTTAATGACGTATGTAATAGTTAACTTAACCTACAGCTTTGGGCAATTCTAGCTTAAAATAATAAGATACTAGCAGAAACCATTAGCCACATGTGCACCAACAGCTATGCTAGAATATCACCCCATGCCCTTAGATATAGTTACCACAATGGTCTATTAATCTATCACCTTATGTTACCCTCATAGTTGAATATATCTTAATTTACCTCACCTAGTTTATTGGGGACACAATAGGAAGTTAAGTAACTTCCAGTTTGATATTAATCTTAAAAAAACAGGACATGTGGACCCTTATGGTTTCAGTTTCTAGTTAAGATTTAAAAATTCTTTGAAGCTGACATAGATATCTGGGACAATTATAGATGACCACTCTGTGTTTATGAATAACTCATGATGAATTGTAATCCCCTTTCTTTTCTTTTCTTTTAATCAATGACCATAAATCATTATAAATAAAGCACTGGTCTGAACTTAGACACAGCTTGCACCAAACCTGGTCTCTGTGTCTCATTACTGCTGCCTTCGCCAACACCACTCATCCCACTTCAGGACCTGACACCCTGAGGAGGCTGGACCCCCGCAGCTTCCAACTGACAATATTTGACAAAAATGTAGTTTTCCAAGGTATAATCATTCCAGCATACCTGAGCTATTCATTGTCTTAATATATATTTGCGTCAGTCTATAATATAATGCCAAAATATATCTTCTGCAGGCCATTCTCCCATTCCCTGGCTTGTTTGATGACTTGGTTCATTCACCTTCTTATATTTCTGTTTTCATTTTGTAGGACTCCTGTTTACTCAAGAGAACTGATGGAATTATGGCCTCTGAGCATAAAAAACAAGCTAATTAAAAACAAAAAAGTAGTTGCTCTTCCTAGAACTGTGTCTTCTGTTGAGGTACATAAGGAATATATTTTAATTTGTCATTATTTTAATGATTAACTTTATACCGATGGACTAACTTCCACATATTATTTGTTATAATGCAGCTACTCTTTAACTTTCAATTTTAAAAATTACCAATCAATTTATCTTTCTAGAAACTACATGCTTAGTATGTGGATAATAAGGATTTATACACTTTCTGATGAAATGTTACTTTTGCAATTATAGATTTATCCCTTTTACAAATAATGCTGTCTTTTGGATGTGATGAATATTGCAACACTAGTTATGTTTTAATATTTTTATTTTAAAATAATATTAACTAATCTAAGGAATACTTGAATTAACTCTCCTTTTTTTGAGAGGGGAACAGGGTGGGGGTGATATCTGTTTTCTGTTCCAGGATTCTTTTTAGGATAAAATTTACATTTATTTCTCCCTAGGTTTTTCTTATCTATAACAGTTTCTCAGACTTTCTTTGTTTTTGATGACCTTGAGAGTTTTGAGGAGTATTGTTCAAACATGTCATTGCTTTGGGAAGTGTTGTGTTTCTCATAGGTAAACTGGGTTATGGGTCTTCACGGGGAATATCAGAGGTGAAGTGCCATCATCATATCATATCAAGTGTACAAAATACTGACATGATGTGTCTCTGCTGATGCTGCCCTCAATTACCTGGCTGAGGTAGTGTGTCATATTTCACATAATTTGCTTCTTCCCTTCAATACTGTACTCACTAAAGGGAAGTCACTATGTACAGACTACACATAAGAAAGTCCTGCTCAGAGCTCTAGCGGTACAGACACAGAACTTAGAAGAAAGTCCTGTTCCACCTCAATGAGGGTAGAAAACCTACATAAATCACTTGGGATATTTCTGCATGGAATATTTGTGTGTTTTCTAATAATTATATCTCTCTAAATTAATGGATATTATTTTATAATTTGAATGATAATTTAATACTATTCTTTTTTTTTTTTTTTAATTGTTGCTCATGTTGTTCCAGCTTAGGGCACTGGGAGCTTCCAGTTAGCTCTTATGTTCCTTTGATGGTCTTTTAATTTCCTTTTCTTTTTTAATCACTACCTCACTTTCTGGCAATAAAAAGTTGCTCCGGGCTTCATTTCACAAAACAGAAAATTTAAGCTAATTTGAATTTGTCAATGTGATTTTATGCTAAAATATTGTGACAGAGGATGTTTTCAATAAACATATAAAATAAAAATTAAATAAATATTAATCAAAATAAGTTAGTGGAACAGATATAGGACTCAGATGTTGTCTCTGTCTCTCTCTCTGTCTCTCCGTCTCTCTCTCTCTCCCCCTGATTCCCTCTCTATGTCTCTTCTTGGACTAGTATTGAAGCCAGTGGTGCTTTACTACTAAGCTATATTCCTAGGTCTTGTTATTTATTTATTTATTTTTATTTTGAGAGAGAGGCTCTCTAAGTTTCTGAGAATTTTACTAAATTGTTGAGATTTGCCTTGATTTGGTAGTCCTCCTATCTTAGCTTCACAAATCCCCTGGATTAAAGACACATGCCACCATATCCCACTTCAGATCTTGTATGTACTATATCTATGATTTACATTTAATTTCTTATTTGTTAGGAATTATTTCAGAAAGGCTGTTCTGTCTCACATAATTAGCATTTTTAAAAAATTTCTGTTCTCCCTATTCTGTTGGATTTACTAAGTTTTCAGTCTTCTCTCTTTCAGCTTTGGAGGGTAACTGTTTTTCAGCTTTTTTACCACTCTGACCACAAAACCAGACAATAACAATTAGAAGAAGAAAAGTTTATTTGGGGCATCATGGTTTCAGAGATGTCAGTTCACAGATGGCTGACTCCATTGCTCTGGACTGAAGGGGAGGTAGAACACCATGGTGGAAGAGTGTGGTGGAGGAAAGGCTCAGGCTCAGGACTTGCACCCAGAAGCACAGAGACAAAGCTAAGTCCAGCTCAAAAAATATATAAAAGGCCTGCCCCTAGTGACTCACCTTCCAGCCATACCCTACCTGCCTATTATTACCACCCAATTAATTACTGTTAGGGTACTAATTCACTGATTAGATTAAGTCACTCATAACCCAATCAATTCACCTCTAAACTTTCTCACTTTGTCTCACATATGAGCTTTTAGAGGATGGGCACCTCATATCTAAACCCTAATAGTACCTATTCTCTTTTCTCCTTCTCTCTGTTTGGATTTCTTTCTCCTCGCCTCTCCCCACCATCTTTCTGTCTCTCTTTCAGGAACTCTTAAAATTTCCATGTAATTACTTTACTTAAAAATATGTCACATTGGGCTGGGGATGTGGCTCAGTGGTAGAACACTTGCCTATCATGCATGAGGCCTTGGGATTGAGTCTCAGCATCACACACACACACACACACACACACACACATACAAATAAATAAATAAACTAATAAATAAGAAAAAACCCAACACACACAGTATGACATTAAATAATATCTCTTTCATACCCCGTAGACTTGTGTTTCAGTTCTAACTTTACTGCCTCTGTAATTGTTAGTTTTTGAAATATTTTTTTTAATTTACATTCATTTTACAATTTCATTATTAATTGTATCATCCAGTTCTTTTTTTCTAAGGTCATTTTCTTGCTTACTGAATAAGCTGACATTTCTTTCAATATTGGGCAGCTCCTGTGAGCTGTAGAAGGTTGGACATAAGTTACTTATGGGAAGGAGCTATAAATATAACTCAACTGCCTAGTAAGTGTGATACATAACTTCTCAAACCCTCATTTATTGTGCAAGAAAATATTGTGCATGACAAATCACCCTACAACTTCATGTCTTAAAACAACACACATTTATTACATTTTCTATCAGTTAGGAATTCAGGTGCACTTCAATTGGTTTCTCTCTCTTACAAGGCCACAATCTAGGTATTGGCCAAGTTATGTGATTTTAATGGAAAGCTCAAGTGGGAAGGAATCCGTTTTCAAGTTCACTGACATATTTATTAACAAGCTTACGTTCATTTCAGTCTATTGGACTGAGGCCCTTGCTGTCAACTAGTGGCTACTTCTGTTTCTTTCCACCTGAACCTCTTTCACATGGCTGCTCACTTTACAAAAGTCTGCAGTTCATCAACTCAATAGAGGATAAATTTGAGCAAGATAGAAGCCATACTGTTTTATAACCTAATCGTGGAAGTGACATTCTGTCATTTTTCCATATTCTATTTATTAGAAGTATATTTTGAGATCTATTCCACCTATGAGGGAAAGAAATAGCATGTTAACACAGGGATGGAGGTCATTGAGGGACCCCTTAAACTCAGTCCACACCCGTATAACAGAATTTTAATTACTTATGTGATTATGAGATACAGTTGAAAAGAATTAAATACTTACTGAATTCTTTTAGCCTTGTAACCAATCAATGGATACTACTCTTAACATCATTAGTCCATGAGGCTACCTAAGCTTGTTTTTATATATCATATTACCAATGTTTCCTGGTTTAGCTAATTTCTATATTTTAATTACTATCATGCCCCTTTTATGATAAAACACTATCAACTTGACACAGCAAAGCAATGCCTCCTTTGAAAATCATCACAGCTCCAGCTTCTAATAATAGATAAAGCAACTGATGTCATTGTAATGTGTTATAATCTATATACATAGTAACCACCAACAAAAACCACCAACAACAAACTAAACCTTAGCTCCACAATAGTTTCTTGCTCTACACTATTTCACATATGCACAAATATCTTTTGAGGACAATTTTTGCGTACATATGTATTTTTTGGTCCTTAGTGTAGACAAAGTGGATATCATCAAATAACTTAGATGTAAGGAGGCTTTTGTTCCCTCCAGGTTGTACAGGATCAACTTCAGTATGTGCAGCTCTTTCCTGGGAAGGGCAACTTTGGTGCACAGAAGTGAAAAACCTTCTCTTTTATGGGTATGCATTTGTTATTAATACAATCTTAAAAAGTTCTTTCTCCTTCTAAAACTTTAGGATATTGACTGGAACTTAATAGCATAGGAACATGGACAGAGAAATGAACTTTAAAAGTTCTGTCAGTGTTTTTATTACAAACTAGCAATTTCAGAGGTTTATATCTTAGCTGTAAAATTTATAGTTAGATCAATCATTGCCCCAGGGCCCAGATCAGGCATGAATTTAATTCTCTGGGATTTTTATTAAGCAAACTTTTGAAGTTATGGTAATACACATGATACACATTTTCCAGTTTGTAAGATTTAGACTAATAGTAGAAGCAATAGGCCATTCCATTTTAGAAAATTATGACTATATCCCTACTGCCTATTGATAAAATTATTTTCAAGGTAATAAGACTTCTTATTTGATCATACTACAAATTGCAATTGAAAGGGCTCAAATTGTTAATGAATTTTTTATTCTGATAACTTCTTATAATTTCTCAGAAATTATCCAAAGAAGCTGAATTAATGCAGCTGTCAAGAAAAAAAAGAAAGAAAATTTTGTATTTTTCTACATGACATAAACTCATTAAATATTAGAATTGAAGATATCTTTAGAGATAGTGTAGTTCAGTTCTTTCAGATGAGGAGTCTAAAGCTCTGTTCTTTAACAGATATTCCAATTGATAAGGAATATTTCTACCTCTCAACTCCTTGCTCCTGTTCTCTATTTCTAATTCTAATATCTGAATGACATCTTCTGTACTTTATTCACTTTTATTTTGTGTAGGACGAATCATGTTGAGAATCTCATTAACAACTTATATACATTCTTTTGAAAACATTTGCTAGCATACAAATTTACTTTTTGTTGCAACTTCTTTTTGGTTATTAAATTTTAAATTACTTTAAAAATATGATGCAGAAGCAAATGCTTTCTCAGTTATATGTATTACAAATATTTTCTCCCATTTATTGTTTTTGACATTTAAAAAAAATTTTGACACATTTTTTAAAAAAGACTTTAATTTGTATGAACTCCAACTTATGATTATTGTTAATTATTTTATTATTAGCAAAAGTCTATATTGGTTTTAGATTTGCTTACATTTACTGAAGTCCCCTAATCCCCACCATTCCTCTGAAGAAAGCATACTAAATTTTTTTCTCATATCTCTTTAGGTTATCCTTGACAGTAGCAATCTTAATGAGTTTGTTTTCATGACCTTGGCATTTTTGAAGAGTACTTTTCAAGTATTTTGTAGGATGGCCTACTATTAGAATTTGCCTCATGTTCTTCTCATGGTAAGACTGGGATTATCAGTTATTGGGAGGAAAACCACTGAGGAAAAGTGCCATTTTCACCATGTATATGATTTATGACTGTTGATGTTGGTCTTGATCACATACCTGAGTTATTCAGATGTTTTCCACTGTTAAATTACATTTTTCTCCCTTTGCATATTGTGTGTGTTTGAAGGAAGTCATAGTATGCTGCTAATATCTAAGAAATGTTATTTGAAATTTTTCTATATGGGAAATTTGCCTCTCCTTTATTAAATTTTCTATTTATTTATGTTAGTGTGGACACATGAATATTTATGTTTTGCTTTGGATATAAATAAAACTTTATTGCTTATTTTTTTCATATATTGGAAGATATTTTAACTGCATCCTGTACTCCTTTGACATTCCACATTAATTGTGTGTGTGTGTGTGTGTGTGTGTGTGTGATCATTGATGCTATTTCCTTACTTTCTGGTTCTTCATATGCTTCAGGCTTACTTGTAAATTTCTTTTCCATTCAGCCATATCTCCACAGAGCCATGGTTCTTTTTATTTAAGAATTGTATTAGAACCTGAGCTGTGGGTGCTAGACAATCTAGATGTCATCAGAGTCATCATTTCTTTACTATCTCTCAGCTGACGGAGGAAAAAAATGTGCTTTATTAACTTGTGTATTAACAAGTTAGTAAAATATTTGTATAAACATGTATATGAACATTTTCTTAGGTACTTATTTGTATTTTTATCAAGCTAAACGTGTGTGCTAGTGTTTCTAATTCAAATTCGTTACCACATGTATCATTCTTTTTTTCCTTGTTTGCCTGTAAATAGCCACACCACCAGCAAGAAGCTTGACTTCCACCATCTGTTATCCATTTACCTTATTTTCATTCTGGTGCCCATATGTAGTCATTTCAAAATTCATAATCATATTCTCATGACCAAAAAATATTGACTAAAATGCAGTATCTATCTTCAGTTACTTTTATCTTTAAATTATGCAGGTCTCACCCGTTTTGGAAGATACTTTTCTCATTCTTTCTTTCCTCTATCCCTTTCAGTGACTTCATATATTCGTAGGCAGTTAGATTCTTCTATCACTGACTATCTTCCTTCCTGGGATCTCCCAATAGTAAATTATTTTTAAAATTTTCTCATATCAAAGTTCACTCTTTATTTTGGTCATTTTTATGAGCTTTGATCAAGGTATAATTTCTTGTTTTCACCATTACAAGATCATACGGAATAATTTTACTATGCAGATAATCCCTGTGTTTCATCAATCCTTAGAAATACTTGCTTTTTCCTATCTCTAGAATTTTGCATTTTCCAAATCATACAACAGTAAGAATCAAACAGTGCTTTTTCAGGTTGCCTTTTTGTTTCAATTTATCAATAAATATTTACAGTTCTTCCATGTCTTTTTATTGCAATACAATTCATTTTTTTAATCACTGTGTAATATTCCATTGTATGGAAGTGCTACTTGTTTATCTCTTCAGCTGTCAGAAGGCATCATGGTTACTTGCAAATTTGCAATATTGTAAATACAAATTTTATAAAATTTTTATACAAGTTCTTGCACAAATGTATGTCGTCAAGTAATTTAAAGTTGTAATCTTTGAATAATATGGACCATGTTTAGTTTAATAAGAAACTGATGGACTATTCAAAGTGATTGTAAAATGTTTAATTCCCAGCAACAACAAATTTGATTTTCTTTCAATTCAGTATCTTCATTGGTATTTGGCATTGCCAATTTAGCAGGGGTGATGGGTAGGGGGCAGTCCACAGTCTGGTCATTCCAGTAGATAAATAATGGTTTATCATTGTTGTTTTAAGTAGAAATACCCTAAAGAAAAATAATATAAGCTTTACTTCACATGCTTGTTTGCAGATGTATATCTTCTTTGGTGAGTTCCCTCTTTCAAACATTTGCTTATTATTGGGTGAATCATTTGGTTTCTTATACTTTGGCTGCAAGAATTCTTTCTCACAAGTCTTCAGATATTTGTTTTGGAAAGATTTGCCTTTTATTCTCTTTATACTCTATAAGAGGAAGTTTTAATTTTAATAAGACCCAATTTATAAAAATGTTTCATTTCATTGTGTTTTTTTGTAGCATTCTAAAAGTCTCATTGTGAAAACATTATATTGTGTCATATATTTATAGGATTCATTGAGTTTAATTTTGAGAAAGATGTAAGATTTGATACTAGATTAATTTTTTTTCTTCATATGGCTTTCTCATTGTCCCATTTGTTGAAATAATTTATGATTTCTTCATTAAGTAGTTTTGGGCTATGTCAAAAATTAGTTCACTTTTTCTGCATGTGGGTCTATTATTTATCTTGAACTGAGTGTCTTTTTTTTGACAGTATCATGCTGTCTTGATTACAGTGTCATTTTAGTAAGACTTGCAGTTGATAGTGTCATTTGTCCAATTTTGTTCTTCATTAATATTCTATTGTTTTTCTCATATTTTGCCTCTCTACATACATTTTAGAATCACATTATTCACACACACAAATGGAGTTCTGGGGATTTGATTGATTTGATTAGTATTGCTTTGAACCTATAGATTAACTTGGAAATAACTGATGTCTTACCAAAATTGAATATTTTCATTCATGAAAATGGAACTTCTCTCCGTTTGTTTAGGTCTTCTTTGATTTATTTTATCAGTTCATAGTTTTCTACATGTAGAGCCTATGCATATGTTGATGGTTTTATACAGATTTTACTTTAATCTACTAATATAAATGGTTTTCTTTTGTTTTATTTATTTATTTATTGGTACTGGGGATTGAGCACAGGGCCTTGCAACATGCAGGGCAAGTGCTTTACCACTGAGTACATTCTCAGCCCATTTGATTTTTTAATTTTAAAATAGACTTTCAATAAATTGCTCAGGCTGGCCTCAAATTTTCAATTCTCATTCCTCTGCCTCCCAAGTAGTTAGGATTATAGGCACATGCTACCACACTCAGCAGGTTTTGTGTTTTAAATTTCAAAATTTGATTGTTTGTATGGAAAAATGTTTGACTTGTATAATAATTTTGTGTACTGTGAGCTTGCTATAATAATTTATTTAGTTCCAGAGAATTTTGCCAATTCTTTGTGATATTTTATATAGATAATCATAGCATCTTTAACCAAAGCTAGTTCTAATTCTTCATTTTCTATTTATTTATATCTATTCATTAAATTCTTTTATCTTTTTCTCTACTGAGAAGTTCAATACAATGTTGACTAAGAGTGATGATAACAAAGGGGAATGAAGGTAAAGGAGGGAGGATAGGAATAGGAAAGACAACGTAAAGAATCTGACATAATTTTCCTGTCTACATATATGAAATACCTAAATGAATCCCACCATCATGTACATCCACAAGAATGGGATCCTAATTAAAATATAATCCATGCCTATATAATTTCATCAGAATGGATTCTACTGTTATATACTAAAAAGAACCAATAAAAAAAAGTGGTGAGAAGTGGCTTCCATGCTTTCTTCACAATTGTAGTGAGAAAATTTACAGTTCTCACCATTAACTATAATTTTAAGCTATAATTCTTTTCAGAAATTCTTTATCAAGTTCAGAATTTTTCCATATGTTTTCCTTATGATTCTAGGTTACAGAGTATTTTTATCATGAATAGGTACTTATTTTTTGTCAAATGTGTTTCTGAATTTATTAATGTACTCATATGAACTTTCCTTTTTAGCTTTTGCTGTTTTTTTGTGAATCTAGCACTTTATTTTTTATTGTTATTTATTGATGCACTATCATTATTTAATAATGCAATTCATTGCTACGTATTCATACAGGCACACAATATAATAATATAATTTGGCAAAGTTCATTTCCAAGTACTTCCTCTTTCCCTCCCTCCCTCTAGTTTCTTTCTCTATTTACTAGTCTCCTTTGTATTTGCAACAGTTTCCCTCCATACACACATACACACCTTTCTTTTACTTTTCCCTCTCTAGTTTCTAAATAGGAGAGAAAATGTGGTTTATTTTGCTTAACATAATGCTGTCAAGTTCCAACCATTTTCCAGCAAATGAAATAATTGTTTTTCTTCACTGCTAAATAAAATTATATGTTGTATATCTATACTACATTTTCTTTATCTATCTATCCATAATGAACATCTAGACTCATTCCATAATTTGATTATTGTATATTCTGTTGCTATAGTCATGGGTATGCATATATCCCTCTAGTGTGCTGACTTTAATTGGTAGTGTAAATACCCAAGAGTGGTATAGATGGGTCATATAGTGGTTCTATTCTTAGTCTTTTGAGAAACCTCAATACTGATTTCCATAGTAGTTGTATAATTCATATTTCAATATGTTGTATGATATTAATTGGGTTCATACATGAACCTTGCATACTTAGAATAAATTCCAAATAGTCATAGGTTATAATTACTTTATACATTTTTGAATTGATTTCCTTAAGAACTTAAAAATCTATATTTAGTAAAGATATTTGATTACAGAATTGTGTTTTTCTAATTTTTCAATTAGGTAATACTAGCCTCAAAATAACTTAATTTCTTCTGCTTCTCTTTTCTAGACTGGATTATAGGGTTTAGTATTATTTCTTCTTTAAATATTTGGTAGTTTTTACCTGTCAAATTATATGATCCTGAAGTTTTCATTTTTTAAGGTTATTAATTATTGATTTAATTTCTTTAATAGATGCAGAAATATTCAAGAACATTTTTGTTTGTTTTCTTTTTGCTTTTTAAAATGTGTTTCAAGGAATTGATCCATTTCATCCAAGTTATCATGTTTGTGGGCATAGAGTTGTTCATACTATTTTATTATCATTTGATGCCTTTGAATTGGTAGTGATGAAACCCTCTTCCCCTTTAGCAGTGGAGATTTTTGTCTAATCTCTTTCTCTCCCTCTCTCTTCTTTTGTTCTGTTTAACCTGTCTAGATATTTGGCAATTTTATTTACTTTTAAGAAAGATCAGATATTGATTTGTAGAGTGTTGAGTTTTCTACCTATAATAATGAATTAATCTATTTCCTCTTGCAGATTAGCAGATGATTTATATAGTTTTATCTTGTTACCTTCTAATCCACTTTGTGCTTTTTTTATTTCTATTTTTTTATTTTTGTGGTACTGGTGCTGGGGATTGAACCCAGGGCCTTGTGCATGCAAGGCAGGCATTCTACCAACTAAACTATATCCCCAGCCCATTTTCTTTTTCTTTTCTTTTTTTCTTTTTTTTTGCTGGTGCTGACGATCAAACCCAGGGCCTCGTGCTTTCAAAGCAAGCACTCTACCAACTGAATTATATCCCCAGGCCCTATTTTTGTTTGTGTGGCAGAATAATGGCTACTGGTTACTGTCTTTGAATACTGTTGTCTAATTTCTTCAGCACAAATTTGTCCAAAGCATTTCTTGCTTATTTAATTATTTGTATATATTTGTTGAATATATGTACACATATCATATATATGTATATATTTACATGATATATATGTATCCATATTTTCCATCTCTTTTATTTTTAATTGTATATAATCATAGAACTGTCATCTGTCTTGATTATTAAAATTTTGTATTGATTCTTAATCTGTCTTCTACCTTAAGTTTTTCAAAACCATTCTGTTCTTTTTTAGTTCATGTCAACTCCATAATTACAGATATCATTCCTAATCGTGAATATATATATATATATAATTGTGAATATATATATATAAATATATATATCAGCTGATAACTATAAGGGATATTTACATTTTTTTTTCATTTTAAAATTTGTTTTAATTAGGTATATATGACAGTAGAATGCATTTATGCACTTTGATATATTATACAAAGATGGGATTAATTTCTCATTTTTCTGGTTGTACATGTTATAGAATCACATCGGTCATGCAGTCATATATATACATAATGTAATAATGTCTGTTTCATTCCACTATGCTTCCTATCCCCACATTCCCTCACCTCCCCTTCCTTCATTATCCTCTACTTAATCTAAGGAAACTCTATTCTTCCCTAGTGCCCCGCTTATTGTGAATTAGAAGGGACATATTAATGATATCGGTGTGTTACTGAAATGATGCACTTTGTTTCAACTTTATCTAGTAATATCCAGTTCTAATCTTTAAAATTATTAATGTAAGTACAAGTTTCTTTTGATAGAAATAAAACACAGTTGGATTTTGCCAGAGCTAAATTCTTGGTAGTAAGTCTTCAATATGAAAATTATCCTTTATTCTCCCAAATCTCTTCTTTTCCTTTTCTCAAATATCACAGCTATTAAACATGATGCACCTCAAGGTAAGTGCATTAAAAAAAACAAATTACCAAGTGATTTTGAAAATTGGAGCATGGAGTATTAGACATAATAACAGTACTTCTTTCTCTGCTCTGCCATGGATTGCCTCATGCCTTCTCTATGAAAACTCACATTCATTGCAATTCAAAATTCTAATCAGTCTCTTTCATTGTTTTTAATGAGACCAGCAGGTGCATGTTTATGAGCAAAATGTCATCACATTTTTCCTTTTAACAGTTATGATATCCATAAATGCTCAAAATATTTTGTACAACCTTAGATCACCTAGTCCCTTCCTCATTATTTGTTATCTTGCATATGTCACCTGTTCCTCTTCTACTGAGTTTATTACTACTATTTCCATTTCATTCTTCTTTTGTTCTATTTTATAGATCAAAATATTTTAAAATTTTTGTTGCTTTTTTCCCATATTACTTTCTTACTCTTACCAAACTCTATCAGTATTTTCTTATAAAATATATTGATATTTTAAGTTCCAAAATTTAGGTATGTGCTTAAATATCTTTTTCCTTTCAAGAGTTTCAAAAATATATCCTGATGTTATGGTATAAAGAATATACTACTACTAGTAAGTGTGCTAAAAATAAACCAGAAATATGTTAGACCACATTTTATTTTTTCCCTGCTTAACACTCTTCAACATGGTTACAAAAAAAGGCATCTTGACAAAAAGATAGACCTCCTTTTTTAAGATCTGGATAAGAGAATTTTAGAAAGCAAAAACAAAGACAACAAATAAAGCTGTATTCATGGGTTTAATTTTCTACCCCTTTAAGGAGTAGGTAATTGGCTTTAGATTACTTGCTGTGTTGGTCAATCATTTTAGATTTACCTCTCCACAGAAGGCTAATAATGTTCAATTCATGTGTTAATCATTTAATAGTTCCTGTCAAAAGGGCTTTGTTGAGAAAAAAACCTCTAGGAAAATATTTAGTCCTGTTAGGTAAAATCCCATGTTTTCCTTAGATCACTTGCTATATTAAATACAGCTGCTTAGTGCTATGATACAATGTGGTATATCTAAAGATTTCATATTCTATTAACTGCTTTTCTGTTACTTTTTCTGAAATTTGGATGGATTCTCTTGTTTTAATTGGTTTATTAATTGTCCTATAAACAGAGCTTGTCTTAATCATCACCAAATGACCAACTTTTACATTTCAAGGACAGTGAAATGGAACTTCAAAGAAGGAATATAGATTATGTCATAGTGATTAAAAATTATAAGATTTGACTCAGAAAAATCTTACATCAGTTTGAACACACATTATTAGAGCAACGAAAAGCAAATTCTGTAAAATCCCCAAGCATTAGTGTTTTTCACAATAAGGTAAGATTCAGAACATTCATCTCATTAGATTTCTGTAGGGAAAATGCAAAATAATACTCATGGCTATTTAAAATGGTGCCAGGCAGGAAGTAATAATAAATGATTTTCGCTGCATAACAGTAGTAGGGATAATTTCAGTAACTGTTTTCTCTGTTTCATTTTCCATTCTATTTGTGGTCTTCAGCTAGTAGGTGGGGTAAGTTGGGTAAGAATGGAGATGTTATTATGAAGGTATGTTCCTGAATGGTCTCTCAAGGAGGAAGACAATATTTCCAGCACAATATATAAATTATCTCTATAATACTGGCAACCTTTGGTTCAGAATGAGATTATTTAACTGTGAAAATTTACATTTTCTTCTTCTTTTATATAAATAGGTACTTGAAAATTTAAATGATTTGCTTAATCACTTCAAAACAGGCAATGAGGAAACAAAAGTACAATTAAAAGATAGAGAAGGCAAATATAATAAGACAAATAAAAGAACTAAAATATATACAGATTGGAAAGGAAGAAATAAAACTATCATTGTTTACAGATGATATGATCATCTATGTAGAAAAGCTGAAAAAAGTCAACAAAAAATGAAATTAATAAGGGATTATGGTAAGGTTGTAGGATATAATGTTAACAAACAGGTCAATCACTTTTCCAAATGTATGAAATTAATGTGGAATTTGAAGTTAAAAACACAATACCAGGGCTGGGGTTATGGCGCAGTGGTAGCGTGCTTGCCTAGCATGCGTGAGGCACTGGGTTTGATCATCAGCACCACATAAAAATAAAATAAAGACGTTCTGTCCACCTACAACTAAAAAATAAATATTTTTTAAAAAATACCATATAAATCAGCACCATAAAAAATGAAATACTGTGATATAAATTTTAACAAAATATATATAAGATCTATATGAGGAAAAATTAAAAATTTGAATAAAAGACATCAAAAAAGAAGCAATATGGAGATATGGTCTTTATTCATGGGTAGAAAAATGCAATTTTGCCTGTGTGTCAATTCTTCACAATTTAACACACAGATTCAATGCAATCTTTTTTTTTTTTTTTTTGTACTGTAGATTGAACTCAGGGGTACTCGACCACTGAGCCACATCCCCAGCCATATTTTGTGTTTTATGCAGAGACAGGGGCTCAGTGAGTTGCTTATGGCCTCGCCATTGCTGAGGCTGAGCTTTGAACTCGCAATTCTCCTGTCTCAGCCTCCCTAAGTGCTGGGATAACAGGCTTGAGCCACCGCGCCCGGCTTATGCAATCTTAATAGGAATTTTAGCAAGTTATTTTGTGGATGTCAACAAACAGTTATGTATCTGTAGGGAGTCTTAAGGCACTGAACAATCAACACAACATTGAAGGAGAAGGACAAAGTGGGAGACCAATATTATCTGACCTCAAGACTTACTGTAAAGTTATAATAATCAACAGTGTGGTTGGTTGTAGAAAAGATAAAAAGCTCAATGGAAGAGAATGGAAGAAGAGTCCAGAAATAGACCCACATAAATATTGTCAACTGATCCTTGACAATAATGTTAAGGCTAAGGCAATACAATAGAATAAAAATAGCCTTTTCAATAATTTTTCAAGAACAATTGCACATCTACATGCAAAAAAAAAGAAAAAATTGAAGTTTGTAGAAAAAGACGTTATATCCTTTACTAAAAATTAATTCAAAATAAATCATGTGATTAAATGTAAAATGCAAAACTGCACAATTCCTAGGTGATAATTCAGGAGAAAACCTACATGACCTTTAGTACAACTATGACTTTCCAGTGTCAAAGTCATGTATACAAAAAAATGATTAATAAGTAAACTCCATTGCAAATGCAATTTTTTTACTCTGATAGATAATGCCAATAGAATGATAAGATAAGCCACAGACTGGGAGAAAATATTTGCAAATGGCACATTTGATAAACAACTGTTATCTGAAATTAAAAAAAAGTCTTATAAATTCAAAAATAAGGAAACAAACAACCTGATTTGAAGATAGGACACTTTGACACCTCACAAAAAAGATGTACAGATGGCAAATAAGCATATTTGCTTATTTTTTCACATATGAAAAAATGTGCCACATAATGTTATCAGATAAATGATAACAATAGGTTAATTGGGTAAATTAAAACAATAATGATATACTACTACTACACACCTATTAGAATTGCCATAATCCAGTCCACTAATGACACAATGCTGGTGAGAATATGGTCATTCAATTCATTACTTGCATGTGTGCACAATGGAACATCCACTTTGAAAGACAACGCTTTAATCATTGAACAGAATTTATAAAATATATATTTATTTAAGAGTGGATCTTTTAGGTTTTATCACAAAATCACAGAGTCCAAAAATTCAGAATCATCATTTTCAAGCTGGAAAGCCAGGGAATTCTGTAATAGCTGAGTCCAAGAATTCAGAAAATTCAGAATAAGAAAGGGACCAAAGTCCCTTTCATTTTTTTTTTTTTTTTGGTGTGGTGCTGATTTATATGGTATTGTGTTTTTAACTTCATTATAAAGTTGTCAGACTGAGACTTAAGGCCTAAGAATCTATTACCCACTGTACAGGGTCACTGGGGCAAGTCCTCATCCAAAGGCAAAGAACCTGGAATCTAAAGTTCAAGGGCAGCAGCTGCAAGAAACACTCATTCATTGTTATGGTTTGGATATGAGGTGTCCCCCAAATGCTCACTATTGAGATAATGCAAGGTTGCACAGAGGGATGATTGGATCATAACCTAGCATGATCAGTTGATTAATCACTGATGGGATTAAATTAGTGGTAACTGGAGGTAGGTGAGATGTGGCTGGAGGAAGTTGTTTATTGAAGACGTGGCTATGGGGGTATATATTTTGTATCTGGAGAGCAGACACTCTCTCTGCTTCTGATCATCATGTGAGCTGCTTCTCTCTGCTACACTCTTCCACCATAATTTCCTGCCTTACCTTGAGCCCCAAGGAATGGAATTTATGAACTGAGACCTCTGAAACCATGAGCCCCTAAATAAACCATTTCTCCTCTACAGTTGTTCTGGCTGGGTCTTTCAGTCACAGCAGCAAAAAAAAGCTGACTAAGATACTCAGGAAGGATGAGTGTCTGAGAAGAATGAGTTTCCTCATCTCCCACTTTTTCAATCAATCCCATTCTACTGGATGCTGCCAGCCACACTCATGGAGGGGTGTCTCCACTTAGTTTGCTGACATACAGGCTATTCATTTCTGGAAAACACCCTCACAGACACACCAGAAATATGTTTTATAAATTTTTTAGGTATCCCTCAATCCAGGCTGACAACCAAAATTATCACCCACAGTTTTGCAATTCCTTACAAAATAAACATCTTATTGTGATCCAATAGTCATGCTCCTTGGTCATTACCAAAATGTCTGTACACACAAAAGCTGTACATAAATATATACTGTAGCTTTGCTTATAATTACTCAAACTCAGAAGCAACCAACAAGCCTTCCATAGGTGAATGGGTACATAAATTAAGGCAAACAGAGAATGAACTACTATTACTAAAAAAAAAAAATGAATTGATAATTTCTTAAAAGCATGGAGGAATCTAAAATGCATGTTATTATGTGAAAAAAAGCCAATTTAAAAATGCTTCATGCTATATGATAGCAACTATACAGCATTCAGGAAAAAAATATTGAGTCAGTAAAAAGGTCAGTAGTTGCCAAGGGTTAAATGATGAAAGAAAAGACTAGGCAGAGAGCACAGAGGATTTTTAGGGAAGTGAAATGACTCTATATGATACCATTACAGTAGACACATATCATCATACAATTGTCCAAACCCACAGAATGTGTACCAGGAGTGAACTGCGCTGTAAGCTATGGACTTTGGATGATTGCCATGTGCCATTGCAGTTTTATCAACTGTGACTCATAAGAGTGCTAATTCTGGTAAGGAAGATTGATAATGGGAGAGTCCATGAATGTGTAGTGGGAAGGAGTATGTGGTACATCTCTGTTCCTTCCTTTCAGTTTTTTTTTTTTTTTAATCAACCAACAACTGCTTTAAGAAATGAACTTCAAAAGTAAGGAAAGATGTAAGCATTTACTGTAGCTGTAACTGACTTTCTGAAATTTCCCATTTATATTTCAGTAGAATTCCCCCTTTTTGGCCAGAAACAGAAATTTCTGTAGCTGAGGATTGCTTTATCAAGCAGTCAAATAACTCATCATTGGAAAGTGCACCCAAGAGAAAACTTCCTATTTTATTTTATTCATTGTGTTAAAAAATGTAGGAGAAAAAAATCCAGTAATAGTATTTTTTATTCTTCTGAATATACAAAATTGGAATTCTTAGTTTTGCTATGCCTAGGTTGGAATATTGCCAAAGTATAGCAGAAGTCCCTAGTCAATACAAGGGAGAAGATAACAAGATAGTGACTCTTTTTTTTTTTTGCCATCCAGCCAAAATCAATAGTGTTTTAGTGGAGCTTCAGTGAGAAAACAACTTTTCATGCCAGCAGCTAAACAATCTGTGTCAACACAAAGAAACCACTTCTTAGAGCCAGCAGTCCAGGGTATGGACTTTGTAGGCATGATTGCTTATTGTTGGTAGTTTCAAGCCATTGATGCACGTAGTAAACTCTGATTAAAAGAGCAATGTACAATAGTGAAAAAGGAATGTTTTAGTTTTAATATAGAGCTCCTTTGGGTTTGCAATGTGGCCAGAGCAAGGCACAGTATATATAATGCTGCTGGGACTTCTGAATAAAAAAATATGAGCATTCAGTTATGGCTTTTCACATGATGGTGAATATCCAGATAGTCCCTGCTATTACATAAATGGGTAAGTTAATTTTCTGCCCAATAGAAGCAACACAGCATAAAAATGAAATAAAGAGATTCTATATGGTGACTGCAAGTTGCAGATGTCACATCCTAGTTTTATGACAATGAGAAGGTCACTTCTCTGTGTTTCAGAGTTTTGTTTTTGTACATAAAGGGGCAATATCGATGTGTATCTATCATAATTAGAACAAAAGAGTTAATATTTCTCTTGTATTCTTTTATTTATTTATTTATTTTTTTGATGCTGAGGATTGAACCCAGGGCCTTGTGCATGTGAGGCAAGCACTCTACCAACTGAGCCATATCTCTAGCCCCCAAATTCATTTGGAAGAATAAGAGACCCAGAATAGCCAAAGCAATCCTTAGCAAGAAGAGTGAAGCAGGAGGCATCACAATACTTGACCTCAGATTATACTACAAAGCTATAGTAACAAAAACGGCATGGTACTGGCACCAAAATAGACATGTAGACCAATGGTATAGAATAGAAGACACAGAGACGAACCCACTTACATACAGTTACCTTATACTAGATAAAGGAGCCAAACACGTACACTAGAGAAAAGACAGCCTCTTCAACAAATGGTGCTAGGAAAACTGGAAATACATATGCAGCAAAATGAAACTAAACCCCTATCTCTCAT
>CM053411.1:17149399-17170239 GCA_028644305.1 Xerus rutilus | reverse complement strand
AAATCTTTGCCACACACACATCCAATAGAGCACTAATCTCCAGGATATATAAAGAACTCAAAAAACTTAACACCAAAAAAAACTAACAACTCAATCAACAAATGGGCCAAAGAGCTAACACAAACTTCACAGAAGAAGATATACAATCCATCAACAGACATATGAAAAAATGTTCAACATCTTTAGCAATCAGAGAAATGCAAATCAAAACTACCCTAAGATTCCATCTCACGCTAGTCAGAATGGCAATTATCAAGAATACAAACAACAATAAGTGTTGGTGAGGTTGTGGGGAAAAAGGCACGCTCATACATTGCTGGTGGAACAGCAGCAGATTGGTACAACCAATCTGGAAAGCAGCATGGAGATTCCTTAGAAAACTTGGAATGGAACCACCATTTGCGCCTGCCATCCCACTCCTCTGTCTATACCCAGAAGACTTATAAACAGCATACTACAGTGCTGCAGCCACTTCTATGTTTATAGAAGTGTAGCTCAATTCACAATAGCTAAACTGTGGAACCAACCAAGATGCCCTTCGATAGATGACTGGATATAGAAACTGTGGTATATATACACAATGGAATATTACTCAGCAATAAGAGAGAATAAAATTATGGCATTTGCAGGTAAATGGATGGAGTTGGAGAATATCATGCTAAGTGAAGTAAGCCAATCTCAGAAAACCAAATGCCAAATGTACTCGTTGATAAGTGGATGCTAATCCAGAATGTGGGGAAGGACATGGGAACAATGGTGGATCTCTGTTCACAGGGGTGTAAGGGGGGAGGGGGCATGGAGACAGCAAAGGTGGTGGAATATGATGGTCATAATTACCCTAACTTTATGTATGACTGCATATATGTTGTGAATCTATACAACTTACAACTAGAGAATTGATATGTTATCCTCTCTCTATGTACAATGAATCAATTTGCACTGTTAACATGTAAGCCTAAATAAAACAAATGAAAAAAATAAACAAAAGGAATCATTTGATTCTTTAAAAAAAAAGAGTTAATATTTCTCAAGTACTTAGAAGACTTTGTGACTCAAAGGACACATATAATATGAAATTCACCAATTTAATAGAGCTAATGACTTTAATAATCTCGCAGAGTCGTGCATCCCTCACCACAATTTTATAAAAATTTCATTACCACTAAAGACACCCTCCATCTTAGTCATGACACATACTCCCATTCCCCTCAACCCAGACTTAGCCATTAATTTAGTTTCTGTCTTTATAGATCTGTTTGTTCTAAACATTTCATAAATATGGAATTATATAATAGATGGTCCTTTGCAAATGGCTTCTTTCAACTAACATAATGTTTTATAAGTTTATCCATCTTGTAACATACATCAACACTACATTCCTTTTTATCACTGAATAATATTCCATTTATAGACATAAGAAATTATGTATCAATTAGTCATTTGTTGGGAAATCAGGGTATTTCCACATTTTAGCCATGATAAACATTCATGTAGTTTGAGGGTACCTTAAAAGTTGTTTTTTTGTTGTTGTTTTTAGTGGAAAGTGAGAGACAGAGAATAGAGAAAAACCGATAAGTAGCTTTACATTACATTCTAAGATTTACAATTTTGATTAACCTGGTTTTTGCTGTATTTTTTTTTCTCATTCACCAAAGTCTAAACATCTTCTGTTCAGGCTACATGATTTCCTTCTTTTTCACCCTATTATTTTAGTCAGGCAGCAAAGTACAGCTTCAATCTCATATCTTTTTAAAACCTCTCTAATCATACCAATTGAAATTGTTCATTACCTCTTTAAACTGACTTTGCCTCTCCTTGTCATTTATTTTATTCTCTTGATGGTACAGATGCCAATCAATTCTAGTTTCCTCCCCTAAATAATTAGAAATGGTAAAAAACTGAAACCTCTCCACACTGTAGCTTGTTTTAAATTATTTCTTAGCTAGAAAAACTATCATTATTAAATATATTAAATATGCATATATTCTGTTTTAAATATATTATAACAACATATCATAGTATATATGACATATGCAAAAATAGAATGACTTGCTCCATTTAGATAATGCAGGAGATATTTAAAAGCATTCTTCACAAAGAGTGCTTGCAAGAAAGCATGGAACCCTTATTTTGTAATGGAGACACTGACAAACCTTCTAATAAAATCATCTAATTATTATGTTTAGACACTAGTGAGTGACAGTAAGTTATACAAACCACTCTGTCTCTCTACCACTGGGAACAGCAATGAGACAGAGAAGAGACAGAAGGCAGCTCAACCCCATCAAGACAGGTTTATTAGAGAGAAACCTGAGAAGGGAATATAGCCTAGAACGTGAGAGCACCCTTCTCTCACAGTCCAGGGGCTCTTAAGAGCCTGCAAGAGAAAGTATTCAGGAGCAGGAATCAGCTGGGGGTGTAACTGACATTTGCTGTCTGGACTTATCAGGCAATGTGGTGGGGAACATTTCTGGGAAACGGAAACTTAGAGAACATAAAACTTAAGAATTAAGATAGCATGCCTCAGTTAAAATGGTTGTACTTCTGTTTCATCAATCCAGACTCTAGGGTTAAATAGGAAGAAGGGGCTACATGGTCTTTTTGGCTATTTCCTGCTGAAAGGGGATGATGGGTGCATTTATTACAGACTGACTGAAGCAGGAGAGCAGGTTTTACATATTCTTGGGTTATTGTTCTGAAAATGGTATTAATTCAATAGGTCAGGCACTGCTGGAGAAGATTAATAAAGCAGAGCAAGAAGAGGAGAACAAAGAAAATGAGGAGTAGGGAGGGGGTTTATAAGTGGTGCTAGCCATTCAAAGATCAGAGCGATAACAGGGCTGGAGTTAGCCACCAGGTGTTTAGTGGCTCGGTCTCAGCCATGCTGCTCCATGTCTCTTTAGGCCAGATGTGGGAGAAAAAAATAACATTTTTCTTGAAATAGAACACAAACACCTCCATAAGCTGCAGTCAGTAAATCTAGTCCTCTCCTGTTTTGGAGGACCACTTCTGCCAAGGAGTCCACTGGTCCTGCAAATTTTATAATTGATCTGAGATATCCTTTAAACCTTCCACTAATTCTTTGGCAACTCCAGTTTGAATTCCCAAAGTAGGAAAAAGAGAAGTCAGTTGGACTGCACAGTTAGCTGTGATAGAGGTGGTGAGAGAAATGGGTATGGGAGTATCTTGGGAGGTGAAACTGATGGTTGAGGAAAGAATAGCTACTGTACAGGACCCCATCCAGTTGGTGGAGAGGCAGAGGTATGCAGAAGACCCACAAACCCAGAATTTTGAAATATAGGAGAGAAAGCCAGAAAGATGAAACAAGGTAGAAGAAGGAGGGACTGAGGTGGGCTTGGGAGGAGGTGTTTGTTTACACTAAATCTGTGTCAAACTCTGATAGAGTGGCTGAGAGTTGCTGCCATTAAAGGAGAAAATTCAGTATCATCTGATAGCTTGGACTTTTTGGCTGTGAATCTAAACTTGTCAGTGTCAAGGAATACCTTATGGTCTCTAGGAAGGTTGATCCACTGGCATGAGGCAATAGATGTAGGGAGTGATTTGAAGATACTTGCATAATTGGAGGAACTTTGAGAATGGCTGGGAGACGTGACTTAATCAGTATTGTGAAGTTGAGGAAGAAATGTTGCCCCCAAAAGAGGGAGGACCTGAGAGCCTGAATTGAGGATTGACTTCTGCATTCAGTAAAATGTCACGTTATAATGGTTTTGAGGAGAAATCTGTTTGATGGTACTGCATAGTGAGGGAAGCAATGTCCTTATTGGTTGGGATTGGAGAAAAGATTGCCTTTTTTTGTGCAGATGCGGGCCTGATAGGCCATGGTCAGGTGGCTTTGAGTGGTTCCTTTAGTGACGTGTTGGGGTTGAGCAAATCATTGAAGGTCTTCTCGAATCCCTTCCAGGGTGTCAATAAGTCAGATGTTGGTGGACTGCGCAAGTGAAATGCCATCAGTTTCTCTTTGTAATAGCGTCTGATCTGGCAGGGGCAAAAACCCAAGACTTGAAAGAGGTAGGAAGAGTCAGGTTGGCCATTTGAGAGGGATGGAGACAGACCTAGCAAGGGAGTTTTATGGAGGTACTATGTTTTTGAAGGAGAGGCGCTGTGAGTGACAAGGTATAGTTAAGGTAGGTGAGTACAGGTGGATGGTTTATAAACACTAGAATAATAGAAAAAAAAAAGAGAGAAAGAAAGAAACATATCTAAAGTGGAGTGAAATCCTGAAATAACTTAAGGAGGCATAGGTCTCTTAAAAGGTTGAAGAAATTGGGGAGACAAAAAATACGAATGAGCAGTTGAAGGTCAAAGGAAAAGCACATTAAAAATGTGCTTTTGGAATGGTGGAAGTCTTGATGAGTTATAGACATGTGAGTATAATTAGACAGTCAGGCGTGGTCAGGTTCCAGTTCTTTTGTATCCAGCTCAGGCATAGAAAAGTAGTCCCTGTAAGAGTACAAGAGAACACAGAGGGAGAATCAGGGTTAGAATATGGAAGGGAAGATGAGTTGCAGATCTTTTGGAAAGATGAAATATGTTACTAATTAGGGAGGCCCTTTAATTTTTCTATAGTGTGGTGAGGATAACCTCCTATGGACCTTCCCATTTGGGTTTGAAGGAGTCTAGTGAGGTTCAGAGAAAAAGTTAGTTTCCAGCTTGTAGAGGACGGGTGATAGAAGGATGTGGTTGTGGTTGGTGGATGTCTGCGTATGTCCATATGCGTAAAGCATTTGTAGAAGGAGAGAGATCAGTGTGTTAGGAATGGAGGGGTGCATCCTTTAGAGGGGGGCAAAGGGAAAGAGGCAGTCTGCCACTTAAGAGTTCAAAGTGACTGAGAAAAGGAGGTTTTCAGGAAGTATCCTGAGCTTGAGGAATGCTAGTGGAAAGAGGGAGAGATACAGTCCTTATGTATGGACAATTTAGTAATGGAATTTTTAAGGAAATCATTTGCTCTTTCTACTTTTCCTAATGACTGTGGCCTATGGGGAATGTGGAATCTCCAGGTGATATTTAAGGTCTTGACTATATATTGGGTAACTTGGGATACAAATTCTGGAACATTGTCTCATTGTCATGGTACAGTTACACCAAATTGGGGAATGACTTATTTTATGAGAACTGAGGCTACTGCAGGGGAACATTTATTTGTGGTAGGAAATGCTTCTATCCATGCAGAGAAAGTGTCTAGCAAGATTAGGAGATAATGAATCTGTTTTGCAGGAGTTATGTGTGTAAAGTCAACCTGTCAATCTTATCCTTGGAGGGGATCTCAAACTTCGGGGACAGGAAAGAGTGTGTGTGGGTGGTGATGAGGGTTGGATATTGGAAAGGGGAGAGTGATTTTTGGCAAATAGAGCACTGTTGAGTAGTGGAGTTCAGTAAAGATTTGATTTTAGGAGTATATGGATATAAGTTTCCAAAAATGTATATTGAAGCTGCCAGCGTGAAATTGGTTATGAATATTCTGAATACAGTGAGAATAAGCAGTAAGAAAGAAGATGAGAGTACCAGTCAATTGTTAAGGAGCAAGTATGGAGCATGGTATTGGGTCCTTTTGGTACTAATTGTTTGCTATGCTTCTGCGGGTAAAAAGAAAAAATGGACATTTATGGGTGATGGGAAATAAGTACTGAGGAATAGCATCCTCTTTTGCCCATTGATCTACCTCTCAATTTCCTGAGGATATGTACCCTTTTTCCTTTTGGTGGTATCTTCAGTGAATGACAGCAGCTCTTTGGGGAAGGAGAGCTGCATCCAATAGCTGATGGATTAGTTTACCTTTGGTTATAGGGATCCCTTTGGCCATTAGGTGATCTCATTCTGTCCAGATTGGGCATTGGAAAGGATGATATTATAAGCATGCTTAGAGTCGATATAAATGTTGTCCTTTTTAGCTGCTAGGGTAAGGGCTCAGATTAATGCTAACATTTCAGCTTGTTGTGAGGTTGTGCTTGTGGGTAGGGGGATGCTTCAGTTACTTCTCTGGGTGGATATGCCTCAAAGTCATCACGATATCCTTCAGTGATTGCATATCTCACTGTAAAGGGAAGGATTTGACATCTGCCATCTACGAACCAATCAGGACCTCCTGGTATATGAGAGTCAGTTAAGTGGTGAAATACAGCGAGATAGTGGTCAATTATATCTATACAAGAATGGGTGTCTTTGTGAGGGAAGGAGAAAGAGCGTAGAAGTATGGCTGGATTGAGGGGAAGACAGTGGTGCAAAGAGATAGAAGGCTGAAGAAGCTGTGAATGAAGAATCTACATTCAAGAGGGAGATACTGAGTGCAGTGACCTAAGGCTGAATATATCATGGAGGTTATATGAGGAAAAACCTTTTGCTGGCCATAGAAGGTAACCTTTTGAACCTCAGGAATGATGATAGAAGCTAATGCTAATACCTTCAAACAGAGAGGTCATTCTTCATAGATAGGATCTAATTATTTAGAAAAGCATGCAATCCATTGGAACAAGTCACCTGCAGATTGAGCCAAAATACCAAGGACTTGGTTGTGTGACTATGGAGATATAGGTGAAAAGGGTTAGGATTGAGAGACCTAATACTGGGGCCTTCACTTCAGAGTTTGGAATGTGTAACAGAGGCCAGAAGTTGGGGATGAGTATAATTGGCTCATTTAAATCATGTTTAGAGGCTGCATATAGAGGGGAAGCCATCATGCATTATGGTGAAGTTGGACATCCATTGGTAAAAGTAGCTCATGAGCACCACAAAGGAGAGTTGTGGTTTTTTGTCGTTTCTTTGTTTTTGTCATTGGTAATGTGATTGCCTTTTTTTGTTTTTGGGTTTTTTGTTTGTTTGTTTGTTTATGTTGTTTTTTGATTGGAAGGAATTTCCTTTGTTGTGGGAATTATAATGAGCCTCAAGTATTGGACATGAGGGGAAGCCAAGTGGACAATTTTTTGAAAAGAAAGAGTTGCATTGTGCTAGAAAATCTAAAAGGGGTATGGTGTGAAAAACACAGGATTCTTTAGTCAGGCTGCAAAGGAGATCATCAACATTGGAGAAGGCTGAAGATTAAGGCGTGTGAGGTTGCTATAAAGAGCTTGTCCAAAAAGAATGGGGACAGTCCAAGTCAGTTGTTGAGAAACCATGGTGTCGGGGTCTGTCCAGGTGAGGGCAAAAAGGTCTTGAGAGGAGGAATATAAGGTGAGGGTAAAGAAGGCAACTTTAATGTCAAAGACTGAGAAATGGCTCATGTCCACAGATATTCTGGAAAGAAGAGTGTAGGGGTTAGAGAGAACAGGATGAATTGGGATAATGATTGAGTTAATTTGTTGTTAGGTCCTGCACCAGTTGTTTGGTTTTCTAATAGGAAGGATGGGAATATTATGTGGGGAATTTACAGGAACAAGGACATGGGCTTTGAACAAGCAAGAGATGATAGGTTTTAGACCTTTCACACCTCAGGGTTGGGAGGGTACTGGGAAACTATAATAGAGTGAGTGGGATCTTTCAGTGAAATTTGGATGGGAGAATGGTGGGTTGCTATAACTGAGGACTTAGTATCCCAAATTAGGGGATTGACCTTATATTTTATTAAGGATTCTGGATCAAGGGGATTTTGTGGTTGTTGGAACAGGAGAAGGAAGAGGTGACTGTTTTATAAGCTGGTAAATCATACAATGCCTCTCAGTTTGTGCCAGAGGTCTCCACAAAGTAGAGGTATTGGGCAGTGAGGGATGACTAAAAGGAATGTATAATATTGATGTCCCCAAACAAACAGAAATGAGGAAGTATCTGTAAGGGGTTTTCCTGTATGTCCTTCATTCCATAACTGAGATGGGGTCAAGGGATCCTGGTATTTAGTTAGAACAGATAAAATCTCTCCAGTATCCAAAAGAAATGAAACAGTCTTACCAGATACTGTCCTAATTACTCTGGGTTCCTTGGACTCACTGGATGTGGGGTCGGGGCAGAGCCTGAGTATCTTCAGTCTTCTCTGTAGAGTGTGCCAGTAAGGAGGAGAGGTCATTTTGAGATGGTCTTGGGGCCTGTCTGAAAACTATACCCAAACAGGGATAGCGTCTCTGCTGGGGGCATTCCATCTTCCAGTGTCCCCACTGGCCACAAAGAGGGCACAGCTTAGTTATGGGTTGTGGTTTAGGGCATGCCTTCACCTAGTGATGAGGAGTGCCACAACTGAAACAGAAGCCAGGTGTAAGGGACTTTTCATGAGGATCTGCTGAGAGATTTTGGATAGCAGAAGCAAATATTTTAATTAATATGTTTATCTTTCTGTACCTTTTGTTCTTTCTCTCTATTGTTAAAGACACAGAAAGTTGCATTAAGAAGATCCCTTCTAGGAGTTTGAGAACCTTCTTCTCATCTTTGCAGTTTCTTAGGGATATCAGGGGCTCATTGAAAAATAAAGTGGAGGTGGTCTTCTGTTGATTCAGCACCTAGGGTAGTATATTTTTGCATGGCCTCTATAAGGTGTAACAAGAAGAGAGGAAGATTTTCATGGGAGTCCTTGAGTTATTTCTCCTGAGTTTATAATAGCTAACAGCCTTATGGGTATTTTTATACCTGCCTGCTAAAAGGCAGACAACCATGTGGTCCCTGTTCTTTATGCCTCCATCTTCCTGTTGATAGGTCCGGTTAGGGTCTCTATGGAGAACTGCCTCACCTGCCACGGCAAGTTGGGCCAGAGCGTGGCTGTGTTATCATCTGCAAAGACTTTAGCTGATGCCAGATGTGTGCCTTTCCATCAGCCCTTAAGGTGGAAGTTAAAATCATGCCACGCCAGGTTAGACTATAAAATTGGGTTAGTTGTAGAAATTCTTTACGATAGTGGGCAGCGTTTTCAAAGAAAGATCCCAATCATTGTTCAATTTGGGAAAGGTCTGACAGGGAGAATAGAGCATGAGTCAGGATGGACCTTGTGCCCTGCAGCTTCTCAAAGGTGCAGAAGGGCTGGAGGAGAAGCAATCTGGTATGTGGAGGGATGGAGTAGGGTTCTGGAATGGTGGCATAGGAAGAGGTGGTCCAAGGATGAAGCAGAAGGGGGCAAAGAGGGGGTGGTGGGTGCAAAGGGAGCATAGGGTGTGAGGTGTAGGGAGAGTGCCGTGGGTGTGGTTGACTGAGGTGTCCGAATGTTTGGGATAGAAAGGGAGGGTTGGGGTCTTCATGGAGGTGGAGAACCCCATGAGGGAAGCATTTTTTGGCAGAGAGAAGGGAAAGAGCCAAGAAGAAAGAAGGCTTGGACATAAAGAACTTCTTAACTTTTGCCATTTCTGTTGAAGAAGTTGTCTAGGTCATGAAGAATTTGGACATTGAAAGTGCCATTTTCTGTACAGCAGCTGCCATTGTCGAATTTGTAGTGTGTCCAGGCTGTATTCCAATTAAAAAAAAAAAAAAAAAAACAGTGTTTTTGGTTTGATATCCCCCTTTAGGTCAAGTCTATTTAGGTTGAACAATAAGTAATCAAAAAAGGAAAAAGGGAAGATCTGAGAAATTTGGGAATGCATAAGAAATGGCAAGAGAGGGCCAGAGGTTCCCACTGTTTAATCACCTGTGGTTCAGGATGCCATTGGAGTTGTGTAAATCTTTGATACAGCATCTCTATGACCCATTATTGAATAGCAAGCTCTCCTTTTTTTGTTTTGTGACAAAGACAGAGACAAGAGAGAAAAATGCCCTGACTCCAGGTACTAGATTTTAAACATCTTCAATGTAGAAACTGTTAATTTAACCTATATCTCCTCAATGCCTACTATACAATTTTATATTTAAAAACCATCAACAAACAAACAAACCAAAAATACTGGGCACTACTGTTTGTGGAGTGCATGGGAGAAATAAAGCAGAATATCTGCAACGCCGGCTGGGCTGTGCAGTCTACCACAGATGAATATAGTCACCCTGTCGTGACCTGTATTAGTTTCTTAGGGCTCTGTCATTACAAAGTACCATATATTGGGTGGCAAAAACATCAGAAAGTTATTTCTCATATTTCTAGATGCTAGAGTTCCAAGATTAAGGTGTCAGCAGGGCAGATTCCTTCTGAGGGCTCTGAAGGAAAGACCTGTTCCAGGACATTTGGTATGTCCCTGGGTATGCAGATAGATGGCTGCCTTCCCCTGTGCCTTCACACCATCTTTCCTCTGCACCTTTCTGTGTCCCAACTTCCTCTTAATATAAGGTCAGCAGTCATATTGAATTAGGGTTCACTTTATTGAGCTTATTTTAACTTAATTTTCACTGCAAATTAAGTTAAAATACAGTGACATATGAGCTGCTGGGAGTTGGGATCTTAACATGAATTTTGAGAAGACTCAATTCAACTCAACATTATTTTGATCTAATTTAAAATAGACTCAGGCTTGTGTTGTCATTCTCACACAAAGTAGCTAAAAGTTGAAGGTTAGTCAATCACATTTTCACATTTTTATCCTCAAGGAAACAAGGTGCTAATATCCATTATACAACTCTCTATTTTTATTCATCTTTCATATTTGTGATCCTTCCCCATGCATTTTTTTCTCTTCATGAAGTCCTGGGACTGTGTCAGGCAGTATTTATTATTTTCCTTTTACAGACAAAAAAAAAAAAAAAGTGGTTCTTAAGTATCCATTGATTTGTCAAAGAGAGAAGATGAGTCAGTGATTTTCCAATATCCTAGTATTTTATAATGACTACTACCAATAATCTGATCCATTTGGACATTAGAATCTATATGAAAAATCCTATTACCTTTTCCTTAGGCCATCTAAAACTGGATCAATGTACTTGTGGTGTGTGTGCGTGTGCAGGTGTGCGTGCACATTTCTCTCACAAGATGTAGTAGTATGGAAGGCAACTCAAAGACAATCTATCTAAATTTATAAGATAGGGATATAATTTTACTACTCTGCCTTCTTGAAGTTTCATGGGATAATGAATGTGACAGGCAGAGAATAATATTCTCCTAAATGATCCCATCCTAGAGCTTGGAACCTGTGAATATGTTAGATTGAATGATGGAGAGGAGTCCAGATTGCAAATTAAGATTAGAGAACAGTTGACATGAAGATAGGGAAAATATCCGAGGTCCTCTGGAGGAAGTCAAATGTAATCACAAATGTCTTTAAAAGCGAACTATTGAGGCAGTATGTGAGAACTATTTCAACCCACGGTCATTGAACTTAAAGACAGGAAGAAAGCTAAGAGCTAAGAAATGCTCGTAGCATCTGGAAGTTAGTAAGGAAATGGATTTTTTCCTAAAATTCCTCATCTGATATTAACTTGTGTTGTCTACCTCCCAAATTTACAAGTTGAATACCTAGCACACAAATGTGACTCTGTTTGAAAATAAGACCTATGAGCAGGTAATTAAGATTAAATGTGGTCATAAGAATGGAGCCCTGATTTGGTAAGATTCATATACTTATAAGAGGTAATGAGAATTTTTTCTCTCTCTTTCTGTCTCTGTAATAGTTTATTATTGCATCTTGTCACAGTCAATTTTCTAGTACTGTAACAAAATGCAACAGATCTGGTGATTTATAAAAAATAGAGAGTTATTAGGTTAATGCTTATGGAATCTGAGAAAAAGAAGACCATGGTACCAGCATGATAGGGGCCTTCTTTCCTGCATCATAACATGGCAGAAAAATAGAGAAGTGCTGTTAAGACAGGACATAAGAAACAAAACCTCTCCCAAGATAACAACAGGAATCATTTTTGAGGGTAGAACCCTCATGACACTTAAAGGCCCCACACCTTAATATCATAATGCATTTAAAATTTTAATATGACTTTTGGGAGATGAAAACCATAGCACAGCTTGGCCAAAGTGTCAGTTTTGGTGACAGAAGTGGGGTGTTACTCTAACAAATATCTAAAAATACAGAGATGAGATGGCTTTGAAAATTGGTGATGAGAATAGGCTAAAAGATTTGTAATAGGCATACTAGATAAAGTATAGATTGTTGGGAACAGAATGATGATAGAAATCTAGATGTTAAAGGTTATTTTAGTGAGGTATCAGGCATGAGGAGTTTGTTTTTGGAAAATGAAGGAAAGATGATCCATGTTATAAAGTGACAGAGTTCTTGGTGGAACTGTTCCAATGTGTTCTGAAAGGTGGAAATTGCAAGTGACAAAATGGAATATTTAGCTTAGGATATTTCTATTCCAAGTAGTGAAGGACCTCTTGATTCCTCCTGGTCACTTACAGTAAAACATGAGACTAGAAAGATGAAATGAAGAAGGAATTATGAAGCAGATTAATCCCATCTTAATGATTTGGAAAATTCCTAGCAGCCTATTTATTTTGAAAAACAAAAGATTGTTTTTAAGAAAGCGCTAAAGGTATACTTGAAGAACCATTTCATAAAGAGATTGTGGATGCATCTTCCTGACTCAAAGACTAGATTACACTAGCACAGACCACTGCTCTGCCAATTCGGACTAAAGAGGATATAGAAAGTGGGAAGGAATGAAGAAAGGCTGTTGGATTCTTTTTTTTTTAATTTTTTTTAGTCATTAATGGATCTTTATTTTATTCATTTATTATTTTATATGTGGTGCTGAGGATCGAACCCAATGCCTCATGCATGCTAAGCAAGCGCTCTACCGCTGAGCTACAGCCCCAGCCCCGGCTGTTGGATTCTTGAGTTCAAAAAGTTAAGATCACAGAGTTTTGGGCTACGAACATATATCACTCCTCAAGAATGAGAAAGTGATTCCAAAACCATTAAGTTTGTTACTCCACCTATCGCTAAAAAGGGAGTAGGGGGCGCCACGTGGGCCCTCCTGATGAGTTGGGGGTCCAGAGAGACAGAAAAAGAAGGAGTCTCCAGGAAAGACGATATGAGGTCTCTCTGGACAGTGGTGGCAATCCACGGGGTCACTCACCCAGACCCCAGGGTGTAGGTAAAAATCCGCTCTGCCCCAGTGAGACGCAGAAACACCTGGAACGAGAAGCGGAAACACCTGAGCAAGAAGCAGAAAACATTGTTTATTCCAGAAATTGTAGAAATTTAAATCCACTCTTGGACCAATCAGGTCCAAAGGTCACAAACAAAGGGGTGCATTCTGGCATGAGCACAGTCTATTAGCATAGAATGGGGAAAGATGGAAGGGAGGGGCTAAAGGTATTAGAGAGTGCTCCTACACAAAACCATTAGGTTTGTTACTCCACCCACAGATGTCAAGTGAAAAGGCCCAAGAAACAAAGTTGTCTTCACGGCTCTCAAGTGGCTGGACAGCAGCAGAGAGCCAAGGGGAGATGTCTACTGAGTATCCCCATGAAGCCAGGGCCACCACAAGGGTCTGGAGGTGGGATATTGAAACAAAGAGGATTACTCTCAAGCCGTAAATTTTAATGGAATTTGCTTTACCAGGTCTTAGGCTTACTTGGAAGATATTACCCTGTATGCAAGCTCATCATTTTAACTTCCACTTCCCACAAAATACTAGACCACAATTTAGAGAATCTCTTTGCCCAGTTATAATAGGGATCACTTTCCTTCCAACTTCTAATAATATGTTCCCTATTTCTGTCTGTGACTTCACTAATATTACCTTTAACATTCATGTTCTTACCAGGAATCTCTTTCAGGCAAACTAGACCTTTCTTTAACATATACATTAAAACTCTTTAAGCTTCTACCTCTTACCAATTCCAGAGCCACTTTTGCATTTCTAATTGTTGTTGTAATACCCCATATGGTACCAAAATTTAAATTTGTCAGCTATGACTACCGCCTAAATACTTTAGACTGGTTGGCTTAAACAAAAATTCACTTTTCCAGAGTTCTGAAATAAGAAATCCAAGATCAAGGTATTGACAGGCGTGCTTTCTCCTGTGGCCTCTCTTTTGGCTTGCAGATGGCCACCTCCTCTGTGCCACACATTGCTTTTCCTCTGGAACCTGCATCTCTAGTGTTTTTTCCTCTTCTTATAAAATCATTAGTCATATAAATCATATATTGGTTTATATCTATAATCTACAATCTCATTTGACCTTAACAACTTGTTTAAAAGATCTGTCTCACCAAGTACAACGGTACATGACTATCATCCAAGCAACTTAGGAGGCTCAGGCAAGAGTATCTCAAGTTTGATGCAAGCCTCAGCAATCTAATGAAACACTGTATCAAAATTAAAAGAGCTGGGAGTAAAGGTCAGTGGTAGAATACTGTAGGTTCATTTTCAGCACTTTAGACAAACAAACAGGCACACAAACCTATCTCCAAATATAGTCAAATTGTGTTTATGTCTTCACCATACGAATTTTGGGAGGAACATATTTCAATCCATAACACTACAATTAACTTTTAACATTAAGAATCTTGAAATGCACAGGTGAACTGTGTTCTTAATTAGTTGAGATAGATATATTTATATAAATTTTTGCTACCCCATCCAAACATTCTTCAGCTTCTTTAACAGAAAAGCCAAAGTGTCAGTTGGTAAGCTCATGCCTCTTTCAATATCTATTTTTTAAACATCTTAGACAGCAACTATCAAATGTAATGCTTTTTGTCTCCTTGCTAAATGTGAAACAATTTGGGGTGGGAGAGTATGTATTAACTCCCTTCATTCCATAATAGTATACACAACAGTATATTTAAATATATGTACATACGATTATTTCTATTTATTATCCTAAGTTATACCTTTGCTCCACTATTACCGATTTCTTCTGAGACTTTGAGGAATTAATTTTATCCTTTATCTTCAATATAACTTTGTCATGTGTCACTATCATTTCAGTATCTGTGTATTCAGTCATTTGTAGGTGATTGAGGGTCACTTAAAGTTGTTGTGGGTACAATTGGGAAAATCACCCACAGGGTGTAGACTGTGGACTAAATACAGAAAAGATGTGGAGTAAAGGAGGAGGTGAGAAGACTTGAAAGAAAGCACTTAGGAAGATGCTGTCATTAGGAGATGACCATCAGCCAAAGGAAGTGACTTGGAGGAGCAAGAAAGGAACCACAAAGAACAAGAGAGTGTTAGGTTAGAGGACAAAAGGCAAGGAGAAATCTAGACTGGATTCTACATTGTGTGTCAAGTAAGAGAAGTAGGCTCGTTATTTCAAAATGTTTTATTACCAACAGGCTTTCTAGCAATTATCGATTATTTATCTTTCACTGCCTCCTTTTATTTTATCAGTGATTAAACCTAGGAGAACTTAAGCACTAAAACACATCCCCAGCCCTTTTTAATTTTTTTTCAGACAAGTTCTCAGTAAGTTGCTTAGGTTCTCGCTAAGTTGTTGAGGCTGCCTTTGAACTTGCAATCAATCCTCCTTCCTCAGCCTCCCAAGCCACTGGGAGTACAAGCATGCACTATCACGCTCATCTCCTTTGCCCATTTTAAAGAACAATTAATGTGTCTTTCCCTTTTGTTCTCCATGTTTCCAAATGTTTTACCTCACTGTCATCAACAATTAAAGGGAACTTGAATGTTGCAATAATCAACTTTCCTCTCTTGTATTTGGTTTTACATTAATAAGATTTAAAACTTTTAAATTCTGATAAAGTAGTGACTGTACAGTAAAAAGATCTTTCTGGGTTAATTTTAGCTAGCATTCAGTTTGTATCTCCATGTTGTTCAGAAAAGTGGGTTGATTTGGATTTTATAAAATGATTTCCTATAATAGTTTATAGATTATGTACAATAATTTGATGTTGACATACTTCATAAAATGCAGTACATTGAAGGAATGACATTTTCTCAATTGCATGTTTTCTAACATGGTGGTGTTCAATGAGGTCAGATGGAATGTGTGACTAATGTAAAATCTAATTAAAGAAACTAATTTTTTCTTCATTTTGGAAAATGGATAGAGTTTTTTATTGATAGAGTCCAATAAGATCGCATCATAATTTAGAATTTTATTATGTGTTATTTAGTTTCACTTTTATGACTTAGGAGATATAAATCAGTTTGTTCCAATTGAACAACTTCAGTTTATTCTTCAGAACATCCTGGTTTAAGAATTATAATCCAGCAACAGTTCTAAAATGTCAAACTCAAGGACATTATTCATTTGCTTTTTTTTTTCTTTTCTTCTAAATGGAAGCATATCAAACATAAATATGTAATTACATACAGTTAATATATGTTTATATTAAGCCATTTAAGTCCTTATATTGAAGTAGTTTGCACAATTTATTTTTAATCCTGATTTCATATATCCCAACTATGAATATTTGTTCTACCTGTGTAGAAACATCAATTTTGCATAGTAATCAATACAATATTTCAGTTAGAATAATTTCAGACACAGGTTTTTGCTGAAAAAACATTGGTGATTGCAACAATTCCTGCTTTAGATTGATGAAACTTGATAAATAAATGCAACAACAAGGATTTATTTTTTCTGGTGATACTTGTTTCATTATAAGTATAAAATGATTTTGCAATAAATTAAAGCACTAAAACAAAAATTTTTGTAGAGTGGGACACACACATAGAATGATACCTGCATATCATTATATAGATACAGTAACAATAACTAGAACCAGAATTATGACATATCCAGGGTTTTCAAAAACCAAGTTACTTTTACTATTTCCCAGCAAAAAAATATTTATGAGTGTGTCCCAATTAGTCTCAAATAGAGTAAAACAGAAAAGATTAAGGTTGGGAGAAATTCATTTCTCAAAAGATCCAGGAAGTACAGTAACACTCACTCACATTTACTACAACTCTTAGATGATAATGATTTAATTCCAAGGATTTTCAGGCTGTCCCATAGTTTTACAATTCTATAGTCACATATTGTACTTTATCACTTAACTGGTATCTTCTGATGACTTAATCCGAACCAGACTTTTCTTTTAACCATAGGACATGATCAATAATTTAATTTATTTATTTTCATCCTAAACAACTCTCTTTTGGTATTAAAATCATTCCTCTGTTTTCTTGTGGATGACAGGTTTCCTTTCCAGATTCTATAGTCCTTTAGTTATTTCTGTATCTTTTAACTAGTACTTTTGATATTTAAAACTTCATATTCTTCATGTTATACATTTATTTCAAATTAGAGTAAAGTTTTTCCCCTATCAAGACCTGTACATTCATGAACCACTCTGAGCTCAAGGTGGTTTTCTCAGCTCTGGTCTCCAAGAATATTTACTACGTTCATTATCTTTGCTTTGACAGTTTTGACTTGTAAGATTTTACTTTTTTGACTTGAATAATTACTTATACACAAATTATTGTTTGTCTTGCCACTGTTTTGCTACGTTTCTCTGAGCTGATCAGATAAGTTTTCTTGAAAGTTTACCTTTACCATGTTTTTATCATTCAACTGGTATGTATTTTCTTTAAATGTGTCACTTCATATATTGATAAGTTGTAAAACAAGTCTTGGACTGCTCCTTGTACCTTCATGCTCTGCTTGTGTGGTTGCTCATAAACTTTCAAAGGTTGGCAATTATAATTTCAACCTTAGAATAAAAGTCAAGTGTTAACAGGTGAAAAATATCATTTGCTCCATTGAATTCTGAAGATTTAAATAACAACATTTACCTTAATGTGAGAGTTTCATTAACATTTAAAAATTTCAATTCCCCTAAACAAAGAAAAGCATATTATAGAACCCACAGATGTGAATTGAAATGTGGCTTCCAAGGATTTTCTCTAGAAACTGGCAAGACAGGAGCCAGATGATTCTCCCAGTTGCTTCAAGACCACATGGACTATGAACTTCAGACAGGTTGCTTTAGTATTTGAATTGCCATTGTGCTTTGCTTCTGTTATTTCTGCTTTCTACAGCTGCTCACATTAAGAGCTCACTGGAGATTGTGTTGGGTTTTATTTTTATTTTATCTGTTTACTTAGTTTTTAAAATTTATTTATGCTAATTTTGTATACATGACAGCAGAATGCATTTTGATGCATTGTACAGAAATAGTTGTACACAATGCAGAGTCACACTATATGTGCAGTCATACATGTACCTAGGGTAATGATGTCCATCTCATTCCACCATTTTTTTGCCCCCATGACCCCTCCCCTCTCCTCCCTCCCTTTTGACAAAAGTTCCTTCATTCTTCCCAAGCCCCCTCCCCCATTATGGGTCAGCATCCTGTTATCAGAGAGAACATTTGGCCTTTTGTTTTTTGGGATTGGCTTCCTTCGCATAGCATGGTGTTCTCCAACTCCATCCATTTACCTGCAAATGCCATAATTTAATCTTTTTTTAATGCTGAGTAATATTCCATTGTTTCATATCTGTTCATCTATTGAAGGGCACCTAGCTTGCTTCCACAGTTTAGGTATTGTAAATTGAGCTGCTATAAACATTGAAGTGGCTGTGTCACTGTAGTATGGTGTTTTTAATTCCTTTGGGTATAGACTGAAGAGTGGGATAGCTGGGTCAAATAGTGGTTCCATTCCAAGTTTTCTAAGGAATCTCCATACTGCTTTCCAGATTGGTTGCACAATTTGCAGTCCCACCAGCAATGTATGAGTGTGCCTTTTCCCCCATATCCTCACCAACACTTGTTTGTATTCTTGATAATTGCCATTCTGACTGGCATGAGATGAAATCTTATAGTAGTTTTGATTTGCATTTCTTTAATTGCTAGAGATGTTAAACATTTTTTCATGTCTGTTGATTGACTGTATATCATCTTCTGAGAAGTTTCTGTTCAGATCCTTAGCCCATTTATTGATTGGGTTGTTTGATTTTTTGGTGTTGTTTTTTGAGTTCTTTATATATCCTGGAGATTAGTGCTCTATCTGATGTGCTTGTGGCAAAAAATTGCTCCTAAAATGTAGGCTTTCTCTTCACCTCATTGATTGTTTCTTTTGCTGAGAAGAAGCTTTTTAGTTTGACTCCATCCCATTTACTGATTCTTGATTTTATTTCTTGTGCTTCAGGAGTCTTGTTAAGGAAGTTGGGACCTAATCCAATATGATGAAAGTTTGGGCCTACTTTTTCCTCTATTAGGTGCAGGGTCTCTGGTCTAATTCCTGGGTCCTTGGTCCACTTTCAGTTGAGTTTTGTGCATGGTGAGAGAAAGAAGTTTAATTTCATTTTGCTGCATATGGATTTCCAGTTTTCCCAGCACCATTTTTTGAAGAGGCTATCTTTTCTCTAATGTATGTTTTTGGTCCCTTTTTCTATTATAAGGTAACTGTATTTACGTGGATTTTTCTCTGTGTCTTCTATTCTGTAGCATTCTACATGTCTCTCTTTTGGTGCTAATACTGTGCCATTTGTGTTACTATAGCTTTGTAGTATAGTTTAAGGTCTGGTATTGTGATGCCTCCCACTTCACTCTTCTTCCTAAGGATTTCTTTGGGTCTTCTGGGTCTTTTATTTTTACAAATATATTTTATGATTGTTTTTTTCTATTTCTATAAGGAATGACATTGGGATTTTAATTGGAACTGCATTGAATCTATATAGCACTTTGAGTAGTATGGCCATTTTAACAATATTAATTCTGCCTATCCAAGAGTGTGGGAGATCTATTCGTCTCCTAAGATCTTCTTCAGTTTCTCTCTTTAGTGTCCTGTACTTTTCATGAATTCTCTGAAATGCATTTATGGGTATTGATTTTATATCCTGCTACTTTGCTGAATTCATTTATTAATTTTGGAAGTTTTCCGGTGGAATTTTTTGGATCCTCTAAGTATAGAATCATATCTTTTTCAAATAATATTAGTTTTGAGTTCTTCTTTTCTTATTTGTATCTCTTTAATTTCTTTTGTCTAATTGCTCTGACTAGAGTTTCAAGGACTACGTAGAATAGAAGTGGTAAAAGAGGGCATCCCTTTCTTGTTCCCTGCTTTTAGAGGGTAATGCTTCCAGTTTTTCTCCATATAGGATGATGTTGGCCTTAGCTTTAGCATAGATAGCTTTTGCAATGTTGAGGTATGCTCCTACTGTCTCTAGTTTTTCTAGTGTTTGAACATGAAAGGGTGAAGTATTTTCTTAAATGCTTTCTCTGCATCAATTGATATAATCATATGATTCTTATCTTTAAGTTTGTTGATGTGATCGATTACATTGATTTGTGTATGTTGAACCAAACTTGCATCCCTGAAATGAACCTCACTTGATCATGGTGCACTATTTTTTAAATATGTTTTTGTATGCGATTTGCCAAAATTTTATTGAGAATTATTGCATCTATGTTCACCAGGGATATTGGTCTGAAATTGTCTTTCTTTGATGTGTCTCTGTCTTGTTTAGGAATCAGTGTGATACTCACCTCATATAATGAATTTGGAAGGGTTCCCTCCTTTTATATTTCATGGAATAATTTGAGGAGTGTTGGTATTAATTCCTTGTAGGTCTTATAGAACTTGGCCCGAATTCCTCTGGTCTCCAGCTTTCTTGTTTGGTAGGCTTTTGATGATGTCTTCTATTTCCTTGATTAAAATTGATCTGTTTAAGTGGTGTATGTCCTCCTGGTTCAGTTTGAGTAGGTGATATACCTGTAGCAATTTATTGGTGTCTTCAGGGTATTCTATTATATTGGAGTATAAATTTTCAAAATAGATTCTAATTATCCTCTGTATTTCAATAGTGTCTGTTGGGTTATTTCTTTTTTCATCACAAATTTTTATAATTAAGTTTTCTCTCTCCTTCTTTTCATTAGGATGGCTAAGGGTTTGTAAACTTCATTTATGTTACCAAAGAACCAGCTTTTTGTTTCCTCAATTTTTTGAATTGTTTCTTTTGTTTCAATTTTATTGATTTCAGCCTTGATTTTAATTATTTCCTGTCTTCTACTTCTTTTGGTGTTGGTTTGTTTCTCTTTTTCTAGGGCTTTGAGATGTAGTGTCAGGTCATTTATTTGTTGACTTTTTCTTCTTCTAATGAATGAGTTCCACTCAATGAA
>CM053411.1:17121987-17148899 GCA_028644305.1 Xerus rutilus | reverse complement strand
ATTTTGACTATTATGATTATAATTTCCTTGATATTCTTCCTTATCTACCTATCTCCATTTCATTTCATCCACTTTTATTTTCTTCTCATCTGTTTTTAACCTATAATTTTCCATGCCTCCATATATTTTGATTTGTATCAAAATCTTTTTAAATGTCTTATAGTTCTTGTAGTAAATTAGCACTAGTTATCTTCTACTTGGCATATTCATGATGATATTCCTTTATTGTGAATCTATATTGACTTTCTACAAAGCTTATGTTGTTGGATTTTTTTTCCCATTTCTCATTATTCAGTAAGATGAACCACCTAAATTAATTCTTGTCTAATAAATAAGTTGTGATTATTGCCCTTGGCAAAACATTCTGATCAGTAAGGAGTGATCAAATATTTTATTAGATCTTGAGGGACAGCAGGCAGATACTTAATGACTTTATGGTTGTTCTAAGTTCTTGTAACAGTCTTTGCTTTAATACATTTCTGTTAGTCTGAAACACAGTCTTCTCTTCGCTTAACCCTTAACTCATAAATAACTAATAATTCATGTCATCTCATTTCTCTCCCACCGTTCTTATTATGCTTCTTTACTGAATTTTGGTGACTTTAGACATTATACTACCAGAACTTGGATGTTTCTGCCATCTTGGTTGAAAATATGTGCATCCTGTCCTCCAAGATACCAGATATCACTCTAACTCACTAGGATATTGGAGGTAGTAAGGGAGATGTCCTCAAAGGCTATTTGGTCCAGGAATAGATATCAGGGCTATCTTCTTGCATTAAGACTCTGTGCTTCTAACCCAGATTGAGCACAGAGAGGAAAATGGAATGAACCACTTGTAAGTTTCTGACAGATGATTTCAGTCAGTGTGTAATACAGGCACACTATTCAGAGTATCTTGCTAAACTTTGGGGATAGGTTTACAATCAGTCTTAGTTTAGGGTAGTGATGTGAGTTTTCATCTTTTATGTTTCTTGTATACAAATCTAGTGAAAAATTAGCAAAAGAAAAAAATACTTAGGGCTCCCAGACACAAACCAGATGACATTTTAAATGTAAGTCAATAGTCAATTTTTCATTTATTAGCTCCAGTCATTCAATATTCTTTCAAATAATTGTCATTTTAAAAATTTCTGTTGTCATATTTAACACATTTGTTCAATGTGTTTAAGAATTGGAACTTCTATAATAGAAAATAGAAATTCTGAAATAATCTTTCTAATAAGCACTTTATTAATCAGTTTTATTTTACATATTAAAAGTTTGAATACAAAAACATAGGAGAAACATTATATATCAAAGGTGTTAAGGTTTTCATGAGAACAAACTTTTTTTATCTGAATTAATTAAAAGAGTCATTGACAAAAACCTAGCTGAATTCACTAAGCAATTTATTGTGTAGACAGAAAACTAGAAGTTAATCTGAAGAAAAATATATAATACCTGTACAATTTTACTTATTAAATGTTTGCATGCATTTATTATAATAGATAATAAAATTATAAAATAAAATAATGCTTAAGTCTGAAGAATGAAATAATCTGGTGATAATAGTTCTGAAAGTTTAGATCCTCAAAGATTACATATTATGTGTTATGGTCGTATTAATTTTCTTAAACAACATTACTTACAAAAAGAGTCTACGTTGACCACCTTTGAGTATTTGGGGTGAATCATATCAGAAAACTAGTACAAAAAGCCAGTAAACAATACATTTACATATATTTACTATCATTTTACCATTATGTAAGGAATTTTTGTATGGAGTCTAATCATCTAATTTCTTGGATCTGTATTTCATGTTTTGGATATTCATTTGTTCCTGCTCCAGTAATAGCTAGCACAAAGATTGAACATATTGGGCCTTCTCCAAATCATTGTTTCTTGACTGGTTATATTATATACCATTATAATGGTATTGAAAGATAATTATGTCAAGATTCTCTGCACACATGTACAAAAATACTTGCATTGGTTTTTGCTTGTTTTTTGAAAATTAGGACAGCAAACAGTGAGATGAACTGCTCTCTTGGAAATCCAGCCTTTCTCATTAATGTTTTATCAGGTAAATTTCAGTGCATGGAGTCTTCATATTACAATAAAATGGAGACCTTCAGATGTTTGGCAAAACACATTGACAAATTTTATTAAAAATCTGCTGATAATATAGACTTTAGAGTTAGTATTCTTCTGACTTTCCAAACTGTAAATCCTTCAGATCTGGTCATCTTTCAAGAAAAGGTTGCTCAAATTATTCATGCTTGTGATTTTTTTTTAAAACTAAATCTTTCTTACAAATACTTTGGAAATAAAGCCATAAGAAAAAATGGTTGAGAATGAAAATCTGTACTAAATCTTTGGAGTTGTTTCCTGTTTTTTTGTTTTGTTTTGTTTTGTTTTTCCATTTGCCTTTTTTAAGAGAGATAAATCACTGAAAGGTTTTCACTTAATGAGCTGTAATAAAAATTAACAAAACTCATAACCTTGAGCTACTATATTTTTGAGTGAGTTAGGCTTCACAGTTTTAGGACAAATTTTAAAATGCTGATGTTCTCTTTTTATATTACATAAACTAGCAGTTCTCACCTTAGAGAAATATTGCTCCTCAGGGGAGCAATTTGAAAATGTATAGACATTTTGGTTTGTCACAAATGGGTAATGGCTGCTTTTGTCATCTTATGGGGAGAGGCCAAGAATGTTAAGAAACATCCTACAGTAAATAAGACAGTCACCCAGAACTATGCAGTCACACAGAATCATCCAGGCAAATGTCTACAGTGCTGGGGTTGAAACACAATGGAATAGATTTTTATACATGTGTATGTTCATGAACGTTTTTAGACCATGTAATTGTACGTAGCTGGTGTGTTTCATTTACAAGGAAGTTGCAGTACTTTTTGTTTCTTGTCCTTCCTGGGCTACTTTGTGTCTCATTATTTCCCAAGTTGAATCCTGTAGGCAGCCACCCTTCTGTATGCTTCTGAGATCTACTGCAGTGTTAGCAAAGAGAAAGTCAACTTGCCTTCCTGGGAGTAAATGGACTATGCTCTTTTGTGGAAATTATTGGAACATGAGCTGATTTTAACACTGGAATGTATCCTAATGTGAAATGCTACCTCTTATGTCATGATACTCTGCAAAGTAAGAACACTATGAAGCAAGAAGCATACTGTTTGTCTTCCCGAAGTAATTGGTCTCTATAATCTGAAGACACTGATTTTTTTTTTTTAATTTAGGAAGAATTCTTTTGAGGAGTTCTTTAAAGAATTCAAACTCTGGTTTATTGTGGTGGTGCCTGCCTGTAATCCCAGCGACTTGGGAAACTGAAGCAGGAGAATGGCAAGTTCAAGGCTCACCTCAGCAACTGAGCAAAACTCAGTTTTAAAATAAATAAAGAAGGGCTGAGGATAGATCTCAGTGGTAAAGTGACTCTAAGTTCAACTCATGATCAAAAACAAGCAAACAAAATCAAAAAAGAGTGTCTGGTTTAGTGTGGGAAATGCGTTTTAAAATGTTTGGACATATTTGAAGGAAATTTTTACCTTACTAAATACTATCACTAAAAATATCTTTTATGACCAATTGTCATTATTTAGTTATTTTTCAAGTCATCCCACTAATATGTAACAGTGATGACTTTATTTCCTTAGACTTCCATTCAACAATATAAATTATTTTTAATTAACTCAACTCTGCCAGTGTACTCACTTGCTAGAGAGCTCTTAAACAATTCTTGTCTAGATTGTCACTTTTTATGCTTTCATCCTGTCCTGTTCAATGCCTTTGTAACACTACACATTTAAGAAATTTAAACATGAGGAATAATGTCCTTGACAGAATAATAAAAATAGCTATGGTATCTGTTCACTTTTAATTCCTCCACTTTGCACATATAGGTACTATATCTTTGTCTCTATTTATTATCTTGGATTAAGTTGTCAGGAATAAACTTTTTATTGTTTATAATAACTTAAAATATAAATTTAGTATTAGGAACAGCTATCACCAGTTTCCTTTCCCCTTCATTTAAAAGTTACCAAAAGCTGAGCATAGTGGTGTATGCCTGTAATTCCAGCAATTTGGGAGGCTGAGGTGGGAGGATCTAAGTTCCAGGCCAGCCTAAGCAACTTACTAAGACCCTCAGTAACTTAGCGAAACCCTATCTCAAAATAAAATAAAAAATGGGCTGGTAAACCACCCCTGCATTTAATCTTCAGTTCCAAAAGAAAAAAAATATTGAGAAGTAATGGCTATAAAATTTCATGAAATGTGTCAGGAAACACTGCTACAATTCATAATCGAAATGTTTTTGGCTGCTTCTTAACAAGATTGTTATCTTATTCTTTTAACCAGAAATGATTATTTCATAAGGAATTAATTTTAGCAAAAAAATTAAACATGACCTATTATGAACAAATTATACAGTCAAGCTTGATTAAGTACAACACCACTTTGCAATGTCTTTTCAATTAAGAAGGATCCAACAACAAATAACAGAATCTCCTTAAGTTGGAAATTAAAAAGATAGAACATATGGGTTTATTACTTTTACTTTTAAATATTTAATTGAAAGGTGAAATTGGCAGAGCACATCTCATATCCCTGATCACAATGTCAGAAGTGACTTTATGTCCTTGGATCAGACATTTTAGTTTATAAGTAAAGATTCTTAAAATTTTATCTGTGTAACATATGAATCTATATTCTTGATGATTATGTGTTTTAAATGGATGGAAGTAATTTTGTGGGTGACTAAATTCACAGATGGAAAATAATGCTTACCACCTGCTTGAGGGAGACTATAGTGAATACACTAGTTCAAACACCTGGATTTCTGTCGGTTTTTTTTTTCTTGCTTCATGACCTTGAAAAAGAGGTATATTTCCTAAACCTCAGCTTTTGTGGTTATAATACAAAAGCAATATAATAAAATATTTTTCATCTATTGTGATCCCTGATTTGAGATTCAAAATCTAAAACAAATAATTATACAAGAAGGTGTTAATAATTTACAGATAGGGGTGAACATATGAGAATCAAAAGAAACATCACACCCAAATTCTGTGAATACTCATTCTTTCAGAATTATACAAGATAAACTAGGTTTTTTTCCATCTACGAACATATCTTAAAAGTACAGTAGAGAAAATACAATTAAAGAAGCTTTTGTCAAATGCTGGCTTCTCAGAATCATCACTAAAAAATGTTAAATCAAAGCTAGGCTTGGTATATATTCCAGTAAAGAAGAGCACTATTTTGACAAAGATTTTCATCAATGGGTGATATCAGTGATGTTTTGGAGCCTGCTTTACAGGTCTTTCAGTGCAGCAATTTGATAAGAATAGAGTAATAGTTTAGTATTTGTGGATACAACATATTGAAATTTTCAAAATGTGGGACAATAAGCAGTTGTTTGGTGATATCTACTAAAAATATGGCCAATATTATTTTTATTTAACTGGGTTATTGAAAATTTTCCTGAAACAAACAAATAATGCTATTTTCAACTTCTATCTTCTTCAACAACAATTTCCCAGAATGGCAAAGCCACAGGATGAAGACAGTAGGACTTTGTTAGTGGAGGAAGCTGAAGGGTAAGGAGGTCTGAGGTAACAATGAGCTAAGTATAGTGGGTTTCTTTCTCACTATATAACAAAATATTTAAACAAAAAATAAATTTGTTCATTTATGCACAAACTATCTTACAAATAAAATGGATAATATACATGTGCAAACTTTTCCCCCTAAACTCAAATGTCATATTTCTTTCTGAAAATGATATGAAACCACTTCAATTTAAATAATTCCCTGGGAAAAAAATAGATTAATAGAAAGAAAGAGGCTGCATTATATAGAATTGAATAAAAATGCTAGGGTTGGAGATGTAGCTCAGTGGTAGAACATGTGCATAGCATGCATGAAGCCCTGGGTTTGATCCCTAGCACTGAATAAAAGGGGTGGGAGGGAATGTTATTTCTATATTTTCTAAACCACATGGGTCTTGGAAAAGGTTGGAAGCCTCTTTCAGAAGAATAAATTTTTATTTTTATTTTTTCATTGTGAGATTATGGTGTCATTGCTTGAGTAGAGAGGAGTTTTAATTCCTTTTGAAATGTTTAGATATGACTATTATAAGATCTCTGTATTATTAATAGAAATGTTAAAAATGAACAAAGAATTACATTAGAATGCGGTAAATGTGCAGTTCTTTGAATATAATATTTTCTATTATGTTTTTGGGTAAATATGACATAAAAGTAAAAATGTGTTTCATACAGTTCTAATTAATATCATGTTGATTAAATGCAAATAGTCTAATTAAAATTTCAATTAAATTTCAGAATTAATCTAATGATGTATAAATGACTAAGTCTAATATTTTTATAAACAAACAAAAGAAAAGAGTATTTTTTTCCCTTTTAAAAATCCATGAGTCCTATTTTTTTCTACATCCTCCTTCCCAGTAATGTAACATATATAAATAAATGACAGAGTTATAATTTTGGAAATACATATTTTCAGGTAATACATAGAATATAATAAACATTCCACCTAGTGTTTTGATTGGTTTATTTTTCAGATTTGGCTTTATAGTTTACATAATATTACATAAATTCTATCAATTTTAATTAGTAGTTGTTTAAACAAAATGTACAGTATTTTTGTTTATGTCAGTGGTACACACCTGTAATCCAGCGATTTGGGAGGCTGAGGCAAGAAGATCACTGGTTTCAGATCAGCCTCAGCAGCTTAGCAAAGGCTCAAGGGCTTATCTAAAAACAAAAACCAAAAGAAAAATAAAAGTTCTGAGGGTTTAGCTCAGTGACAAAGCGCCCTTGGGTTTAATCTCCAGTACAGGAAAAAAAAAAGTATGATATTTTTATATCAAATGAAGTAAGGTTGCCTCAGGAGACTTACTGGTGACTGGCCCTCCTCCTGCTCTCCATAATCGTGGGGCCATTCCCTGCTTGGGCACGGACCTGGGGATGCCCTGCTGAGAGCTCTCCCTCAACCTGGAGCACCAAGTCCAGGTTGGGTTTTTGAGTGTGAGACTGGGTTTAACTCTCTGATCCTGGGCTTCAGGCTTATGCCTGCTACTTACCTGACTAGCCTTGCCAAGAAACTCCAGTTAGTGACAGGGAAGGGAGAGTTTTAGTGGCCCCTCCAGAACTACTGTACCATGATGACAGAAACGTTATTACTCTACGGTCTGATGCTGGAGAGACACTGCTGAGACCCTTCATCACTTCCAAGCCGGCAGTGCAGAATAGGAATGAACTTGTTAAAACAGCAGATGGAGGACGGATTTCACCAGACTGATTTGATAATGATAACAGTACGTGTTATATGGATGGCAGCAGCAGACCTGCTGTCTTAACTCTTGCCTGATATCACTGGAGCGAACAAGGAATCATAAATTCTTCATATAATCCATCTCTGAAGAATTGGGATACAGGAAGATACATAACTGAGTCATCTCACAAGAAATGGCACTTAGCAGAAAAACTTGGACTGGATGAAAGAATAAAATTAGAATCATCTGAGAATTAAAAGAGTTCTGACTCCAAATCTGAGAGGCAGTGGACTCTACTGGAGGGAGTGCTCTGAGAAACAGTTGTAAACTGCCGAGAGAATACACAGTGGTTCTCATGTCTCACTCTAAATTTGAGCCTTGTGTTCATTAATCTTGTCTCCCTAGCTCAGATCTCCAATGCAAAAAAATATTCAGAATTATCTTGTAGGTAATCCTTATTTTTCCATAGGTGATCCATGCCTCTTTTTTCCTCCTGAATTTGTAAGTAAACATAGCAAGTGTACAGTTGACGCCACCACATTTTTGAGTAACCATCATTTAGTTTGGTCGCTAGGTACAATTTAATTTTTTTAAAGTAATTTAACAGCTTTAAATTTTCGGTTGAGCTCTAGAACCCCCCCTCCCCCCATTGCAGATTGAACCCAGAGCCTCTGTGCATGCTGGGCAAGCACACTACCACTAAGTTATACCCCCAGCCCTCAGCTCTAGAATCTTAAAGGAGGGTCATTATGACAAGTACTGTTTTTGTTTGTTTCTTTTTCCCTTCAGTCTTTTTTAACTGATGGTGATTTTTTAATTATTGTAATGGAACATTCTTTGATTGCATTTAGAGTTATATCTTTTGTTAAACTTGAAACACTCATTTGTATGAAAAACTGACACCGTGTTTGTGTTAATAAAAACATTTTGATATAAAAAGGGAAAAAGAAGTGAGGTCTACTTGATTTTTCTGGATAACTTTTGACTTAAAAAACTTTGTATACTTAGTTTACAGATGTTGACATGTTGAGCTTCAAGATTTAGCCAGTGAAAACAAAATTTTGTATGCCAAAAATTATTTTAATTTTATAACTACATTTCAAATATTTTTTCATAGTATTTATTAAAGTAAAAGTACATGGTAATTTAGAACCTCCACCCAAACATTACAATGCTGATACATTCAACAGATGAGGGAACAAAGATTTAAGGAAGTTTGAGAAAATTTTTCCAAGTCTAGAGTTATTTCCCAAAGTCATTATCATATTTTCTCAGAGAAATATTAAGTTACTAAAAAATGCTTATGTTTTTAAAACTAGATCCTATTAGAGATGAAATCACCTGTACTATGCTATATTTTTTAAAGTATTTTTTTAGTTGTTGATAGACTTTTATTTCATTCATTTACATATGGTGCTGAGAATCAAACCCAGGGCCTCACACATGCAAGGCAAGTGCTCTGCCACTGAGCCACAACTCCAGCCCTATGCTATATTTTATTTGAGTATTTAATTCTGGTACTTACCTTATTAATTATGCCATTAATATGTTATTTATTTTTGTATTAACATTTTAATTTATTGCTATTCAACACAAAGGGCTATTATGGATTTATAAATCTTTTCCTTTTGAAGGCTGGGAATGTGACTCAGTGATAGAGTACTTGCCTAGCATGTGCAAGGCCCCAGGTTCAATATCCACTATCACAAAAAATTAAAAATAGGAAAAAACAAAAATCAACTTTTTATTTTCCTTTTATTTATACTATTATTCTAGGTGAAAAGAAAAGGAATAGAAGAGCCAAGAGATTAAGGAAGAGGAGGAAGGAGGAAGAAGACAAGGAGAGTCAGAAGCTATAAAAGCAACCCGGGATTCTCTCAGGCTCTGCAGTGTCCAGTCTGGAACTTTTCTAGCATTTCTGTTAGTTCTCAACAATTAAATAAACAAACAAAACTAAAAAGGGGTAGTAAGGAGGGGAAGAAGGGAGGGAGCCATGGCAGAAGGTAGGAACAAGGAATCTCATAACATACTTTTGTACTTTTGGGTGTAAGACAATGTATTTCAGCCAAGCACATATAGAGACACATTCAATCATTATTCCAATCAATCTGTGTTCAATCATCATTATCATCAAGGCCAAAGGAAGTTTTATAATATTCTATATAATGCAATTAATTTAAAAATCCCAAACTATCTTACTCTGCAGTTTTGAATAATATCACATACTTTAATATTTTGAAGCTGTATTTACTAAGAAAATATGATATTAGGGTGCCCATGCACAAATTGATTAGCATAATAGGATAATGCCCCAAATCAGGCCTATATTTAGGTATAATTTTGGTACATGGACAAAGAGCATATATAAAATCATTGGGCCAATGAGGCTCTTTTCAATTAAAAGTAGATGTAAAAAATTAGTTACTTTTAAATAATATAAACTGAATCCCATCCTCACATAAACTAAGAAATTCAATGTCAAAATTAAACTAGAGAAATCTCATTAGAAAATTTAGGCTAATGTCTTTTGCAACTTAAAATAGGTAAAGATTTTTAAACATGATACAAAGTTACTGAGTTTAAAATAAAAGACATAAATGAATCACTATTATTTATCTAAGAACACCTTAAGAAAAATGTAAATTTAAAAATCAGAAATGTTGTTTTTGATACTCGTCATTGACTAAAGATTTGTTATCATGAAATCAAGTCCGACAAATTAATAAGAAAAGTTTATGTAACTAATAGAAAAGTGAGAAAGTGACTTAAATAGTTTACAGAAAAGGAAACAAATATACTTGTAAACAGAAGCCAAGATATTGAACATCATCAATAATTAGAGTAAAATAAATTGAGACTTTAATAAAGAGATAGAATTTGACACTCATTATAAGGGAACAATTATATAGGAATAATTTAAATGAGATTGATTTATAGTATAAACTATATATTTCTTTAATGAGAATGAAAATCTGTGTAACTTCTTTGGAAAGTGCATGGCATTGCTCCCTCAAGTTGACTTTTCACATGCCTCATGACTGGATAATTTCTCATTTTGCTATATTTCCCCAAACAATCTCTTATGTGTGTATAACAGGAAGTAGGTCTAAGAACATTTGTGTCATTACTGTTCACTATTGCTAAACCCACAAATCAACCTATGTTGCTTATTAATTATTGTGTCACAAATTTCCCCAAAACATAATGTTTTACAACAAACCAAATTTATTATTTCTCAGTTTGAATCAGAGTGGCTCTTAGGATCGCAGCAAAACACATACTCAAAGGAAGACTGGAAATTTTATTGTTAGTCAAAACTCACATTCAATGCAACAACAGAGTACCAAAAACAGTGGGCTTACAGACAAAATGCACATTTTGAAGAAAGCTGATGGAGAAAGATACCAAAATAAGACCAATTAGTTGCTTTAAATTTCTAAAATTTTCAGAAATATTCAAATATCACTCTCTGAGACATGCAATAATGTACTTAGATGGATTTTCACTCTCCTCTCAAAAGAGAATTAATCACAATGTTATAATTACTTTAGCATGGAAGATACACTCTAATGAACTTAAACTTGTACCTCATTTAGGTTATCAGTTAAGTTGCTGTTGAGGCAACCAATATATTTTCCTCCTGGAGAACATGTAACCTACATTTGCCAACCTTACTTATGATTAGGTAGATCATTTTACTATGTTTTTACCAATAGGAAGAAAGCAGAAATGATAGATACCCCTTCTAGGCCTGATCCTGAAAACCTTCCTCATGATTTTCAGCACTCTCTCTCTTCACATTTTGGCCAGTAGGTGATGAATACTTCAGGTGACTTTGGGAACCTTGCCATGAAATTCACAAAGTATCACTGTAGGATTGCAGACAATGAAGCTTCCTAGTCTCCACACCACACCACTTTCTTTAAACATGAAATTATCTTCTATTGTGTCCAGGTACGAAAATTGGTTACCACAGCACCCTAGTTTCATTAATGATACTATCAAAGAATGATTAACATTCTAATTGAAACCAAGAAACTTGCATCCTAGTTTGCTTCCTGTAGCTTTGCTGACTCTATGACCTGAGTTTTGACATCATTATCTTGAATCTCTAAAGATTCAACCATTGTGTTCTTCTGAGAACATAAATTTATTTGCTGTAGCCACAGTAAGGGGGGGATATTAGCCTGAGCTATAAACTTTAGTAGTCTATGTTATCATTGGACTTTTTAATAGAAGAATGTCTTAAGGACCCAACAGCCATCTCTGAAATTCAATCAACAAACAATTTGCCCCCAGTAACCCTACGTGTCTTTGGGAATGTGAGAGCCTAACTTTAATAAGTGACAATTCACAAACATGAATAGGCCAATCACATCAACCAAAATCCAGCAAATGCTCCCCACTACATTTTTACTGACACAACCCAATGCTTAAACAAAACTAAATAACCCTCCCCATTGGTTTCACTGTTCTTGAAACCCTCGTGGTGATATTCTTAACCTTTTGCAATAATCTTAGTGAAGCTTCTTAATCTGCTTAACTCTGGTCAGATTGTTCTTTGACATCTTTACTTATACTTTTCACTAGCAAAAATAGGTGAACAAAGTTATGTATGTGCTATACATTTCATTTTCATGAAAACCATTGTAAACTTTATGAGATTCTTTGTTTAATATGGCTTACCCAAATGAGATAAGTACAACAGGCTGATACTATATTATCAGTAAACAAAGGTAATGAGGAGTATATATCTACTTCTCAAACTAGGAAAGCATAGTTTCAATGGGCATGGTGGCACATGCCTGTAACCCCAGCAATTCCAGCAACTGAGACAGGAGGATAGCAAATTCAAGGCCAGTGTTAGCAACTTAGCAAGGCCCTAAAACAATTCAGGGAGAACTTATCTCAAAATAAAAAAGATAAAAAGGGCTGAGGATATGCTCAGTAGTTAACCATCCCTGAGTTCAATCCCTTTTACCAACAAACAAACAAATTAAAAAAATGGTATAATTTTCACAATAGAGTTTTAATTCATAGTTGCCAAGGAGATAAAATATTGGATCAGCCACTAGGTCAATTATGTATCCATTACCATAGTTTTTAGATGTATTGTCACAAATGCTTGTGTAAACTGGGGAAGAGATTATGATGTAGTATTATTTGGGGAAGATACTTCATATGTGAACTAGTTTAATCTCTTTGTGTTATATTTACAGAGAGATGATTCGCCAGTATTCTTATCTCTTTTGCTTTGCACATAAAAGATGGTGAGTGAATATCTGTTGAATAACAAATAAGTATATAAAAATAATGTTATCCTAGGTGTTCAGGACTGTAAAAAAGGTCGCGTGCCAACTTCTTGATTTGATGTCACCAATTATAACTGTTTATGGTAAAACTTATATCAAATGGTATTCATTCATTTAGCTATTAATTTGTTCCATAAGTACATATCAAACACATATTCTGCCAGAAATCATTCTCAGTTCTGGAGTCAGAGAGATAAGCAAAAATAAATAGGTAAATAAAAACCTTCAGCCTCATGAGCTTCATATTTTAGTAACAGTGTACAGATGATAAACAAATGAAGTGAAATATAGAGCATCTGACTTTGTGAATAAATAAAAATATATTTCTTAACACTGGGATTAAAAGAAAAATGGATTTCATCCTACTGAATATGTGTGACTGAAGTAAGTATTGTTTTCCATGAGAAGTACCTTTACAGAATTTGTTCTTAAGGGAAATGATTAGCTATAGGAGGAGAGTAAACTTCACTTGTAGGTTTTTTCCCTTTTGTTTCTAGGTTTTGCCTAAGCCTACCTGACTCTTGCAAATCGAGGGCATTCAATCATCCTCTGAAGTGAGAGCACTAAAGCCATAACCCTTTGTGTATATATTTGAAGTTTTGTGGAGGTTTTCAGTAAAGTGATGAAAACTAAAACATTAATACTCATGGCAGAACAATATGTTTCTTAGTAGAAAAGCCCTTGTAATTAATAAATACGCAATAATTTCATACATAGACTAAGTCCTTAAAGAATTTAAGATTAAATGATTGTAGATTTCAATTATGGGACTCAATCTTGATAACACAAGGCTGAATTAAATATCTCCTATGTGATTCTATGGTAAGGGTGTGGTACAGGAGGAATTGGTGCTAGTATTTTTTACCACCTTTCTGGAAATTTACTTCTTACCTCTTCTTATTCAGTTTTCCTATAAGACTTCAAGTTGAAATAAGCTTTCTTTCACAAGCCTAGAATTAAATCAGTGTAAATGCAAGGTAGACATTTTTGTCTATTTGAATTTTTGTGTGGGAAAGTGCTTTAAAGATTATTTAGTCTATCTTTCAGTTTCTAGAGATCAAGGGTTAAATTGCAAAGCAATCACTTCTAGAAATAGAGCTAAAATCCTGCTCTTCTGACACTCAGCTCAGTATTTATTCCACCGTGTTATATCTCATTGCTTACTTTACATTGACCTTGGTATGCAACACTGCTGGGTGAGAAAATAGGTAGCACATCCCACTCCACTGAGAATATATAATACTTTGTGGTCAAAAAGCAAGTTTGTTTCTCAACACAAGAGAACTACTGGACAATAAAATATGCTCCTTTCCTCTCTATACCAGTTTTTCTGTTTTTTTAATCTTATAAGCAAAGAATTAAAAATACTAGGCAACTGAGTATATGTAATTGTCATTTTATTTTAGTCATATAATCTCTAACATTGAAGCAGAAACTTATTTTGAAAGAGTAAATTCAAAATTTCACAAAATTAGCTTCATCATTTGGAGGTAAGTAGTTTACCTAAAAATACAGAACAAGCTGGGCGCGGTGGCTCAAGCCTGTAATCCCAGCACTTAGGGAAGCTGAGATAGGAGAATCGCAAGTTCAAAGCCAACCTCAGCAATGGCAAGGTGCTAAGCAACTCAGTGAGACCCTGTCTCTACATAAAATCACGAAATAGGTCTGGGGATGTGGCTCAGTGGTCGAGAACCCCTGAGTTCAATCCTCAGTACCAAAAAAAATATACAGAACAATACTGGATTGACTCTAATGGATATTGTTTTAGTTCTACAACAAATTTTATCTGTTTCAGTATACAAATTATTTAACTGAATTGAATGTAGAAGAAACCAAAGTGGTCTGGTTATACCACAATATTTGCTTTCTCCAATATATTTTTTTCTATTTCAAAGTTTTTTTCTAAACATTGTATTTAATTGAATTTTGTTTTTGCTTTATATGAATTATTAATTCATTCATTTAACAATTGTATGTTGAGCATTTATGCACTGGATACTTGCATAAGGAATAGGTCAATGGAGTGAACCTAATATTTTAGTGACGGGAACACACAGACTAATGGTGATAGAAGAGAGCATTAATCATGGCATTTCAGTGAGGATGGAGATGAAAGAAAGAAGTAATTGCTGATGCCATGAAGCATAAGCTCTATCAGGGATCAGCTTTTGTGATGGATCGCAGAAAATAAATACAGCATCAGTCAACAAATTTCCCAATTGATAGCTTCAGAGCCAGGACTGTGCAGTAAAAATGTAAGCCTTAAATATGATTCATATATGCAATTATAAATTTTCAAATAGCTACATTAACAAGTCAAAAGAAACAAGAAAATTAATTGTAATACATTTTGCATTGAATCCTAAATATTATGAATACAGTAATCAATATACAATTATTAGTAATATTTGAAATCAGCTGCATTTTAAAAACACAGGGTGTTTTTACTGAGACCAGTCACATTTCAAATTTTTGAGAGTCACATTTGGCTAGCTGTAGAATGATGAAGCGTTAGACTGCCAGCTTGTATATTCTCCAGGAAAAAGTGTTAAGATCATGATCTAAGGGTGGTAAGGGACAAAGTGAGGGGGAAAAAAAACACTGGAAATTTACAATGCTCCCATAGGATGCAGGATGTTTGACCATTAGGGAGTTGGGTATATGCTGCATGAACCTTTTGAAAAGTTGTTTGTACTCTGTCCTTTCAGGATATCTCTTTGTACCCAATGCATTCCCTGATGTCCTAATATTGCTACTCAGCATCTTAACAGCCTGTGTAGCTGGGTAAGGACAGTGGAAAAGAGTTTGGGATTCTCTTTACTAGGGATAAAACTAATGATGACCTTATTCCCCAATGTAGCCAATTTGCTGCCAGAAACTCAGGAAGGACAGCTAGAAGCTCTTCATTCCTCAAACAGAGCGGAGTCATGAGCTTTCTACTGTGTGATTTTTTTGTGACTAAAATTCTCCACCGTTTTTTTCAAACCATGAATATTTTGCAGAGGGATGTCTGTGAACGGATACAAAGGAAGACACTCCTGTTGTGCTTCACAATCATCTTAATATTTACCTTTATTTGCCCATTTTTTCCAACTTTATGGGGCGGGTTTGATTCCAAGAAGCCCATTAGATCACAATCCACAGTCTATAAGGTTTAGATACACATTTTTACATCTAAGTGCTAACTTTGACTTTTATATACTATGTTTGCTTGTTTATTCCCTCTCTGCACTTGCTAGAGAGTAAGCTCTTTTAGAGCAGGGATTTTGGTCAGTGTTATCCACTGATATATGAACAACACCAAAAATAGAATCTGGCCAGAGTAAGAGTTCAATAACTACTAAATTAACAAATTATCACAAGTGAATTTCAAAGTCAACACACCCAGTTGGAATTGACTGTTAAAATATTAGAGTTGTTTGAGTTTTAAAAAATAATTAGATCTACAATGCTGGATAGCTGGCTCTGGCAAAACATGGATAAGAAATTGGGCAAAGTGGATGTTGGAGGCAAGAAAAGATCAGAAATATGAACTCAGTAAACAATAGAACTCAAATATAATTGTGAAATTTAATGGAGTAATTGTTTTCCTCCAGTCCAAATAAATTTCCTAAAGCAATATAATAGTGGACAGCTGAGGTTTACATATGGCCCTAGAACCATTCTGCAAATTTATATTAGATCATCAGCCTCATAATTCTCAGTTCATGTGAATTAACATCATCAAGCAAGTACTTGGACTCTTCAGGTTATTTGGTATGTAACTTTCCAACTTTTCCTGCCATTAAAATGACAATTTCTGTGAGTTTTCAAAATGAATTTCACAAAAATCAAATTCAAACCTAGTTATACTTGCAAATGAAAACCATAGATTTTATAGAATGGAAAACAGGAAAATTATCTCTGTAATTTATTTCTCAATATCTTCAAATAAAGTAACATAAAAGTTCTTCATTTCTTATTTTTCTGGATTTTAATGACTGCATTTTCTGTGAATCTAGCTTTTCTTTCTCTCTGGGCCTTTCTAGACACAACCAATGGAAAGACATCAACAAAACTGATCCTCTTAGCCAGGCACGGTGGTTCACACTTGTAATCCCAGCACTTTGGAAGGCTGAGACAGGAGAATTGCAAATTCAAAGCCAGCCTCAGCAATGGCAAGGTGCTAAGCAACTCAGTGAGACCCTGTCTCTACAAAAAACACAAAATAGGGCTGGGGATGTGGCTCAGTGGTTGAGTACCTCTGAATTCAATCCCCAGTACCAAAAAAAAAAAACCAAAAAACAAAACAAAAAAAAAACTGATCCACTTTCTTTCTCACTATTCTCTTGCTATCTATCCTCTTTCCTTTATTCTTTAAACATTTCTTTTAAATTTTTTGTTAATGGACCTTTATTTTATTTTTTTATATGCGGTGCTGAGAATCAAACCCAGTGCCTCACACATGTTAAGCAAGTGCTCTACCACTGAGCTACAACTCCAGCCCCTATTCTTTAAACTTTATGTATCACTACTTTATGCATTATCAAAACATAATTACTCCTAAATTGATTAATTTTGATAAAGTATTTAGTATTTAGTATTTCTCCCATGTTCTGTACAATTATGAAATGAATGACTGAAGTTTTTATTTTTACCTAACCCATGTGTAAATGAATTTTGCTACTGAAACAGATGATAATGAAAGGAAAGAGAAGCCCATGGTAATCGACAGAATTACCATTTGTAATTTCTTATATGGGAATATCTCTTTCACTCCTTTTAATTTTAATAGGAAGACATTTTCTGTGTGATTTAATATTCAACATTTAGTATGGCTTTTGACGACCTTTTAATGTTTTCCTTAAAAGTATCAATTTCTAAACTTATCCTAAAATATGATTAGACTGATGTGAATCTTACTCACCTCGGAAAAACAGTCAAACAAGTAAGTGATGTAAATAATGATTAGGTAGACTTCTCTGTAATTATTCAGTTTTCTAGGTTTTCAGATATAGATGGCATATTCCATTTAGATTTCTCAAATGAAAGTTTATTCTGTCAAAGTACCAGTTTCAAAATATGAAAAAATTTTGAATTTTAAACAAATTTAAAGCGTGTCTCATCTCAAAATGTACTCAGTTTCCTCTAAGACAGTAAGACTGGTTTAAAGAGAAATTAGTGAGAAAGAAGTACATTTATATTGCTGAAAGAAAGAATACTTAAATAAGACTCCTTAGATACAATATTGATTACTATACACCAGTACTCATGCGATTATATTTTCTTTGTGACAGAAATTTTTTTCACTTGTTCTGGATAAATGTCATTTTTATGACCTTCATGAATATCATTTCTAGTGTCCTCTATTTTCTAAAAGCTAATATAACTGTATAGAGTTATAAAATTGCCTAATCAATGGTCAATAGCAAGTCAAACAAAGGACACACTCCTATAGAACCCATGAATCCTTCGGTGGTTTTACTAGTCAACTTATATCATATCACAGGAAGAATAAATATGAGATCTCTTTCTCTCACAAACAGTGTTCTTCAGAGTAAGAATAGAGATATGCTTTTCCCCTCCTATTATAACATCATTTATAGTTTACCAAATCTATTGTATAAATTCCTGTTGCTCCTCTGAAATTTATTCATCATCCATCACACTTTTGGAAAGGCACCTTATTCAGGAAGGCTCCAGCAGGTGGCTTACTGACTTTCAACCTCACTCATGCCCCATCTGTATACCTTGAATGTCCCAGTTGTAATGGGACAGAGATATTGCCCTCTCAGTTGCATATCTTCCTAAGTTTTAATTCCTTTAGTCCCTGACTCTCAAAGTTATACATTTTTTTGTCATTAGACAGAAAGTTTCTACTTTTGAAATCAAAATTCCAGCTTCATGAAAACAAATGTTTATACTTTCAGTTTACTCACAGATCTGCTCTCACTGAACATGACAATCTTTAGGGAAGGGCTGAGGTTGTACCTCAGTGGTAGAGTACTGACTTAGCATGCTCAAGGCCCTTAGTTTAAGCCAATACCCTCAGCCCCCACAAAAAATTCTTAATGAATTGACAGATCATTTTTTCTTTATCCATATTACTTTCTGCCTTCATCTTGTTCTATGGGCTTTGAGTCCATGCCAATAATTGAAATTATCTTTGTAAACATAGTACAAACCATTACTTTTATGCTATTTTATTTTAGATGTTTATGAATGAACATCATCCCTATAAAACACAAATGATCAATTAGTTCTGTTCATATTTCCAGATGGACTATGCTACTGTTGAAATCACATATTTGGCAGGTTAGTACTACCACATACAATGGTTGCCAAATTCAATTGGGTCATTAAAAAAGAAAGAAAAAAATCTAAAATTTTATTAATTTTTAAAAACCAGTTAAATTTTATTCTTTGAAATCAATAAATTTAATCCTATTTAATTTGAACCTTAAAACTACAGCTTTTTCCTCATATGCATCCCTTCTCAAATGTTCCTTAATGATGCAAATTATGGTATTTAATATATTCCAGGGAAAAATAAAAGCCATCACCCAGGATATCTCTCAATTTCATGCCAGAGTAGATGTACAAATCTACCTGCATTTGCCTCCATCTTTTTCTTCACTATTGTATTATTAAGGAAGTGATACAGCTTCTGCCATATAAGGTTGGTTTGTAGCCAGTGCTTTGAATCCCACTGGCATCTGAAATCAGTGCTCTTGGTTATAACCATCTCCTATAATGAAACTAACTAATCAACTCATCTGAAAAAATAATCATTCTGACTATAGGCAGTGCACATCTGTGATTATAGAGACTGAGGAGGCTGAGGAAGGAGAATAACAAGTTCAAGGTCAGCCTGGGCAGCCTAGCAAGACTCTGTCTCAAAATAAAAAAGAATAAATAAATGAAAATGTCTGGGTAGGTAGCTCCATGGTAGAGCATTCCTGGGTTTGATACTCAGAACTCTGCACACACACAAAAATTATAATAATAATCTTTTGCTTCTATTACCCACCACTAGCTATTATCTATTTAGTGGGCTAATCTGCTATGTAGTGTTTTGTTTTTCTCTACTTTTTCTCCTTTCACTTCCACCTCAAGTTGTTTCCATCTGTCCCTGTGATTGTACCTTCATTTCTCTTCATGGTGCAATGAAGTTGGAAAATTCAAGAGAATGTTTTAAATACAGATGTTTTAGAATTGAAGAGAGAGAACTGAATAGAAGAAACTGGGAAGATGGCATGACATTGTGGTTCCAGTGAAGGCTAGACATCACAATGTCAAATGGGAAAGACAGATGCATTTTACCTGGGGAAATCAAGATAGGCTAGTAGAGAAGGTAAATTAGAGATAAATTCACAGCTTCAGTTTATAAGCTTATTTTTCTGCATATTATACCTTCTTTTGCTTTCCTTGTACTGACAAAAGGACTAAACACATCTGAATATTTACCTACTTCCAGGAAAAAAACAGGTCTTCACTATTGCTATGTGTCTATTTTTTCAGAATAAGCATTTTTTTTCCCAGTCTGGGTTTATAGACACTCACTGAAGCTCAAAATTCCCAAGAAACCAATATTGCTATTTTCACTTCAATCTTATTTATAAAAATAAATTTCAAGCAGAAATGCAAAACCTACACAAAAATCACATCTACTCAACAAAGTTGAAAACACTTCCCTGTGTTTCTCTTCTTTTGATGCTGCTTTCCTCCTCAATACCACATTACATTATTTCAGACATTCCTTGAGCTTCTAAAATTCTCTCATGCAGAAGGTGATATATAAGTACTATCTTTTCTGGAATAGACCTTGAAACTCTTGTAATCCTGATGAATTATTTTATAGGAAATGAAACTAAAATAGGCTAAGGAAATTTCTTAAATAAATGAATTAGTTTTTGGGAAATCCAGGATTAGTGTCTAGTTGCCTCCTATTTTGAGATAAGAATTATTTTTATCATGATATTTGTACAAATCAATGTGACATCAGGAAGTTATTGAACAGTCACCGGTTGTGAAATCATCACAGATCCCCAACGCTCTTTCTGCCTTTTTCTATGTTACTTTGGCAAATTGTTATGAAATTAAACAGAATTGTCATTATCCTATACCCACTCCCATTCTGATCTGAAGAAATCACATTATCCCCTGTTATTTACTTGATGGTTAATTGAATGCCATTTTTAAAATGATACTTTATAGATTGAAAGGGTTTCTTATTTTTTTGTCATTTCACGAACATAAAAATTAAAACTTTTTTTTAATAGCAGGTTTTATGGATATTGTGACTCTGAGAACATTTTGCTTACTCTTTTTCTGCACATATAGATGCCTGCTGTGAAGTGTGTATGTGTGTCTCTGAAAATAGAATACATGTTATATACATAACAAAATAATTGATACTTATTCAATTTCCATCTCTTTGAAATAAAATTTTATTTATCACACTATCATGGCTCTATGATTTTAGGGTGCTGCTAAATAGACATATAGATAGAATAATATAAGAAATAACTAGATTTATATCTCCTGCTAAATTTTTGGTATGGCTGATTTCTAATTTATAGTTATGTTTCTGCCTTTGATTTATATAAAGTACACTAAAACATATTTTCTAAAAATAAATCAATAAAATAATGGGATGTTGTAGTGCACACCTGTAATCCCAGCAAGGCAGGAGGATTCCAAGGAGGCTGAGACAAGAGGATCTTAAGTTTGAGGCCAGCCTCAGCACCTTAGTGAGACTCTCAAAAACTTAGCAAGGCTCTGCCTCAAAATAAAAAATAAAAATGACTAGCGATGTGGCTCAGAGATAAAGCACCCCTGAGACACTCCCCCCACTATTGCTAATATCCTCCAAAAATCCATAAAATAATTTTCAAAGAACCTAAACCTCTAAGACTATGAATTAAATTCCATAAGGTTCTGTGATTTGAACATAACTTATTTTTTTGTATCTATCTCTAGCTTTTTGTTTGTATAGTCAAGATAAAGTTAGTTCTTTTTATAAAACTTTCATGTAGTCAACCCTACCAACAAAACTGGAACCAATCTTTTTTTTCTCTATTTTACTGTTTAAGAACTGTATGCTTAGATTATTTTTGCTTACCTTTGCAAGTAGGCAAAGTTCTGCATAATTTTAAACTTTGTGCAAATAGATGGAGCCTTCAACTTTGAGTCTACTCTGTAGTTATGCCCCAAATCCACAGTAGATAGTAAATTTAACCAACATTTATTTAAGTGATTTTATTGGTGAGAATTCTAAAGTCATAAAAAGTCAACTGATGGGAATACAGGTTGAAACTTTGGAGGCAGATTTTTTCCATTTTAGCCAATATTTGAAAATACAATCTTCCATAAGCTCCACAAACTGTCTTTGCATTCATTGATCATTCAATGGTCCCATGAAATAAGCCAGGCATAGCTCAGACTATGAGACAGATGCACAAAATGTGGCCGGCATTTATTGACATCCTACTTTATATTGCAAAAAACTATTGCATTCTGTGATAAATGACCACTCTGAATTATATGTAGAAATTATTACAACACAGATGGAAAGTATACGTAGCAATCACATGCCATCCTTGTGTGGTAGATAAACAACTGAAACACATTGAAGTAAATAACACTAGTTTCATTTATTTTTCAAATAATGTGTGTTTATATATTTCTTTATTATCTGTGGAGAGGGGACTGAAGCAGAGGATATATTTAAATTCCTTCCAAATCAATTGCCCTGTCAAGGTATTTAACAACTATATAAAACAATTATATTCATTCATTTAAGGAATAAACCTTTCAATTATTTATTTAATCATGACAGCCAGAGCCAGTAGCACATCTCTGTTATCCAAGCTATTTGAAGGCTGAAGCAGAAGGATCATAATTTCAAGGCCAGACTCAGGAATTTAGCAAGAATCCTGTCTCAAAATCAAAAGGGCTGGGGTATAAAGAGGGATATAGGTCAGTGGTACAGTGTTACTGGGTTCAGTCCCCAATATTATTGGAAAAATAAATAAATAAAAACAAAAAAAAACATGGCATAAATTGAGTAGGTAAATCTTAAAGGAATAAAGTTGCTGTTCATACACTAATTATGAACATAACATGCCATTTGGGAACTAAATGTTTACTAAAGTGTTGTTTGATATTTGACAAATACAGAGGAAATAGTCATATCCTTTGCTCAAGTGTGGACTAATTACCTTAAATACTTTAAATACTTTGAAATAATTTCTAAAATTTGGGTAGAGAAAAACAAAAATTTATAGTTTTTCATCTCTATTTACTCATTCTAATTAACAAATAGCATTACTAATTTAAAGATATTTTTAGACAACTATCTGACATAATGTATCAGAAACCATTTTGAATTATTTCTAAACCTATCATCGTTTTGAGAATTAGGAAAACATTACATGCAAGTGGAAAAGTCATTACCAGGAGAGTTACCTATGCAGGTTTATTAGTTCCATTGTAGTCACCAACATTTAGGTTTCTTTAACATTAGTGAAATAGCAAACACTTCTACATTATGAATGAACCAGGCCTTATGAAAGAAAAGCCATTAGAATAAATACTCACTGAGTGACAATTGCATATTCCATTCTGTATTAAATTCTGGTGAAACAGAAATTAAAAAGGTAGAGATAGTGCCTGAGATTCCTCTTGCTATAACCTCATAGACACTGTTTTGTTTTTCCTTTTGGTACTGGGGATTGAACTCAGGGACCCTTTTAATTTTTTTTTACTTTAAGACAGGGTCTCACTAAGTTGCTGAGGCTAGCCTTGAACATGCAATCCTCCAACCTCAGTCTCCCAAGTAAATTGGCGTGTGACACCACATCCAGTTTTATTAGACCCTTTTGATCATAATTGCCACAGTTATTTTAAATACTCAATTTGCTATTAAGAAGTAGTAAAGAACACTTAAACATCATGCCATATTTTGAAATGCGAATGAAGGAATTCTTCCCTGTGGAATGCTACATGCACTGAAACCTGAAGGACAAGTATAAAATGGCTAAAAAATAAATAAATAAAATAAAAACTGAGGAAAAGGTTGTTCTAAGTGAGAAGAAATAGACTGTGCAAAAGTGAGGAAGTGAGAACAAAATGATGACACATTGTGAACATCTATGTCTTGATTCACCTTTGGCAGAACCCTCTGCAGACTATCCTGCTTTGTAAGCCTCATCTTTTTATGACACTTTTGGTGTGTACTGTGGTATCTTGCCTGTACTCTCACTGTATTTCCTTCATTTACACGTATTTATTGAGGGGCTTTGTTGGACTAGTCTGGGTGAGGAGTAGAGCTACCTGTTGTCATGTGTGAGGCTGTCTGTAAGGATGTGAGTGGCTTGATGGCTGACAACATCATTGTCATCTATACACAGAGAAATGTGGGTGTTGAAGGATCCATGCAACAATAGCTGCTTCCAAAATGAAATCACTAAGAACATAAAGACATTTTCCCTTTTCCAGTTAATAAAAACTCACTGTATACAATCCAAAGATCCGGTTGTGAAATAAACTTGATTTCTCCCTACTTTTTATAAGTTCAATAATTTCCTATAATCTGCAAAGGGTAAAATTATTTAATACATAATTGCATAGAAGGAAAGCCAGTTATGACATTTTCTTGAAACATGTAAAAAAGGAAAACTCCCTTCTCACATTTCAAAAGTTGAATTTATGTGTCACTCAATTAAATTATATATTTGCTTAAGATAAGGACAATTCAGAGGAAAACATGAATATCAAAGCATGACAATAAATGGGTTCTAAAAGGACAACATTAAGAGCTTGTGAACATAAAAGGATGACCTCACCTTACTTCACATTTTGTGGGCATTCAATAGGCACAAGAGGATGCAGGGAAGCATGGGAAGATCATGCCTTGAACTAGGTAAGATATTGCATTAGAATCACAATCCTTTCCTGGCTTCAAGATGTCTGGAGGAGTCCTATGGTTGTTCTGCCTTAGGGCTTAGATTATTTAAGGTTGAAAGTTTGGATTCCTGTAAAATTTTGTGGAATTTTACTTTTTTCTGAAACACAAGACTGCTTTTGTATGTATGCTTTATAAATATAATATTCATTCTCATATAATCCTTCTAGCTCTGTTCTCCTGTATTTACAAATACCAGTGTAAGGATACTCTGACTTTTAGGGGGAAATTGGAAAATATCAAATATGTATGTGTATTATTGGAAAATATCGCACAACACAATGGAATCTCTCAGTTCTAGTCTTAGAAGTCACTTCTTTTAATATTTACTATTGTTGTTCTAGTGGAGAATATTTTCATAATTCTAAATTTTGGTTTTATTATTTTTTATTAATGTACTCTAGACATGTATTGTTTTTCTTGCCTTACAGCAGAGATCAGGAGTCACCAATTTTTACAAATACAGTTATATTAAAAAGTACATGACTCCATTTGTTTGCCGATTATACAGAGATTGCTAAACATTTAACAAAGTGTAGTAGTTGGACCATAGAACAAAGAAAGTCAATAGTGTTTATTTTTTGACTCTCTACAAGAATGTTTTGCTGACACTCTTTTCTCTTCAGCACATGGATCCTTCTCCAAAACCAATCATATGCTATGCCACAAAGCTAGTCTTAGCAAATACAAAAAAATAGAGGTACTACCCTGAATTCTATCTGATCATAATGAAATGAAATTAGAAGTTAATGACAGATAAAAAAAATAGAAACTACTCAAATACCTGGACACTCAATAATATGTTATTGAATGATATATGAATAACAGAAGACATCAGGGAGGAGATAAAAAAATTCTTAGAGGTAAATGAGAACTCCAATACAACATATCAAAATCTCTGGGACACTACAAAGGCAGTGCTAAGAGGAAAGTTCATTGAATTCAGCTCATTCATTAAAAGAAGAAAAAGTCAACAAATTAATGACTTGACACTACATCTCAAAGCCCTAGAAAAGGAGGAACAAATCAACACCAAAAGAAGTAGAAGACATCCCAGTACTTAGGGAGGCTTAGACAGGAGAATCGTGAATTCAAAGCTAGCCTCAGCAATGGTGAGGGGTAAAGCAACTTAGTGAGACCCTGTCTCTACATAAAACACAAAATAGGGCTGGGGATGTGGCTCTGTGGTCGAGTACCAGTGAGTTCAATCTCCAGTACCAAAAAAAAAAAAAAAAAGAAAGAGTAGAAGACAGAAAATAATTAAAATCAGGGCTGAAATCAATGAAATTGAAACAAAGGAACCAATCCAAAAAATGAAAAGAATGAAAAGCAGGTTCTTTAAATAAATAAATAAAATTGACAAACAATTAGCCACCCTAATGAAAACAAGGAAAGAGAAAACCCAATTAGTAAAATTTGTGATGAAAAAGGAAATGTCAAAACAAACTCTACTGAAATACAGAGGATAATTAGAAACTATTTTGAAAATTTATACTCCAGGAAAATAGAAAACCCTAAAGACACCAACAAATTTCTAGGGGCCTACACAAACTGAACCAGGAGGACATTCACGACTCAAACAGATCAATTACAAGCAAGAAAATAGAAGATGCCATCAAAAACCTATCAACCAAGAAAAGCCCAGGACCAGATGAATTCTCAGCTGAGTTCTAAAAGACCTACAAATAAAAGCTATCTCCAAAACTTCTCAAATTATTTTGTAAAATAGAAAAGGAAGGAACCCTTCCAAACTCATTCTAAGGTCCTGACACAAAAACAGACAGAGACACATCAAAGAAGGAAAATTTCAGACTAATATCCCTGATGAACACAGATGCAAAAATTCTCAATAAAATTTTGGCAAATTGCATTAAAAAACATATTTAAAAAATAGTATACTATAATGAAGTGGGGTTCATTCCAGGGATGCAAAGTTGGTTCAAAATACAGAAATCAATAAACATAATCCATCACATAAATAGACTTACAGTTAAGAATCATATGATTATATCAATTGATGCAGAGAAAGTATTTGACAAAATACAACACCTTTTTATGTTCAAAACACTAGAAAAACCAGTGGCAGTAGGAATATACCTCAACTTTGAAAAGCAAAGTTGCTAAACCCAAGGTCAATATCATCCTAACTGAAGAAAAATTGGATCCATTCCCTCTAAAAACTGGAACAAGACAGGGATGCCCTCTTTCACCACTTCTATTCAACATAGTCCCTGAAACTCTAGCCAGAGCAATTAGACAGATGAAAGAAATAAAGGGGAGTCAAATAGGAAAAGAACTCAAAATATCATTATTTGCTGATGACATGATACTGTACTTAGAGGATCCAAAAATTACACCA
>CM053411.1:17082499-17111821 GCA_028644305.1 Xerus rutilus | reverse complement strand
TGGGACTTCAAACTAGTGCAACCAATCTGGAAAGCAGTATGGAGATTCCTTAAAACCTTGGAATGGAACCACCATTTGATCCAGCTATTCCACTCCCCAGCCTATACCCTAAAGATTTTAAAACAGCACACTACAGTGACGCAGCCACTTCAATGTTTATAGCAGCACAATTCACAATTGCTAAACTGCGGAAGCAACCCAGATGCCCTTCAATAGATGAATGGATAAAGAAACTGTGGTACATATACACAATGGAATATTATTCAGCAATAAAAGAATAAAATCATAACATTTGCTGGAATTGGAGAACATTATGCTAAGTGAAGTAAGCCAATCCTAAAAAACCAAATGCCGAAGGTTATCTCTGATAAGTGGATGCTGATATATAAGGGGGGTGGGAATGGGGAACATAGGAGAAATGTAGGATCTCTGGATGGGGCAGGGGGGAGGAGGGGGGAGGGAAAGGAGAATGGGTATAGTAAGGATGGTTGAATGAGATGGTCATCACTACCCTAGTTGTATGTATGAAGACACAAATGGTGTGACCCTATCTGGTTTGTGCAGGTTTAGAGGTGGGAATCTAGTTTCATTTCTTCTACACATGGATACCCAGCTAACTTTCCAAGCACCATTTGCTAAAAAGGCTGCCTTTTCTTTAATGTGTGTTTTTGGTATCTTTGTCAAAGATCAGATCACTTTATCTATGTGAATTTCTTTTTTGTTTTTTTTGGTACTGGGGATTGAACTCAGGGGCACTTGACCACTGAGCCACATCCCCAGCCCTATTTTGTGTTTTATGTAGAGAGAGGGTCTCACTGAGTTGCTTAGCACCTTGCTGTTGCTGAGGCTGGCTTTGAACTCGCGATTCTCCTGTCTCAGCCTCCCTAAGTGCTGGGATTACAGGCTTGAGCCACCGCGTCTGGCTCTATCTATGTGAATTTCTTACTGTGTCTTCTAATCTATTCCATTGGTCTTCTGCTTTTATCACGATATCATGTTGTATTTGTTATTATAACTGTGTAGTATAATTTGAGGTCAGGCACAGTTGAAAACTCCAGTTTTACTATTATTCCTCAGGATTATACAAAAGATACAAATCTATCATGATACATGCATAATAATATTTATAGAAGTGTAATTCACAATAGCCAAATTATGAAACCAGCATAGATGTTCATAAAGTGATGAATGGATAAACGAAATGTGGCATATATACACAATGGAGTTTTATTCTGCCATAAAAAAGAATTAAATTATGATATTTGTGGGTAAATATATGGGACTAAAGAATATCATGCTAAGTGAAATAAACCAGACTCAGAAAGTCAAGAATAGGTTTATTTTATTTTATATTTTAAAAGTATTTTTATTAGTTGTTGATGGACATTTATTTATTTATTTATATGTGGTACTGAGAATCAAACCCAGTGTCTCACACATGCTAGGCAAGAACTCAACTACTGAGCCATAACCCCAGCCTTGTAGGTTTATTTTTTTATATATACAAACCAGAAAAAGAAAGAAAGAAAAAATAAGAATTAAAAGACAAAAGGGGTTCTCAAAAACATAGAAAGGAGACCATTAGAATAGAGGAAGGTGATCCAAAGAAAGAGAGGAGGAAAGGGCATGGGGATGTGCTGGGGGAATAAAATCCAAACTATGCTATGTCCATATGTAAATATACCTCAATCATATAATATATATATATATATATGTATATATTATATAATATATAATCATATAATATATATATGTACATATATATGTATATACACACAAATGTATATATGTATAGTGCACTAATTTATATAACAATAATAATAACAGAAGGGAAATAAGTACAGTGGAACAAACATATCTGGAAAGGAAAAAAGCAAAGTAAAGGAGGTACTAGGGAAAGAGATTGATCAAATTATGTTATATGCATGTATGAAAAAGGCATAATAAATTCCACTATCATGTATAAAGTGCCAATAAAAGAAAGTGCAATGAAGGCATGCAGAGAAGCTAGAAATAGAACTCATAATGAAAAGTCCACTCAATAAAAGTTGTGAATTGAGACAGTGTTACATTTATCCAGCAGATATATTCAAATAGTCATTAAAAATGTGTTACAGAGCTGGACACTATGGCACACCCTTATAATCCTAGTAATTCTAAAGGATGAGGCAGAAAGATTTGCAATTTGAGCCCAGCCTCAACATTCAGCAAGATTCTTGACAACTGAGTGAGACCTTGTCTCAAAATAAAAAAAATAAATAAATAGGATGGGAATATGGCTCAGTGGTAAAGCACTCCAGGATTCAATCCCCAATACCAAAAAAAAAAAAAAAAAAAGTATAACAAGTGTTCCAGAAGTTAAAAAGAAATATAAAAGTTATTAACATGACTCAAAACAAAGTAGAAATGAACACCAAAATAATGTCAGGTGACATGGGCTCTAGAGGAGAACAAAAGCAGATATGTGTTGCAGAAAAGAACATTGATGAATTCAAAGACAGAAAAAGAAATGATAAAAGTAAACACAAAAAGAAAACTGACTAATTTTTTTTTTATAAAACAAATAAAGCATCATCACAAAGTATGGGACAATTTCCAATTGCCTAATGTATACTTACGCAAGCAATGTTCCTAATTAACAAAGATGAGAATAAAATGAGGAACAAGAGCACTGTTTCAAAAATTAATGGACAAAAACTTTTCAAATATTATGAACACCATGAACCTACAAATCCAAAACACTCAGTGACTCCCAAACACAAACAACATGAAGAAGCCCAGTGCAGCAGTGAACACCTGTAATCCCAGCTACTATGGAGGTTGAGGCTGAAGGATTGCTAGTTCAAGACCAGTTTAGGCAACTTAGTGAGATCCTGTCTCAAAATGAAAAATAAAAAAGGGCTGGGGAACATAGCTCAGTGATAGAGTTCTTGCCTAGCATTTATGAAGCCCTGGGTTCTATTTGCAGTGCTGCAAAAGCAAAAACAAAACAAAACAAAAGAATCAATCAAACCAGAGAGAGCTGAGGTTGTAGCTTAGTGATGGAGCACTTGCCTAGCACATGTGAGGCACTGTGTTCTATCCCCAGCACCATATAAAATAAATGAAAAAATAAAATAAAGGTATTGTGTCCATCTATAAGTAAAAATATTTTTAAAAAAACAGAAGAGAGTTCTTTTTGTTTTAAATATTTTTTAGTTGTCAGTGGACCTTTATTTTATTTATATGTGGTGCTGAGAATTGAACCCAGGGACTCACACACGCGAGGCAAGTGCTCTACCACTGAGCCACAACCCCAGCCCCAGAAGAGAATTCTTAATGAATTTTATAAAACATAAAATTGGCAAAAGAACAGACAAGAAAGCAAGTTCAGTACTTAAGAGGCTACAGTATAAATTACAATAAAAGATTGTGAAAAACTGCATTCCAATTAATATGGTATTATAGATAAAATAGAAATATTCCTTTAAGGGCACAAATTGCCAAAATTAATGCAAAAGAAACAAAAAACCTTGAACAGGCTTTAATAAAGAAATTATTTAACTTCTTAATTATAAGCTTATGTATAATACAATGTCCAGAACCAGATGATCTCACAGGTAAATTTTCTTGAGTAATTAATATAAAACTAATATCTATACTCCTTCAGAAAATTGAAGAAAAGCTTTCTACTTCATTTTATGAGAGTAATATGACTATTATAAAACCAAAGACAATATAAGAAGAGTAAACTATAAAATGAACTCAAATATATCTGCAAAAATTTCTTAGTATATTTGAATATAAATCTAACAACATATATGACAATAATATATACAATAATACAATATATATCATGTAAGAATGATATACAATACTGTATTGCTAAGAACATTTTAATCTGGGAATACAGGATAAATTTAATAGAAGAAAATCAGTCAGGATAGTCATCATCAGAATAGAGAAAAAAACATTCTTTTAATAGACACAATTTCACATGCTTTCAACAAAAGCTCTCAGAAATGTAGGAATAGAAGAAAATTTCTTCAATCTTGTATTATTCAGGGTTCTCCCTGCACCCACTCCCATGGTATTGAGATTGAACCTAGGCATGTTTTATCAATGAACTATATCCCCAGCCCATTTATTTATTTGTTTGTTTGTTTATGTATGTATTCATTCTTTTATTTATTTGGAACTGGGAATTGAACAAAGGAGCATTTTAAAACTGAGCTATATCCCCAGTCTTTTTTTTTTTTAATTTATTTTGAGACAGAGTCTCACTAAGTTGCTGAGACTGACCTGTAACTTACAATCCTCCTGCCTTAGCTGCCTGAGTAGTAGCTATTACAGGTGTAAGCCACTACACCAGCTAGTCAGGGTTCTCTAGAGGAACAGAACTAATGGAATATGAATATGTATGATTACAAAAGGGGACCTATTAGATTGACTTACATAATCAGAAGCTAAATAGTAATGGCCATCTGCATGTCAGAGAAACCGTAGAACCAGTAACTGCTCAGTCCAAAATGCTACAGCCTCAGAACAAGAGGGATCAGTGAGGCAGCCCTCGTCTGAAACTGAAGGCCTCTAAAAAAAGTCTATGGTTAATGTTATAATCAGTGAAAAATGCCTCAATCCATTCTACCTAAGATCATGAATAGACAAGGAAGACTATTTTTTAAGGAGAGAAAAAAAATTTTTTTAAAAACTAACAGATGAGAAATAAAAAGTAAAATTGTCTTTATCTGTAGACAGCATGATCATGTATATATAAAACCTTGAAGTATTTCCAAAACTTCAGTATAAAATTTTACAAATTTAGCAATGTCAGAGGATGCAAAAACAATGTGTTTTAAAAGTATATCTGGGCCTGGTACTGTGGTTCACACCTGTAATCCCAGTGATTTGGGGGGCTGAGGCAGGAGGGCTTGCAAGAAAAGGAAGCCTGGGCAACTTCATGAGGCTCTGTGAAACTTAGCAAAACCCTTTCTCAAAATAAAAAATAAAATGTGCTGAGGATGTGGCTCAGTAGTTAAGCACCCTGGGTTCAATCCCTGATACCAAAAAAGGAGAAAAAAGAAAAAGAAAAAAGAAAGAAAACATATATCTATATTTTAGTAATAAATATTTGTCAAATTAGTTTTAAAGTCTTTGTTTTAAACAGCATAAAAATATTTTAAAATGAATTTATCAAATTATACGTTTTATAATCTAGAGAGTTCAAAAAATTACAAAATATAACAATAGGAAATTAGAGAGAGTCTTAATAAATGAAGAAATGTAACATACTTAAAAATGGATGAGAAATCTCGTGTTTTAAAATGGCCATCTTTCTCAAGCTTTTCCATAGTTTTCATGCAACTCCATTCTGAAAGAAAACGGAATTTTTAAAAATATTCTTGCCCAAAGCCCAAATAGAATTTAACAAAATGCAGATAGGCTATTTGCCTATTGCTGTTTATGTAGTATCCAATGGCAAGTTTCAAAACATTATCAAAAGATTTTAAAAATGAGAGGTGAAATTATATTGGCACATTGTATACTTCAAAATATTACCTGTGGCTGAGAGACGCTCACGTGTAGTCATGAAAACACTGTTCCAAGTAGATCCCATGGCCAAATCAAATTACATACTATTCAAATAAATATTCTTATATATCATAAAATCCAAATGCTAATTTGAATACAATTTATTTGATTTTATTACTGTTGCTTCAAGTACATTGATCTAAAATATTAAGTTTTCCTCATCTGTTTCACTTAAGTTGGTGGATTCCCCAGAGCTATCAACAACCAAGCAATTTACCTCTCATTTCATATGAATAACCAAAAAGATCAAACCTCCACTCACACTTACTAGGAATGCTGTTCAGAAACAAAGAAAACACTATTAATGGGGGTAAATATAGGTCTATAAAATTTGAAACTTGAATTCTGCAAGAACTATAGATTTTGGATTCAAAAACTGCATTTTCTATAATTATAGGGACAAGACCAATGTACTTTACCATGGAGATAAGAAGACAATATTTTTGCCATAATTCCCATCTATTCTGAGAATCTGTTTAAGCGACTACATTCTCATAGTCTTTAGTTTTCTAATAAAATAAAATGGGGAAAATAAAAATTGCTGGGTCTTCCTCACAAGATTTGATGGAAACATGAGGAATCCTTGTGAAAATACTTTGATAATTTTTAAGTGATTTAAGCTATATAAAGCATACTACTTCAGCCTTTTCTCCCTACTTTTTCTTGGCTCTTAGATTTTCTCTAATTATTCATTTATTTCTGTTTTTATTAGTACTAGTAGTAGTGTTCATATTCCAACTTAAATCAATGTGAACATTGACTAAGAAATTTGAATTAAATAGCTGCTATGTCGCACAACTATCCTTTGTGCTCAGGTTTAAAGATAAGCTTAGAAATTTTGTGATTGAAAACTCCATTGATCTATGAAGTGGCAGAAGACTGAATTTTGCTTCCACCAAAGAAACAAAGTAAATTGCCAGGAATGATACAAAGTAATATAATATTAGCAATGCAGATGAAGGAAATGAGGTCAAGAGAACAGAATTCAGGTAGAATTGGAAAACTCAATTGTCCAAGATCATTTCCTCTACGCTATACTCACACTGCTATTATAAACTTTAAGAAACAACTACTGAGCACTATAGTAGATTCTGTGGAATCACAGAATCCCATATCAGAATTTATGGCTCCTCTACTCAGTTCCTGGGCATGTCAGTTGCTGAGAGTTTACGATTGAAATCCTTCCTGGAGAATTGCTATCAGCTGCAAAATAATCACACTACTGTACTTGGTTGTAGTTACTGAAGTCACAAATAGGGATATGGATATGATCTTATCTGACATCAATATGGCAGACAATATCAAACAACAAAATTATCACAGATTTACTTGTAGATCTAATTTGCTTGAATTGTAATTCATGAATTAAGTCAGCTTCCAGTCTTTAAGATAGAAGGAAAGCTCTGAGAAGGTAGAGGCAGAAGAGTGGATTTTTCAAGATGGAACAAAAAAATAAAACAATAAAAACCAGCCTGATGCAGTGGCATACGTCTGTAATTCCAGCAAATCAGGAGACTGAGACAGGAGGGTTGCAACTTGAACTTACAACTTGTAAGCTTTCATTTAAGACCCAGTCTGAAAACAAAAAATAGAAAGGTCTGGGTGCCAGCGCCTGCGCCAGACCAAAGCAAAACCGAGTCAGTGAGGGAGCCACGGATGAAAAAAACACACACACAACAACGATTCTGAAGAAAAAGAAGCTCGAAGCTGGAAGCTCGTTTATTTCAGCACTCTGGGCTTATATATCTTTCCTACCCCCCGGGGGGTGTGGGAGGCGTGGGAGGCATGGGAGGCGTGCAACTGCAGACCCAGGTGTGGAAAATGCTCAGGCTGCTAAACTAGCTCAGACCACAAGAACACAGGAGTCCAAGGAACGGTCAGCACCTGTGGCTTTTCTCAGAAATCAGGGTACAGCTGGTTCTGGTAAACAGAAAGTAGCCATGCACGCAAGAATGCTCTCACATCTGGCGATGTGGCTCAGTGGTAAAGTATCTCTGGGTTCAAGTTCCAGTACCAAAAAATAAAAAAGTAAAAAAGAAACTGATGGTTAAAATCAGGTTATTTCAGGTTGCTTCTTTTTGTAAGGGTTGAAACAGAGGGGACTTCTTTTATCTTGATTCAGGCAGATTGGAATTTCCTGTTTTCCAGAAAACTGGTCCACCTGAGGTTCTTTTTTTTTTTTTTTTTTTAAGTTCCTGTTTGAGCATTTGGCATTTAGCATGAGTGACTGCCTTTGTGTTTTCTTGTGGTCTACTGCAAGAGCTCAGTCTAAGACAATGGACTCCCATAATTTTTAACAATACAAAAAATTATTGATATAATTACTAATTATTGCAGCATTGAGCAAGAAATGGCATTTGTACTATATAGGAAAAACTTGCTGAGTACAGCAGCACACGGTTGTAATCCGAAGGACTCCAAAGGCAAAGGCAAGAGAATCATAAACTCAAGCCCTTGGCAATTTAGCAAGATCCTGTCTCAAAAAATAGAAAGAGCTATGGATTTGGCTCTATGGTAATACACACACACAGATGCACACACAACGAAAAACTAAAATGTTAGCTGAAAATTAGTTGCAAAGAGCCAGGTATGTGGCTCTGCTCCCGTCATGCTCCTTTTATTAGTTCTTGGGTCAATTCACTGTCATCAGAGCTTTTTCAGGTGGGAAGATAGGAGAGTGGGCAGGTGCTGCAGGAGGAGTGGTCCCCACCATACAGCAGCCGGTCTGAGGGGCACACTTCTTCCACATCCCTGTTGCACCAGGCCCTGATGAGACCTCTGGAATCTTTTGATGGCTGCTGAACCAGCTTGGGTTTCCATGATGCAAAAGCACGTAAGTACCTTACACAGAAGAGGAAGTCAGCAGTCTATTCAATCTGAAAGCAGGCCCTCACCAGAACCCAGCCAAGATGACCCTAACCTTAGGCTTGCAGCCTCCATATTTGTGAGTCTGTGAAAAATGAATTACTATTGTTAATGAAAAAAAAAAAAAAACAAAAATAGAGCCAAGAGCCGAGCATTGAAGTACACACCTGTAATCCCAGCCACACAGGAGGCTGAGGCAGAAGAATCACAAGTTTTAGGCCAGCCGCAGTGATTTAGGAAAGTCTTGTTACAGAGTGGCACAAGACCTCAAAGAGGCTAGATCATAATGCTCACTGCTCCAGAAATATTTGGAGCCAAATTTATAGGAAACCAAGTTTTATTCAAAGCCAGCTTTGAAGGAAGATGGAAGAAACATTGTTTCAAAGGTTCCATCTCCAAATATCCCTGAAAATTAGGAGAACTTTTAAAGAAGATGAGGCAAGGAAGTGGCAGAAGGCTGGAAATGTACATATGTAGATTTAGTTAGCCTGCGTTAGGCCTGAGTGGACAATTTCTACTCCTATCTCTTTTGGTGCCTGTCAGAGTTGGGAGTTCAGTCTCCACAACCTCCACTCTCAGCATGAGGAAGCCATTCCTGCTTTCAAATGGGGGAGGGGTATTCAGTCTTAAAGTTGGTCTCAGTCTTAACATATTAAAAAGGGCTGAGGATGCAGCTCAGTGGTAGAGCAATTGCCTAGTTTGTGCAAATCCCTGGGTTTAATTCCCAAGCTACTTGGAGTTCTCAGTTGTGGATATAGTTACATATACAGTGTGGATATGAGTATCACCCAATGTTTCTGAAGTTCAAGTGGATATGTCCTCAGAAAAAGCTGTTGCCCATTTGCAGTGAGAATGATGAGAGTTTATCCCCTGAAATTTTGCAGAACAGCTATTTAATGGTATCTGATAAGGTCCTTTTATGATTTTACCTTGCATTCATTCAACACGATGTTTCTTAGGTGTTCGCTGTGGAAGGTATCTGGAGTTCCTTGTTAAAATCAGTTTTATTGATTTTATTGCTGGGCCCAGTGACACACACCTGTAATCCCAGCAGCTCAGAAGGCTGAGGCAGGAAAATTGCAAGTTAAAGTTCAGCCTGGACAATTTAGCTAGACCCTGTCTCAAGATTTTATATATATATATATATATATATATATAAAGAACTGGGAATGTAGCTTAGTGATAGAGCTCCCCATGATTTCAATCCTCTGTACTAGAAAAAAATGAAATGGCAAAACAAAAAGCAACTTTGTTTTAAAAGTGAGTGATCTAAAGAGAGGAGGGAAACTATCCTTATTTTCTATAAAGAGCAGGTCAGTGTTCCAGGAAAACTCTCTCATTTAAGTACAAAACTTTGTGTTGTACCTGTTAAACCTCAGGGTTGCAAAGGCTACAGCCTACTATTTTCGGATTCCAAAGAAAGAACATTGTGAACTCAATGGAGAGAGTTTTGGCATTTTAATACCACATGCTCCTCAGCTGTAGCAAACCAGGATAAAATGGAGGGCTACATGGGCCAACCAGCAGGGGAAACACACACAGGATAGATTGCATGCCAAGTGTTTGTATGTGTTTCTTCAGATGTACATGACTTTACTTCACAACCAAGTTTATCCTGCTTTGATCCTGACCTAAAGATTAGAGATAAGGAGAGTGGCCATTTTCCCTCCTTATTGCCCCCATCTAACATATTCTTGGGAGTTCTTAGTTCCCCTTCAGAAATATCAACCCTTCTAGGCATTGACTAATGTTTACCCTGAAGTACCAATGCCCCTTTACTATCTCTTCAGCCTCTACAAAACCTATGAATAACTTTCATCAACTCGATCACACATAAAATCTTCCACAAGATCCATTCCTTTCCAAAAACCTTTTACGAGTCTATGAAAATTTTCACAACTTGTCCAAACTCTGACTTAGTCTTTTATTTTCTCTCTCTCTTTTTTTTTTGTGTTGGAACTACATTATCTTTAGAATAAGAACAACAAAATTACCTTCCTTTTTCTTCAACACATTTTTATATCCTGTAACTTTCTTTGTAAAACATATCTCATTTTCTTCACAGAGATTTTTTTCCTTTGTCATATAAAAGCAAAATATCAATATCAAAGTATGTAGACCTTAAACTCCTACTTAATAATTGATGCTTTAGTATTTTAACTTACTTGGAAATAACCTAGACTTCTAATGAATATTACTTATTTGGTATGACATAACCTTAATATTTTAGGTTACTGGAAAACATTTTGGAAGCTACTAGGGATTTATTTATCATTTGTGTCTCATTAACATTTACCTAATTTATTCATTCTTATCAGTTGTCTGAATTGTTAATGGAAATTTTTGAGGCATTAAATAAAGTTAGCTACCTATCATCTTGCCATTTTATACATATGGACTTCTTTAAAATAAAAATATTAAAAAGTCTATCTACCTAAGATTTCCCAAGTCATGTAAATTTTTGAAAGCATTTTGGTTCATGTTTTTAATTATGAGCACTCATTTATTTTTAATTCAATTTGGTGCCAAGTAACACAAAAATGTAAGTACACATGTAGACTTAGTATACAATACACCTGTATATGCAAACATACATAAAAATGCAGAAAAAAACAAAGATTTTACAGTTTTCATTTTGATTCATCATTCAGTTTTAGCTTTGTAGAAGTGCCCTTCCACCACCACCACACACACAGCACATTTTCTTCCATGCCTGATATAGTAGTCAGGGCCAGGGCATGCTAAGCAAGTATTTTATCACTGGATTCTTTAGATTACTTATTGGACCACCTCCTTTATCATCCTAAAAAATCCTTACCTCTAAATTCACACTCCCAAATGTAAAGTTCCTAGTTGAAACAGTGTAGAAAACTTGTAGATCCTAACCTACACATCATTAAACTAAGGGCATACATCAGATGGAGGTAGCAGAAATCTACATCCAGCCACTTAGGAGTGTAAAGCAGGAGGATCATAAGGTCAAGGGCAGCCTCTGCAATTTAGGGAGGTTAAAATTAAAATTTAAAAAAAGAAAAAAAAATGAAAAGAGCTGGAGATGTAGTTTAGTGATAAAGCATTCCTAGGTTCAATCCCCAGTATAACAATAACAAAAAAGAGAAGTTTGTTAAGCAGATTTAACTTAACATCTTTCCTAATTTTACTGCAGATCAACCAGAGGGAAATATCTTTAAGAAATGGAAATTTGTTTTACAAAGAACTTATTTATTTATTTATTTAGTCATTCATTTATTTATTTACTTTTTGTGCAACTGAAGATTGGACCCTGGTTACTCTATCAGTTAGCAACATCTCCATTTCTTTTTTAATTTTTTATTTTGAGATGGAATCTTACTAATTTGCTAAGGCTGGCCTGCAAATATGAGATATTGCATAAACCTCCCAAATCTATGGGATTATAAGCATGCACTACTACTAAATGAACAACTAAAGTATAAGAAAATCAGACTTTCTAATTAATAAAGCCTTAAAATCTGAAATATTTTCTTATACAAAGTGGCACCTTAGTGAATATGGCAAAGAGGATTTTCTATGTCCACCTGACTTGAGAAATTATCTGGGAAAGTTTCCTTGAGCATTTTTTTTCTTCTGTCCTTTTCTAATTGATCACAGGTTTCAGTCATTTTAGAAAGTGGTTTCTGTAGGGTTAGGGATGTAGCTTAATGGTACAATGCTTGTCTAGTATGCCAAGAAGGGCCTTAGTCTTAATCACTAACACACACATACACACACAAAAAAAAAGAAAGAAAGAAAAGAAAAGAAAAGAAAGTGCTTGCAGCTAGGCGCAGTCGTGCAAGCCTGTAATCCCTGCACTTTGGGAGGCTGAGACAGGAGAATCGCGAGTTCAAAGCCAGCCTCAGCAAGAGTGAGGCACTAAGCAACTCAATGAGACCCTCTGTCTACATAAAACACAAAATAGGGCTGGGGATGTGGCTCAGTGGTCGAGTGCCCCTGAGTTCAATCCCCAGTACCAAAAAAAAAAAAAAAGAAAGAAAGAAAGCACTTGCTTTAGGTTTAAAACATTTCCCTTTGTCTTAAATTTGAGACATTCCTGGTCAGACGTTTGTGTATATTTTAACCTTTTATTGCCTAAAAGCTCTAGTTTAGTGCATGAGAAAACCAATTTAGAAATATCAGGTATTCCTCATTGAGAGAAACATAAAACCAAGTAACCCTTAGTTGATTTTATCTGTTTTTCTAAGTATTTGCAAGTTGAGATACTGTAATTGTCAAATACAAATCATGTTGCAATACCAAATGTCAGTTTCTTTCAAATACAGTCTCCTTCCTTGAATTTCTGTTTTGTATTTTAGCAGAGACTCCCAAAATGTAGCCTTCTATGACAACTGATAGAATTTTTGTTTTTGGATTGATTTTCTATGCTGCTTATGGAAGTAGCTTCTTTGGCTTTTGCTCTGAGGCCAGTTTCCCCTACAGTGTTTCAGGTTCATCTTGCACAGTTACAAAACAAACAAGGGTGCCTGCTAAAGACACTGGGTGATCACTGCCCGTGTGTCTTGCCAGACGAGCCAACAAAGTTCTTTCAGATTCTGTTTCCAATCAGCTGAAGGGTCTTTTGATCAATTTGGGTAGAAATCATAAATATGCAAAGCATAGCTCCCTTAGTGTTAGCAAGTCTGAGCTGTGAATGCCAGTGGCTTTCAGCTCTTGGTGTTAGGCTCTCCGCAGTGTTTTGCTCCTGACAGCCAAAGCCAGCAGCTATCAGAGACTCTGGAACTCTTCTACCCCAGAGCCAGTAGCTACCCAGAGCTCTCTGAACTCTTTCAACAGCCAATGCTAGTACTCTTTGTTACTCCCTGCTATTCTTTAACTGCTCCTGGCCTTCACTATTAGCAGCGCTGGTTACTGGCTGCTTTTATTGACAGCAGCCTCAGTGTTACCAGCTCTTAATGCAACCAGTTCAGCCTTCAGTACTTAAGATAAAAATTATAAATAGGGAAAATAAAATCCATTTTAAAGGGGCTTTATTAGGTAGGACCTATGCTGCAGCATAAGAAAGGTCGGTACAGGAATCATTCTGATACGGGCAAGGGGGAAAGCTGCTTATATAGATCAAAAGGTGAGCTGGTGTGTGCATGCACAGTGTCCTGGTAACTAACCATAGGCTTTCTGCTTGGACACAGGTGGGGTAGGGGCCCCTTGTGGACTGGATTAGGAACATCTAAAGATACTGCCAAGGAATAGAGTCATCCAGAGTGACTGTGGGTGGTGTCATCTGGGCTGGAGCCGCTATAGAAGTTACCATAACCAAAGCAAAATATCTCCAAGAGACCATAGTGCACCTGATTTAGCACAACCAGGTGTGAGAACTTTGAGAAAAGCCATATTGAGATGTTTTTGGTACTGAGATGAACATCATTACCCTAAGTACCTGTATGACTGCACATATGGTATGACACTACATGATATACAACCAGAGAAATGTAAACTTGTATTACATTTGTGTACAATGAATCAAAATACATTCTGCTATCACATATACCTAATTAGAATAAATAATTAATAAAAAACTAAAGTTGTTTTGGTCAACTCTTTTGCTGCTTTGACTAAAACAGATGACAAGAACAATTTTAAGGAGCCTACTTTTTCTTCTATTAGGCGTAGGGTCTCTGGTCTAATTCCTAGGTCCTTGATCCACTTTGAGTTGAGTTTTGTGCATGGTGAGAGATAAGGTTTAGTTTTATTTTGCTGCATATGGACTTCCAGTTTTCCCAGAATCATTTGTTGAAGAGGCTATCTTTTCTCCAATGTATGTATTTGGTACCTTTGTCTAGTATGAGATAACTGTATTTATGTGGGTTTGTGTCTGTGTCTTCTATTCTGTACCATTGGCCTACATGTCTATTTTTGGTGCCAAAACCATGCCATTTTTTAAAATAGCAACTTTAAATAATGAAAGAGTACTGGGAGAAAAAAGACTAAATTCTAGCAAAAATAGTTTTGACAAATATTCTGAATCAACAATGGACCCCCAAATTGATGAGCTTTGGACAAACTCTTAACCCAAGGGAAGTCTTGGCCCCAGGCAGAGTTCGCCATCATTCACCCAAGGACTTGATCTGGTAGGAGGGCACAGGGGACCCCTCTTGTTACCTGGTGTGATTCTGAGTGCCTTCTCTGATGAAAGCAGATTTTTCTGGGTTTCCAGACTGGGTTCAAAAAGTATCAATGCAAAATGACTCTTTTTGAAAAGAAACATGTTTATTCTAAGTGAAAACTGAGTGACCCTGTCCCAGGAACACAGATTTAAGTTACACTAAATTACATATCACCAGGAAAGAGTTTATACAAATTTTCATAATCACAGAACAAAAGAAAGTCATAAATCACTACATTCACCAATTATGCCATTGGGCGGGGGCATCAAGTTATATAGGCTACAGCAACATATCTATTAGTCATGCAAATGTTAGGTCAGATACAAAAGGTAGGGTAATTGGTCTAAGCTAATCCAATATGATTTTGATTCTCAAATTAGAACATTCTATCTCTATATAATCACATGTTCTAGGTAACCAAGATCAAGCAGTCTACAGGATCTTTAACATAGATGCAGCTTCCTCAGAGAATTTCAATTCAAAAAAATAACACCAAATTTCAAATTCTACTCTGTAGTCTAAAATATGAAATAGAATATGATGCAGTGGGAAGATTACAGATCAATTTAGAACATGGATTGGACTCTGAGGCCTACCAAGTGTAAGAAAATGAAAAATCCTTTAACTTCTGAAAGTTTTTTCCTCTTCTGTAAACTGAGTTTGCAATTGCTACGGTTCTCTCAATTTTGAATAGCTGCCAATCTAACATATCCTAGAGTGTTTTTCTTGCATCCCCCACTCCCTGCCCATCTTTTTCTCAGGGCAGATGCACGATTATTAGACTCTAAGTCCTGTGTTTTCTTTTTTACCGAGTGCACACTAAGTCACTAGTATTCCCTTAATACTTACAGAATGAAAGAGTGACTGATTTTATGCAAATTGATGCTGTTTTTATTACAATGCAAAATAGAAAATATTTCTATTAGCAAGCAGTTTGCCCACATGACATAAATGTTTCTAACTGTAGAAAACACATGGCTTGGGGATCATGAATCTTTAATGGGTTTGAATTTTAAAGGCACTGGGATAAAAATAGCCCTTGGAACTCTCAAGTAATGTTGATTATACATTAAATTTTGCCATGCATCATAAAGATAATATGTCTCTATGAATTCCATTTCTATTTTGCATTATCTGCATCCTACATCGTTAACTCTTAATGAATGTGGCTTTTATTTGCTGTCCCAACATTAGAAATATTCATTTTTCTTCTTCAAATGCCTAAGTACTTTTTAATAAAGAGAAATTTTTTTTTTGGTATGCAATTCATATTTACAGCTGTGTTTTATACTCTTGAGTTTGTTATTGCTGAAACTAGAAGGATATGAAGTCCTCAGTATAAAAAAGAATTGGCCAGTATCTCATCATATTATACCTTTACCATAAGAGCAAGAATTGTTAGGAGAAAATACCCTGATATAAACTTTCTGGTGCATCAAGAAAGCATGAAAACAATATGATTCAAATTTTTGTAGGTTTATGGTTTATTCAAATTTTTGTAGGTTTCAAATACCATGCTATCCAGCAATATGGCAGAGCATAGGGTAATAAATTTAGGGCAGGGATCTCCTTCATTGATTCTTATGCCAGAGAGTGACTTCTTCGCAGCAAACAAGCATGAGACTGCATCTGCAGGGAAATAACTTGTAAACAGAAAATAGTTTTTCTATTGGATTGAATCCAAGGGCACTGTATTCCCAAGTTACATTCCCAGTCATTTTTTAAAAAATTTTATTTTATTTACTTATTTTAAGACAGTGTTTTTAGATTGATCTCAAACTTGAGATCCTTCTGTCTCTGGGATTACAGAAGCTGGGATTACACATGAGCACTATACCTACTACCATCTGGTTTCACAGGTGATAAATGTTATCACTATGGCATGAGACCACAACTACTTAAATAAGCAAAGGCACTGATAAGATCTGTGTCCCATCTATTTAATGAATAAAAAAAATTACATGCAAAGATACCACTTAATTGACAAGGAATGTAAGGCTTGATTCCACATATTTAAAATATAATTACCATATTCAGAGAATTACCATTTCATACCTCAAGCCAACTGTGTAACTCTAGTCTTACACATCAAAAGGCTCTACTGCTAAGAGTAAAGGAATCCAGAGAATTTTCATTTGTTGTGTTTTCGTGATACTGGGGATTGAACCCAGGAATACTCTACCAGTGAGCTACATCCCTAACCATTTTCTTTATTTTATTTTGAGACAGGATCTAGCTATGTTGTCCAGGTTGATCTTGAACTTGCAATCCTCTGACTCATCCTCCTGAGTTCATGGGATCAGAGGCTTGTATCACAATACTGCCTCAGAGAATTTTAATCCATTGTTCTATCTTGATGAAGACTCACTTTGCCTTCTGGACAAGGACCTCAAAATATTTCCTCTAATATTTAATTTGTACATATAATTACACCTAATAGTATAATTTGTTATTATATATTCATACATTCACATGATATTACAATGTAGGTTGGCCAATGTCATTCCCCAGTTTTTCCACTTTCCTTCCCCTTTTCCCTACCCTTTGGTTCTTTCCTCTAGTCTAATGGCCTCACTTCCATTTCCATGAGACCCATCTACTTTTCTTTTTCTTTTTCTTCTCTAGCTTCCACATATGAGAGAAAACATATGACCCTTGCCTTTCTGAGTTTGGCTTATTTTGCTTCATATAATTCTTTCAAGTGCTTTCTATTTTCCTGCAAATCACATAATTTTATTCTTCCTTATGGAAAACAAAACTCCATTATGTATATATACCACATTTGCTTTATCCATTCATCATCCATTGATGGGTTGTAGTTTGGCTACTGTGATTGTGCTGCTTTTAAGATGGGTATGAATGAATCATTAGAGTGTGATAACTAATTGTTTAGGATAGAGACCAAGGAGTGGTATAGCTAGGTCATATGATGGTTCCATTTCTAATCTTTTAAGGAACTTCCATGCTGATTTCTATAGTGATTGTATTAATTTACAATCCAACTAGAATGTGTTCCTTTTTCTCCATATCCTCTCCCACATTTAGTATTGTTCTTTTTTTTTCGATGGCTGCCATTTTAACTGGAGTAACTAACATAAAATCTCAGTGTAGTTTTGATTTTCATTGTCCCAATTGCTAAAGATGTTGAACATTTTTTCATATATTGTTGTCTATTTGTTTTTCTTCTTTTAAGAAGTGTCTGTTTGGCTCATTTTCCCATTTACTGATTAGGTTATTTGCTGCTTGAGTTCTTTATATATTCTGTATAATAGTCCTCTGTCAGAAGAGTAGCTAGGAAATATTTTCTCTTATTCTATAGGTTCTCTTTTCATATTCTTGCTGCTCTTACAGTGCAACCTCGATGTTTTTTTTTTTCAAACCCAGTCATTTGTTTCACCAGCTTAGTCACATAAATATCCTACATGCAGGAATGGAAGAGGCCTCCTCCATCCTGTAACACCAGGTATTAAAGTATTGTTCCAACTCACTTGTTTCCTAGCCAGATAAGGCACAAGAATTACTCATTCACTCCAAATAGAGTTTAGAAGCAATTGCATCACAGTACTGAGAGTTAATAAAGAAGAAACATTTTTATAAGTTAAAAACTAAACATATTTCTGCCCACAAATACAACAGGGTTACTGAGAGAGTACATTTGGGAGTTTTAGACATTTGGATTGTAATAAAAGAGTATCAGCTTCAGAAAGATCATTTTATAAATAAGTCATCTCACTGACAACCAAATGTATCCCCCAGTACCACAAATTTTCTCTTGCTTTCTAATATGTTGATTTGTCTTCTCCCTGTGCATTTGTCTCCATCCTTTCAAAGAAAATTTAAATACAATATATATATAACAACAGGTGACATTGCTTCAGTACACTATAGTATCACCTCTTTTTATTTTTCAAACATTCGTTTGTTTTGGTAGCATCCTTTTGGAGCCCAAGGAGAAATTAAAAGCATCTACAATATCATGTTATGATACCATCATTCATTTATTCTTTATAAATTCATTTTAATTAGTTATACATGACAGTAGAATGCATTTTGATATATCATACATAATGGAGTATAATTTCTCATTCTTCTGGTTATACATGATCTAGACTCCCAGCAGTCGTAGAGTTATATATGTATATAGAGTGATAATGTCTGATTAATTCTACTATCCTTCCTATCCCCATACCCCTTCCACTCCCTTCACTTCCTTCTACTTAATTTAAAATAACTTTATTCTTCCCTAGCCATCCTACACATTGTGAATTAGCATCCACATACCACAGAAAATATTCAGCTTTTTATTTTTTGAGATTGGCTTATTTCATTTAGCATGATATTCTCCAACTCCACCCATTTACTAGAAAATGACATAATTTCATTCTTCTTTAAGGCTGAGTAATATTCCATCATACATACATACCACATTTTTTTTTTATCCATTCATCTGGTGAAAGGCACCTAGGTTGGTTCTATAGTTTAACTATTGTGAATTGAGCTGCTATAAACATTGAGTTGGCTGAATTGCTGTAATATGATGGTTTTAAGTCCTTTGGGTATAAACAAAGAAGTGGGATAACTGGATCAAATGGTGGTTCCATTCCATGTTTTCTGAGGAATCTCCATATCACTTTCCATAATGGTTGCACCAATTTGCATTCCCACCAGCAATGTATGAGTGTACCTTTTTCCCGATATTCTTGTCAATATTTATTGTTTGTATTCTTGATAATTGCCATTCTGACTGGGGTGAAATGAAATGTTAGAGTAGTTTTGATTTGCATTTCCCTAATTGCTAGAGATGTTGAACACTTTCTCATGTATTTGTTCATCAATTGCATTTCTTCTTCTGTGAGGTGTCTGTTTAGTTCCTTAGTCTGTTTATATGCAATATATCAGTATATTTAGTAAATCTTTACCTTTGTAGATTGCATACTAGTGGTTAAGTGCTCAGGATCTAACTTTGTGTGGGCTGTAATTCATGATACTTAGCAACTGTGTGACCATCAACATGATATAACAACAGGTGACATTGCTTCAGTACACTATAGTATCACCTCTTTTTATTTTATTTATTTTATTTTATTTTTATTTATCACCTATTCTTTTGTAGTCCTAAGTTCCTTTTCCTAAAGAGAGAAATTATAATGGTATTTACCTCACAGAGCTCTTAAAATTCAATGAAAGTAATAGATACAAATTCTTCAAATTTTAGCTTAAAAGAGATCAATTTTTATACCTTTGATCATATACCTTTCATACCTAAGTGGATTTTTAGTCATTTAAAGTCATCATCCAGATAAGGAACTTGCACACTGAGAACAATTATATCTTTACTAAGACATCCAGGGATTTAATAGAAGAATCACAACTAGAGAAAAGTCTTTTTACATTTCTATTCTTATTCTACTTATAAAATAATGTGTTAAAAAAGTGCTTTCTGCTTCCCGGTTGCCGTGTGCTGAGCTGTTTCCTCTGCCATTTTCTTCCAACAGAATGTTCTGCTTCATCTCAGACCCAGAGCTATTGAGTCAGCTGACTATGGACTGAACCTCAGAAAGTGTGAGCCCAAAATAAATTTTTCCTCCTCTAAATTAAAGATGTAAAAACCCAACACAGATTCTGTAAGGTTAGTAAAAATCCATGGATATTAAATGAAACTGAGAAAGAAACACTATTCTCCCACTCATTTCACCAACTCATTACTTATTTCAGGAACTATTGCAAAATATATATTGATGATGAAATACTTCAATGTTTATAACTGGAAAAGAATATAAGACAATACATCATGAGATAAAGTGTGTTCAGGAAACTGATAAAATGAAAAAAATGCCATAAAAGGTAAGGAAGAAACATTCTTCCAGGTTAAGCCTTAGTTGTAACCAAATTCAGATTCACTGTACTTTTTGGAGGATCCTAAGAACTTCCAATAGACTCTCAACCCTCAGAATGTGGTCACTTCTGGCAAGGAAACACTCATTCGTCCACTGTCTCAGTCCCTGGCTGTGCCTGCATTTGCTCAAGATGACTTATACTTGTATTTACCCCTAGAGATTCATCCCCCCTACAGTTCTTCTCTAAATAAGTTTAAAAATATATAAATACCCAACATTTATATAGAAATATAACTCTAGCTCACAAAGAAAAAAATCTTTACCCACTTAAACTGTGAACTCCACAAGGATGAATTAGGACCTTATTTTGTTTTTTAACCACTGTTTCACCATCAACTAGCATAGTGTTTTGTACATAGGGGTCTATTGCAAATATCTACATGATTTTGAAAATGATCTTATAAAAGCTTGAGTGTTTGTAACTAGTATGTGAATCTTCATATACATAAAATTATAAAATTAGTTTATTGATTTGTCCGTTAATATGTGAAAACAACTGGATAGACTTCCCACAAATTTGAACATCTTTGGGATGTTCATACTTAAAATATGGGCAAACATTAGAGCATACCTCAAATAAATACACTTTCATTAAGAGTAGCTAAGACTACTGAGTATGGTGGTATAGACCTGTAATCCCAGTTTCTAGGGAGGCTGAGGCAGGAAGATCACAAATTTGAGACAATTTAATGTCTCAGAATAAAAATGTCTTGGGTGCATTTCAGGGGTACAGTGTCTCTGGGTTCAATCCCTGGTACCACACACACACACACACACACACACACACACACACACACACACAAACTAAAATTGAAGTTTAACAAAGGTATACTCTTTTGATATATGATTTTCAACTTTAATTGGAAGATATATATCTATCTATATGTATATATATAGATAGATAGATAGATAGATAGATAGATATCTATATATGTAGCCATATGTTGTGGTCAAAAATAATAAGCATTGGTTTAAGATATGCAACTCTAGTCAAAAATCACCAATACAAAAGTTCTTCATGATAAGTGTTGGTATGTTCTAAATATGATTCTACATTATGGAAGCAGACCTTAAAAACCCCCATGAAGGTTATTTTTTCTTTGGTTTGTGGTACTGGGAATTAAACCCAGGGCTTCATGCATGCTAGGCAAGCACTTTACCACTGAGATATGTATCCAACCCTTTTACTTTATTTTGAGACAGGGTCTTCCTAAGTTGTCCAGGCAGTCATTGAATTTATAATCAGTCTACCTCAGTCTCCTGACTAGCTAGGATTGTAGATGCATGTCCCCATGCCCAGCATGACACTTATTCTTAAGGGTTTACTAGCCAAAGAGAATAGACAATCTCTAAGGCAATATAAGGTCTAAATTTTTATAATGATCTCTGCCCCTTATCTGATACAAGATTACAAGACCTCTAATGCCCAATTCATCCATTACATGCTCATCTTGGAGCTCTGAGTGGCTTCTTGCTTCCAACCTATGTAACTGACTAGTCAGAGTTGTGCTACGCCCTTGGGTTATCTTTAGCTCCCACTGATGTCCTTGTAGCCCTTGGCAGAAGTATCCCTGTCCATAGATGGAGAAGTAGACAAAACATAAAAACTGGGCATTAGGCCAAGCTTCGTTATTTCCACAATGCATGACTTTTTATAAGCCATTTAATTTTTCAGACCCATGTGTGTTCTCAAATGCAAATGTGTAAATTATTTCATTAAAGTTTTTTTCTAAATCTAGGCCTTATTTTTCATTCCAGTTGGAATAAGAAAAGTTTGGAGATGGTAATCAGGAGGAGCTTCACAAAGAAGCTTTTCTATGCTCCTTAAAGTAAAAACAGGACTGAAACTAGTCTAGATTGACAACATAGTGTGGAGAGAGCAATGTTGATTCAGGTACAAAGGTGGAAAAGTACCAGCCAGTGCCTATTCTAGACATTGGTAAATGATCATTGGTATTTTATTCATGAGAGTAAACTGATTACTAATAAGAGATTATAAAAGCTAAGTTTACTCAATATAAAGAGCCTTTCCTTTATTATGTAAACTGCCCACTCCTTTGCAGTTAAAGTATCCTTTTAAAATGGAGCATCAAAAGTACATTATACAACATATAGTTTTATAAAACATCCTGAGTCTACAAAACTAAACATTGGCAGCCATAGAATGTCGTTTAGAATGTTTCCTGAAGTATTACTAGTCCATGAAAAAAATCTTGAAATCTCTTATGCAAATAAAAGACAAACAATTTTGTACTTTAGTATCTTTGGTTGACTATATGATTTATAAGAGAATATGAAGGCCATTGATGTCGTCATTAACATCACTTTATTAGAAAGGAAACAAAGGATCAGGTATGTCAAGTTCTTTTCCAAAAGTTTAATTTTCTTTACTTTACAAATTAAAGGCACATATTTCTAATCACTTAAATGTTGAGAGTATTAAAAAGTATTAAGTTCTTACCCAATAATCTTGGTGACAACATCTGGAATAGGGATAAAATCAATTTTATCTGGCATTAAGGGGTCAAGGTGAGATGTAATTTAGAGCAGAATGACTTTCTGAAAATTCTCTGTGAAACTATGTGGCCTTGAGTTGTAGACACATGTAAGACTTGGGTCAAAAGGGAATTATTTTTAAAAAGTACTGATATATGACTTATTTTTTAATAAATTATAAGAAAACCTACAGAAGAATGGCATATGCAAAAGGGTAAATAACTAAGCAATATAATCAATGACAACGAAAGTTACTAACAAAATGGCATGAGTTTTTTGGTTTCAGACATATCCAGGTTAATATCTCAAATACATCCCTTGGCAGTTCTAGTTGTTTGGTAAAATAATATAAGATCTTAAAAGAAGCCAAACAAGTACTAGAAGAAAACATTGATGAATTACTCTTTAAACTCAATTTATCACTTTCCTTTAGGAGATTACATGTGATTTGGATAGGGCATTGCCTTCTCTGGTGAAAACATAGGTTAGTGAGCAAAACTAGTCTAGTAAGTCTTTCTTTTATAGAATTTTAATCAGTATTAATATCTTTATTTTATATCATAACATCTTTAAATAAGAAGGGGGACAGATAGATACAAATTTCTTAAGTCCTTTCCTCCCTGAAAAGGCAGAAAATAATGAAAGAAAAAAGAAAGAAAGAAAGAAAGAAAGAAAGAAAGAAAGAAAGAAAGAAAGAAAGAAAGAAAGAAAGAAAGAAAGAAAGAAAAGAAAGGAGGACTGAGGGAGGGAGGAAGGGAGGAAGGGAAGGGAAGAAGGAGACCTCACACCGAGAAATTACATCTGGACTCAAGCAAACAAATGGTAATGACATATTTGAATTTTGAAGGCAGTAGGGAGCTTGTAACTTAAAGATTTGAAACTTGAAAACAGTGGTAAAGTTAGAAATAGTAAATAATAAATACAGAAGAAGGAAGTCATCTGAACCTGGATAAACAATGAGTTCTGCTTTGAAGTATTTTAGTGGATATCGAGGATGAGCCATTCATTTTGTAAAATTGTGCAACACAACAGTCACAGTAAATAGCAGATGGAGTGGGGAAGTGGTCATTCTAGGACACATAGAAGCAGTACATTGTCTCCCTGCTGTGCTCCTCACATACTTTCTACTCTGAACTTCACACTTTGGCACTATTCCCTCATTTACCTTTTAGTATTACGTTGTAAATTCAGTAAAGTAATTTGCTATCTTGACCAAGTTGTACTGATAATTGCAAAGTTCTCATTTGTGTATTTCTTCAAACATACATATTAAATTTCAATTGTTGCTTATAACTTGTTATGGTTTAAATGTGAAGTGTCTCCCAAAAGCTCTTGTGTGAGGCAATGCGAGAAAGTTTAGAAGTAAATTGATTGGGTTATAAAAATGTTATCCTAATTAGCTAATTAATTTCCTGATAGGGATTAACTGGGTGGTAACTGTAGGCAGGATATGCCTAGAAGAGATGAGTCACTGGGGCATGCCTTTGGGGTTTATATTTTGTCCTTCCTGAGAGGGGTCTCACTCCCTTGTTCCTGGTGTGATATCTTGAGCTACTTTCTTCCACCCACAAACTTCTATCATGATGTCTTTCCTCATGTTGGGCCCAGAGCAATAGAGCCAGAAGTAAAAAGACTGAGATATCTGAAACTGTGAGTTCCCAAATAAACTTCTATTCTAAAATTATTCTTGCTAGGTCTTTTGGTCATATCAGCTAAAAAGCTGACTAAAACAGAAATTGGTATCAGGAATGGGGCTATTGCTGTGACTAACATGACCATATGGTTTAGGTAATTTTGGAGCTTTTTGGAATTTGTGGGAGAGATTTTGTGATTGTATAGATGCAAGCTAGAAAAGTTTTAGATTATAGTAAACAGTTTAATAGGCAATTCTGGTGGAAACTCAGAAGACCAGAATGTTGTTAGGACTGTGGTCAGTACAGACTGATCTTAAGAGCTTTCGGAGGAGAAAGAGGACTCTATTGGGAGTTGGACTACAGGTCATTAATGTTATGTTCTGGCTAAGACATCTACATTTGCTCATGTCCCGAGGCTTTCTGTGATGCTTAATTTAAAGGTAATGAACTAATTAATCTGGCAGAAGAAATGTCAACACAGCACATCTTTCAGGGAATAACGTGTGTTACTAGAAGCTTTTAGCCAAGTTTATTGTGATAACCAAGAGCAGAAAACAAAGCAGAAATATTTTAAAAATTTGCAGTTAGACCAGAAAACTGTAAGTAAAGCTGGGGCAAAGGAATATGTGGTTGTTAAATATAATAAAACTACTAAAGAAATGCTAAAGACTTTGCCCAGAAAGAAAGAATAAGAAAGATGGCTTATGGGCATCTCAGGAATTGGCAAGACCACACCCATCTCAGGCTCAAGGTGTAAAAGTAAAAATTCCTTTGAGAAGAGCTCAGTGGGGCACTGGGCTTCACAGGGTGGCCTAGAAAGCAGTTTCACCATGCTCATTCATGCAGGCACACAGAAGCTGCTGCAGTCAAGGTCCCAGGAGGCTTGATTACTGCTCAAATTGGCAGGGGAACTTGGTGTCAATCTTGTGGTGCTGGTTCTTTAGGAATGCAGGAAGCTGGAGATAGGGGATCATGGAGGTTTCCACCAAGATTTCAAAGGAAGGCCTGGGAGGCCAAGTGGATTGCAACAGGGTCAGAGTCCCTATGAGTTGCTGCTGAAAGGGTGATGTGTGGAGATATGAGGCAGAAGCCAAAGCTTCAGTGGAGACCCCCACGATTAAAAAATGCCTGTAATGAAGAAAATATTCCAAGAAAACCTGCAGAAATTGAACTGAGACAAGTCAACAGAGGCTATGTGGGCTGTGACCAAAGAAATCATAGGGGTGGATACACAAGCCCTTTAGAGAGAACATCACAATGCTGAGTGCTCCAGATGCCAGACATGATACTATAGGATTTGTTTGCCCAGCTGAATTAGTCCCATCCCTTCTTTATATGCTCCTATTTCTCCCTTACAGAAGAGTAATATTTACTCTGTATCTTTGTATATTGGGCATATGTAACTTGCTTTTTTTTGGAGGGGGTGCCAGAGGTTTAACTCAGGGACATTTGACTACTGAGCCACATCCAGGGTCTCACTGAGTTGCTTTACACCTTAGCTGGCTTTGAATTTGCCAACCTCCTCTCTCAGCCTTTAAAGACACTGGGATTATTGGCTTTTGCAACTGTGTCCATCTTACTTTTGAGTTTTTAAGGGCCCACACTGAGAATTTTACTTGAATTTCAGAAGAGACTTTGGACTTGTACTTTTGGGAAAGCCTAGAACTGATGCGGCTATGGGGACACTTGAGATGGACTAAATATATTTCACATTGTTAGATGGGAATGAGCTTTTGAGGACCAATGGTGGAATGCTATGTTTTAGATATGTGGTGTTCCCTCAAATCTCAGGTGTGAGACAATGCAAGGAAGTTTAGAGGCGAAATAATTGTGTTCTGAGAACCTTAACATAATTAGTGCATTAATCCCCTGATAGAGATTAACTGGGTGGTAACTGTAGGCAGGTAGGGTATGGTTGAAGGAGATAGATCAATGGGAATGTGCTTTTGGGGTTTATATTTTTTCATGGTGAGGAGAGTGCTCTTGCTCTCTTTTTTTCTCTTGTTTCCCTCCCCCACCCTCTCTCTCTCTCTCTCTCTGCTTCCTGGTATAATGTCCTGAGCCACCTTCCTCCACTTCCCTCTTCTTCCATTATGTTACCACAAGCTCCAAGGAATGGAGCCAGCTGTGTATGGACTAAGACCTCTGAAACCTTGACTTCCTAAGTAAACTTTTCCCCTAAAATTGTTCATCAGGTCTTTTTGTCATAGCAAAAACTGACTAAAGCATTACTCAAAGTGTCTGTCATATCACATCTTCCTAAACATGACATCCTATCTGCAGACAGGTCTAGAACTGGCTGCTGAATGTAAAAGCAAAGGACCCAAAGGTCTAAAGACAGTAAAATCAAAGGATTACAATATTTAAAAGGACCTCAGTAAAGAAGAGAATGGGAGTTCTAATGTTGGTAGTAGATAAAAAAATACAGTAGAAGTGTTCTGAAATAGACCAGGTATTCTTGAGGATCAGTCTCAGTATAAAACTACAGCTGTGTATAGATGAAATTTTATTGAAATAAATATTGATTATGAGGTCAAGAGAATACCCATTTGGATAGTGAGGTTTCTCACAATGATGGCAGAAGCTGGGATAGACAGGAAGTATGTGAACCAGGTTTGGGGAATAATTAAGAGATTAGAAATAACATTAGCAAGACATACTATTCAAACTTTTGTCATAGCAATATTTTTCTCAGGAACTCCATATTGTCAACAATCAAATAAAGTTGCTGCTCCAGCTTTACAGGATTATATTTGAATGTGAAAGCCAGACACAGTGCCATACACCTACAATCCTACCACTGGCGATGCTGAAGCAGGAGGATTGTGACTTTGAGGCCAGCCTGAGCAACTTAGTGAGACCCTGCCAAAAATAAATATATAAGGGCTGGGTTGTAACTCAGTGGTAAAGAATATCTGAGTTTAATGCCTAATAAAAAAAGAAAGAAAGAGAAAGAGAGAAAAATAAAGAATCAAACAAATATAAAAAAAGTAGAAAGCTGACAGCTGGTGTCAGATAAAGATATTCTTCTTGCTTCTGTTTCTAAGTAACATTAGGCTGGTCTTTAAAATCTGGTACAAAGATGATCCTCTTTATTTAAATCAAAGATCAGTAAATCCTTTCTGTGAAGATATTCAAGGTTTCAGGAGAAAGAACATGACATTTGAAAAGAAATATCAATTTTGTTAATAATATGCACCCAAATAATAATAATATACAAAAGTGGGTTTTACATTGACATGCCAACTGGGTAAAATGCCTATTCCTAATAAAACTGCCTCATTGGCCTTCTAACATAGACCTCATAGTATTTTATTGTGTAAAGGGAATTTGTTTTTCATATTCACATATCAGGCAGTTCATTCAGTCTGATAGCAGGAAAAGGAAAATGTGAGCTTAAAGCAGAGAAGAATTTAAGAGAGCTTTCCTAAGAATTTCATTAATTGAATAAACTCTTGTGAGAAAAATGAACTCTACTCATGGATGCTGCCAGGCGATGATTGGTGAGAGGAAGTGAGAGACAGTTTTGAGGGACCTAGAGGCCAACCAGAAATACTTTATCACTCAAAAGTGAGTAGCTTAATTTCTCCGTGAATTGAACCTCAGAATGGATGACTTTTGAATAGAGCATTATATCAATAGGGAAATCCACAGGCTGTCAAGTGAAGGAAATTGTTATCTTCCATGTTTCTCATTTCAAGAAAGTGGCTTATTATTCTACCCAAGCACATAAAATTCCAATCAAAGTTTGAGATACTTAGAATAATTATGAGATACTTATTCCAATACTATACAATTAATAGGATGTGCAATGTATTTAATGGACAAGTAGCAAAATAAAAGACATGCTTACCAAATATTTTTCTACTTACCTCCTAGCAATTTATCTGGGTGCAGCTTTATCCAATTAAATCATTACCACCATCAAAGGGTAAAATGTAGTTAATATCACACAGGATGGTGGAAGTAATTAGAATTGTAGAGTCTTTCTTCCTCCTTCTCTCTCTCTCTCTCTCTCTCTCTCTCTCTCTCTCTGTTTCTTTCTTTCTTTCTTTGTAATGAGGATCAAATTAAGGATGCCTTACCATTAAGCAATATCTCTAGCCCTTTTATTTCTTATTTTGGAAATGGTCTCACTAAGTTGCAGAGATTGGCCTCAAATTTATGATCTTCCTGACTCAGCCTCCCAAGTTACTGGGATTAATCACACATATGCACCATTGCACCCAACAGGTATTATCTTCTCTGATAAAAAAATGTAGCTATCACATAACAATAGCTCACAGTTAAGTTGCCTACTAAAAGAGGAAAACTAGTAATATATTAAAGAGAAAAATCCACTAAACCATATTTTGTACATACTGACTCCTAATATTTCAAGAAACAATTTGACACATGTTCAGTGTCCAGAGTCAAATTGTCATTCAGAATCATGAGTTGAAAATGTGGTACATATACATAATGGATTATTATTCAGCAATAAAAGAGAATAAAATTATGGCATTTGCAGGTAAATGGATGGAATTGGAGAACATTATGCTAAGTGAAGTAAGCCAATCCCAAAAAACCAAATGCCGAATGTTCTATCTGATTAGTGGATGCTGATACATAGGGGAGGTGGGAAGGGGAAACATAAGAGAAATGGAAGAACTCTGGACGTGGCATGGGGGAGGTGGGGGGTGGGAAAGGGGAATGGGTATGGTAAAGATGGTTGATTCAGAT
>CM053411.1:16993030-17081999 GCA_028644305.1 Xerus rutilus | reverse complement strand
TTTACAGGCAAATGGATGGAACTGGAAAGCATTATGCTAAGTGAAGTAAGCCAATCCCAAAAAACCAAATGCCGAATGGTCTCTCTGATTAATGGATACTGATGAATAAGGGAGGTGGGAATGGGAAACATAAGAGAAATAGAGAAACACTGGACGCGACATGGGGAAGGTGGGGGGCAGGAAAGGGGAATGGGTATAGATCATTTCTTTTTTATCTTTTTTTCATTTTCTTTGTGTCATGTTTTTAGAAATAGAAACCAGTCTACCAGATCATTTCTGTATGCTGGAATTCACTGACTTCTGAGATGTTCTAACTCCATAAGATTGTTAGTGCTAAGAATAGGATAGTCCCAGCAAACTGGAATAATTGGTTACCCTAGCTAATGGACATGTTCTTTGGGGAATAATAAAAAGAGGCAATTTTTGTAACCTTTGGGGAACATTTCCATAATCTCAGACTCTCTCATTCAGGGCCTTATAATGTAATCACTCCCAGTGGTCTTAAAAGCATTTCATTTTATTAAGAAGCATAGCAAAATTTTTATAAGGTAATAAAATCATTTTTAGTTATATCTCTCTCACTCGATTTCCAACCATAAATAGAAATTCCATTTTGTATTGTTATTGACAGATCATGTACTATTTTATTCTTTCCACTAACTTTTTTTTTAATACTGAAGAATAAAAACATTATGATATCCAAATCTATGGTATCATTGTATGCCCTAAGTATTAAAATGTCTTTCATACATGGACAAAGATGAGATACCAATATTACCAAAATAACAGTAATTCCACAATATTATCTGATGGGAAGCCCTTATTCATATTCACTCAATTTGATATTTACTATCTGTTAATGTCATACTGAGTTGAAAATATCTAGGATTTTTTCCAATTTTTTTCTCATATAACTATATTTAATGGTAAATTGTCTTAAGTTGACCCTCATTTCTCTTAATTTTCATACTTCCCATGTTTTATATTTCTTAAATTCAAGGTGAAGCTGTGTGTGGTAGTGTACACTTGTAATTCCAGCAACTCAGGAGCCTGAGGATGGAAGACCACAAGTTTGAGGCCAGCCTCAGCAAATTATTAAGGTCCTAAATCACTTAACAAGAACTTATCTCAAAGTAAGAAATAATAAGAGCATAAGAGCAAGGGCTGGGGAATGTGGCTCACTGGTGAAGTGTCCCTAAGTTCTATCCTCAGTATTTAAATAAATAAATAAATTCAAGTTGAAATTTTCAGTATTGTCAATTTTTTTTTCTTTGCTTTATTTGAGATTGAGCCCAATCTTTCTTATTTTTTATTTTAAGACAGTCTTGCTAAATTGCCCAGGCTGGCTTTAAACTTGAGATCCTCCTCCTTCAGCCTCCTAAGTGTCTGGGATTATGGGAGTGTATCATCACACCCAGCTCAGAATTGTCTTTGTATTTACAAATTCTGACTTAAGATATATCCAATGTACAGACTATCTGGTCTATTAGGCTCATGACTGTACTTATAAATTCCAATGTGCCCAAGTTATCCTTGCTCACATGTATCTGTTTTCTTTCATTCATTTTTGTTGGTAATTCATATATTATCTGTATTTATAATTTTCTTTTTTAAACTAATTTTTAACTGATACATTAAACAAATTGTTCATATTAATGAGGTGATGTGTAAAATGTTTTTGTTTTTTTTTTGGTACCAGGCATTGAACTCAGGGGTACTCGACCACTGAGCCATATCCGCAGCCCTATTTTGTGTTTTATTTAGAGACAGGGTCTTACTGAGTTACTTAGCTCTTCGCTGTTTCTGAGGCTGGCTTTGAATTTGCGATTATCCTTTCTCAGCCTCCCAAAGTGCTGGGATTATAGGAATGTGCCACTGTGCCAGTTATCATTTCTTTATGGTGAAAACTTTTGAAATACTATCTTTGAGAATTTTAAAATGTACTATACATTATATTATATATAGTCCATTTACTGTGTGATAACTTCTTGTTCCCATTTAACTGTAACTTGGTACCTATTGATCAACTTTTCCCCTTTCTTTCCTCTTCCCTATACCCCCAGTATCTGGTAATCACTGTTCTACACTCAACTTCTGTGATATCAATTTAGATTCCACATATGAGTGAAATCATGCAGTATTTGACTTTCAGTTCCTGGCTTATTTATTTAATTTAACAAAAATCATTAGTTCCATTCATGTTGTTAGAAATTACAGAATTTCATTTTTTATGGTCTAATGAGTATATCACTAATTTTTTTATCCACTTATTAGCTGATAGACCTTTAGGTTGTTTTCATTCCTTGGTTATTATTTATAGTGCTATAATAAAAACTGAACTGTAAAACTCTGTTAGACATAATGATTTCATTTCCTTTCAATATACATCAGGTAATTTCTACCAGGATCGTATGGTAGTTCCAGTTTTTATTTTTTAAAAAGCCTTCATATTTTAATTGTTTTATATGCTCTTTTGCTATTGAATTTTTGGAGTTACTTATATTTACAGTTTATTTTTCCCATAATCATGTTATTGTAATAACTGTTGGTTCTATACTTATCTGCTTATCCTTATACTTTAGGAATTAAATTATATTCATTTTATTGTCATATTTCACATATTTTTTTGCTGAGTGTATACTTTTGTCCTCATTTTTGCAAATACTAGCTATCAATTTGAGTGATAGTTTTCATCATACTTTAAAATTTTCATTCTCAACTGGAAAGATGGCACATGCTGGTAATCACAGTGAGTCAGGAGGCTGAAGCTGGAAGATCTCAATTTCAAAGCCAGCTTCAGCAACCTAACAAGGCCCTAAACAACTTAGTGAGACCCTGTCTCAAAAGAGGAAAAAAGAGGTGGGAATGTAGCTCAGTAGTATAGTTACCCTGGGTTCCATCTCTAGTACTGGGGGAAAAAAATTCATTCTCAGGTTCAGCTTCAAAAAACTTAACAAATAACATTTTTGGTGTTTACACTTGCCATAGTTTGGATTTAAAATTGTTCTCCACTGCCTTTCTGAGGTGCCTGCTGAGAGTGAGGCTAGCTTAGTTCCAGCTTGACTCATGTGTTCTTTCAGTTGCATTTATTTCCTCAGGTTGTGTTCATTTCAAACAAGGCAATGGATTGTAAGCAAACCTTAGGCAATTGGCGGGGCTTCTCTCAGGCCCTGTCCACAGGCGGGGGGTCCACAAACTTTGGTCTTGCAATGTGCACTGGACTTTGATCTTGGATAATACCTGAAGCACTTTTGGGCCCTGTTACCAAAGAACTCTAAATCCAGAGTCTCTCCTCTTTACTCATTCCTTGATCCTACCAGGACACAGCTTTGGCCCCTGCTTGCTTCAGCATTTTCTATTCATATTTTATCTGACCCATGGAAATATTTTTCTTGCTTATGGTTAAATCATTTCTTTTTATTTCATTTTTACCTACTGTTAGTCCTGCCATTTCTGAAGGGAAAGGATCATTTAAATACATGAGTGATATTTGTATCTAGGCCAGAAGTCCTGTGTTTTTTTTGTTTTTTTTTTAAGATTCCATTATAATCCTTAGAATTCAGCAGCAAAATATCCTCAAAATGTCTGTGGCTTCTTCATTCCTCGGTTCACTTCCCAACAGTCTGCACTGTGTGTTCAATCCCTAACAATTTATAAAAACTCCTCTAGGAAACTCACCCATGATCTCTGCATGCCCCGCTATCACGTGAATGTTTCCATCTTCAACCTCTGCAACAGTGTGTATTTGCCAGACTCCCTCTGCTTTGAATGGCTTTTCCTACTATGATTTTCATAGTTCACACAAGTTATGATCCAGGCATGTTGAATCAAAAAAAAAAAAGTTAGGTAGGCCTTTTTATTGTACTAATATATAACAATTTATTTGTCATAGAGCAGAGTGAAGATTACTTTACACTAAAACTTTTTTGTGTGTGTGTGGTACCAGAGATTGAACTCAGGGGCACTCGACCACTGAGACACATCCCCAGCCCTATTTTGTGAGTTATGTAGAGACAAGGTCTTACTGAGTTGCTTAGCACCTCGCAGTTGCTGAGGCTGGCTTTGAACTCACGATTCTCCTGTTTCAGCCTCCCAAAGTGCTGGGATTACAGCGTGTGCCACTGCACTCAGCTACCTTAAAACTTTTAAATCAATCTATAGTAGGGACAGATGAGGCAAGGCACATAAGATAGCACAAAATAGTTTTATTTGGCTGTAGCCAGGTTCAGAGGGCAAAGCTTTCGCTGTAATCAATTAATCCCCCTGAATGCCAAGTTCAGGCAGTTTCAGGACTTCATACCCAGTGTGTAAGGGGAGGGGCTCAAAAGTTCACAGTTTGCAGAAATTCACACAAAAGTTGCTTTTTCTTTCACTGTTCTGAGCAAGTTAACCCTTCAAGGAGAGTGCCTAAGAAGAGAAGGGCTTCTTGTCCCCTTTCTTTCCTCCCCCTGCCAGCTGTTACCAGAGCCCAATTTGTAACATCTTCTCATTTTATCTTTGAAATATAAACATCTCTGTGAATCTCCAGCTCAAGGTCAGAGGCCTTGTTAAAAGATCAGTCTTTCTTATTACACTTTGCATTTATAAACATACTTCCTGTTTAAAAAACAAAAACAAAAACTTTTACAAATCATTATACTGTTAGTACACTAGAGAGTCCATAAATGTTTGTGAAAAACTAGTAATGGAGTGTTCAGCACCTGGCGTGCTGATATCTTCAAGGCCAGTGGCCAAGTAAGATAGAGCAACAGGAAATTGGAAGTTTAACTACATTGAACTGTTTTGTAGAGACTCTTTTGCTAATAGACCTAAGATCAATTATGAAGATTTCTGGAGAAGCTTAATTAAGATTTTCTGTGGAGGAGGGCGTGCCACTACAAATCAGTATCTTTCTACTAATTGTATAGAACAAAATTAATCACCATTCTTTTTCTCCTAAGGAGTTAAGCAGAATTTTGACATGTGAAGAATATGAAAAATGGGCCCCAAGAAACTTCCATTACTCTTCCCCTACCTGCCCTGCCCTGCCTTGTCCTACCCTAAATCAGCCAACTCCTCCCATGACCTGGCACTGGCAACCAAAAGAGCCAGCCAAAAGCACCTAACTCCTCCTATGACCTGGCTCTGCTAAGGCCCTGTAAAAGCCTGACCCTTTTGGTGGCTCGCTGCCATTTTCCCCAGAAGATGTGCCTCTCCAATGCTGAAAAAAGATCTTGGGTCCATGAGGTCTCCCTCCATTTCTTTTTCTTCTTGTATTATCTTTCATGTGTTTTCAACGTCAAAGATGTTACTTCCCAGCATACAAGCAGAGGACAGAAGACAAATGGAACAAAAATTTTTGTTTTTAATTTTAATTTTAAGGTTGTTTTAGACATGATAGTTTGGATCTCTGGATGGAGTCCTCCTTGCCCTTGTGTTGAAGACTAAACACACAAGAAATGTCAAGGCAAGAATAGAAAGCAAGTTTTATTTAAGAGAGGGAGAAGCTGGGTGTGGTGGCGCAAGCCTGTAATCCTAGCACTTAGGGAGGCTGAGACAGGAGAATTGTGAGTTCAAAGCCAGCCTCAGCAATGGCAAGGCGTTAAGCAACTCAGTGAGACCCTGTCTCTACATAAAACACAAAATAGGGCTGGTGATGTGGCTCAGTGGTCGAGTGCCCCTGAGTTCAATCTCCAGTACAAAAAAAAAAGAGGGAGTAAGACAGACTTGTCCTGAGAGAAGAGGGCCCAGAGTTGGGTTACCACAGGAGTGCATGTGTCTTGCTTTTTTAGACTCCCAGTATTCCCCCACCTTTTCTTTCTTCTCTGTGTATTCCCCTAAGGGCAAGAAGGAGCAGCACTGTGAGTAATTGCTTTTGCTATTTCCAGAGGTGTTGGCAAATCATGATTCCAGAGGTTAGTTGTTAGCAACCCAGTGATAACCAATCATCATCCTCTCTTGACCCCTCATTTATTATCTACACTGACTGCAAAGTCTTCTTCCCCCTGCCTCAGTTTGTTGAGGAATGTGACATTTCCTGTCCCCTTAGGCCAGGCGGAGATGCAGGCAGATTGCTATTTTGCAAAGAAACCATGTGAGGAGTTAGTTCAGTGTTCTTGTGTTATTCATTTTATAGAATTATTCTCTAACCTCATGTTTCCACTATCCTGTATTTGTCACTTTGCACCACCACTGTCAGGATGCTAAAAAGTACTATTAATCCAATTAGAAAATGGGAGAAAAATATGAAGAAATTTTGTGGATAAGGATAGTCAGGTAGCAAATTATCACATTAAAAATATTTTCAACATTATCAATTATAAGAGAAATTCATTTAAAACAAAAATGTAAGAGAATAGCATACAAAACTCAAAATGAGAAGACATCAAAACACACCTACTAGAATAAAAATATTGAATAAAATTTTACAATAAAAACAACATATTAGAATAAAAATAGTTACTACATTTAATTCTATTGAGGATGTAAAAAAAACTGAATCTCTTATTTGTGGGAATATGAAATGATATCGCCACCCTCAAAGAGGTTGGGAAATTTTTTTACAAAACTAAATGTGTCCTTGCCATACAACCTGTTAATTTTACTTTCCAGTTTTTACACCATAAAAATAAAAACATGTGCATCACACAAGGCCTACAAACAAATGTTCATAGCAGCTTTATTCACAATAGCCCTAAACAGGAAACAACCCAGATGTTATTCAACAGGTACACGGTTTAACAAGGTGCTGCACATCCTTACCATAGAAAAAGAAAATAAACTTCCCAGCATACCGGTGGAAGACAGAATGAACTTTGGTGATACTTCAATGTATCACCAAAGAAATATGCTGAGTAAAAATTTAATTTCTGAAGGTTATGTACTATATAATTATAATTACATCAAAATGACAAAATTTTAGAAAAGGTAAACACATTAGTGGCTGCCAGGTTAGGGCAGGGAATGACAGATAAGTGTGATTATAAAAAAGCAGCACAGAGCCGGGCGCGGTGGCTCACGCTTGTAATCCCAGCACTTAGGGAGGCTGAGACAGGAGAATCGCTAGTTCAAAGCCAGCCTCAGCAACAGCGAGGCACTAAGCAACTCAGTGAGACTCTGTCTCTACATAAACACAAAATAGGGCTGGGAGTGTGTCTCAGTGGTCGAGTGCCCCTGAGTTCAATCCCTGGTACCAAAAAAAATAAATAAATAAAAATAAAAAAGCGGCACAGGGTGTTCTTGTGTTAATAAAATAGTTTAAATATTTGTAACACCATTTTAGTAAGAAATCTAACAACTGTTTCAGGCATGCTTTTATTAATCTATATAAATACAATTTTATAGAAGATGGTGATAATAATTACACACACAGAGACACACACAGATATATGTGTGTGTGTATACACACATACACACAACACATACAGTGTTAGGCCATTGCATCTGTGTATCTATCTGAGATGGATTCCATGATTTACTATTAGACTTTCTTTAAAGAAAGAAATGGCAACTAGAACAAGGATCAAACTTAATCTTATTCATCCATGTCAACATAAGAATTTTGTTGTTCAGAAAATGTTTTATTTCAGAACATTCAGACATTTGTCACAAAATGTAATATGCCAGACTTCCAAAAGTATTGCTAAACTTATTCTAATAATTTAGTAATTTTTATCATGAGACAGTCTTCACCAGCACTTTTTAAGGATGACAATTCTGAAAAAGGGCATTAGTCTTACTTAAGCAGACATGTTGTTATCTGCTACTAACACTCATTCTACTATATGATCAACCAATATTTACAGAACTACTGTATCATTCATGCCTGGCAGATTTAGAAGTTTAGTTATAGGTAGAAAAATTAAATATTGAGTAAATATATTCTCTCTGGAGCAAAGGAAGTAGTAATTAATTTTTACTTGTGAAATGATGGCCTTCAAGATAGGTATACTACAAAGAGGATCATAAGGAGAATCAAATATGAAATATAAGAAGAGATATGTCTCTTCAAAGACATCTCTTGGGCCCAGTTTGTTTCAATAAGTACAGAATAGTCTCAAATGTCAATTTGATTGACATGATAGCTGATTTCTCTCAGTCTGTCTTTATTTATTCGTTTTTTATATTTGCAGTACAGGGAATCAAACCTAAGGGTACCTTACCACTGAGCTACATCTTCAGCCCATTTTTTATTTCTTATTTCAAAACAGGGACTCACTAAGTTTCTGAGGCTGGCCTCAAACTTACAATCCTCCTTTCTCAGCCTCTTGAGTCACTGAAATTATAGACAGGTACCACCACTTCTGGCCCCATCCTGCTTTAACAAGGTGTGTTCATATAACTAATTTCTCAGCACAGAGCATAAGTACAAGTGTTGTACACAAATTTCAGGTCTGAGTCTTTATCCCACCAGTGCATGATTCCTACCTTTTCTTTCTCTTCTCAAGGTGAGTATATGGAAGTATACATGACTTACTTTGAATAAGGTGGTGGAATATGATGGTCATAATAACCCTAACTTTATGTATGACTGCATATATGTTGTGATTCTATACAACTTACAACTGGAGAATTGATATGTTATCCTCTATGTACAATGAATCAAATTGCACTGTTAACATGTAAGCCTAAATAAAACAAATAAATTAAAAATAAAATAAAATAAAAGGAAACTTTGTCCGTGAAAAGCTGCCTATGTAGATTACTCAACTGAAACTATTGAATAATATGAAATAAACTGCATTGTTAAATCCATTGTATCTGGAGCTCTTTTTTTGCAATAGTTTAGACTCATGAATCTGTTATAAGAGTTGGTACAAATAGTAGGCCAATACTATAACAAGCTAAATTATTTGACATCTACTTCACAATAGGAAGGCAAATAGAGAAGATGTATTTGTTGTAGCCTGGTAACAGATGACTCATACTGTTACACAATAATACAGTAAAAGTGCAGAGATTGAAATGAATAGATATTGTTGAAACATTTGTTGCCTTGCTGATTTGAAAAAGCCAGCTGCTTTCATATTCCCAATGCCAGGAAATGTATCTATCACCTCAGACTCTCTGAAGGGCCATTGTGATTGTAAGTGAAAACAGGAATGTTTGTCTAAACAATCAGATGAGACATTGCCTTGCCATTCATGCTCATATAAGGGGATCCAAGGAGTTACAAGGCAGATGAAATTAAAATTATAAAGAGAGACAGTTTGAAAGATAGAATGAAAATTAGTACAGAGTTGGTTAAATAAATATGTCACAAGAATAAGAAACTGTCCAAGGGCAAATTAAAAAAAGAAACTACTGAGTTTTTTGAGGAAAATATACTGGTAATTATTTTACCAGCCTGAAGTTAAAGAGTATATATTATTTTTATTTTCATTTTTTCTTTTATGTCCTTTTCGTTTTATCATTTTCATTTGTTTCATTTCACTTAGAAGATAATTATATATGCAAAATTCACAAAATCTAAATGTATAATCAGATGAATCTTCAGAAATGCATACAAATATGAAAATATAATGCTACACTATGGTATAGAACATTTACATTACCCAACAAAAGTTACCTTGTGATCTGCTGCACACTGGCAACTATCTGCACTTTATCACCACAATTTTGTCATTCATAGAATTTCATACAATGGCATCAAACAGCACAAGTCTTTATATCTGATTTCTTTAAATCAATATAACATGTTTGAGATTTTCCATGTTTTAGCATCCATAAATAATGTAGATTACATGATATGGATCTACCAGAGCTTTTTTATCTATTCATCATTTGATTAATGTTTACTTATTATGGATTGTAGGTTATTACGAGTAAAGCTGCAAAAAACATTTACATGCAAACTTTCTGGCCATTAACCTTCACTTCTCTGGTATAAATACATAGCTTTGGAATTTCAGGGTCATATGTCTAACCAGATATCTAATATTATAAAAAATATCTTTCTTACACTCTTTTCTAAACTGGCTAAATCATTTTTACTAGCTTCAGGAATTAAAAAAAAAAGATTGTGATTCAAGTCACAATTGAATCATATTTTTGCCATCAATTGATCTTATCAACTTCAGCCATTGTAGTCCATGATTAGAGGTACTTTATTGAGGTCATTTAAAAACATATGTCCATAAATTCTTTGACACTCACTGCTCACTTCAAGAGGTGGGGATTTATTCTTTTCCTTTTAAGTGTGAATGAAATGATTTGTATCTTACAAATAAAGCAATGGAACTCTGTGGGGATATGTTTGTGTATGCATATCATCTGTAACAGGGACATAATAGACATTGATACTTTCTCTTAACTCACTATTTTTCTGTGATCACTCAGTTTGGAGGAAGGAAGCTACCACAAGGTTGTGAATAAATTTTTGGCAAAGACTGAGTGGCCTTTGCCATTTTGAAGTTTCTCACCCCAAACCAGCATATGGATAACCAATTGTATTACCAATTGTTAAAAATATTTTTCTTTTCCTATTTGTCGGAGTCCTCCCAGCCAGGTATCAGTCTTCCCCCTTGTCCAGCGGGGAGGAGGAGATCCTCGGGAGTCCCCGACACAACGGCTGAGAATGGTAAAGTCGTCCGGCACGCAATTACCACGCCTGAGCCGGAGAGTTCTGTCTTAAGCAGGAACTGATTTATTGAGGAGAGATACAGGCTTATATAGAGGAGGGGGTAGGTGTCCTGTTTCTGAGCAAAGAATGCGGAAGTGGGATGTACAGGGGCACTTAGATAGGAAAGTATCCATTGTCCATGTCTTGTCCACGGGCACGGAAGCAGAGGTCAGCCAATAAGGGCGAGGTGATGGCTCTCCCAGGGCAGCGTGGTCAGGCCTGAGCTGGTAGCTCGGCGCCATTTTGTGGCATGCCCTTGCATATGTCCCCCACACTATTGACTCGTTTTGGGATCTCTGTAGAATATGATGTGGATATTTATGTGGGGGTCAGTTTGTAGACTTGCTGTCCTGTTCCTTTGGTCTACATGTCATTCTTATAAGAAAGCTGCACTGTCTTGAATATTATAGCTTCATAATATGAAATCAGGTGGTTTACACCATCAAGCTTTGATTTTTCAAAATTGTTTGCCTATTATATATCCTTTCCATTTTTATATAAATTTTAAAATAAATTTGCACTGTTAAACAAAAATGAAAACATGCTGGAGAAGGGTTGTATTTTTTTTTCTTTTATATATCTGGTATTTATTTATCTATTTGTACCAAGAATTAAACCCAGTAGTGCTGTACCACTGAGGTATAATCTTTAGTACTTTTAATATATATTTGGTATCAAGGATTGAATCCAGAGATGCTTGGCCACTGAGCGACATCCCCAGCCCTTTTAATTTTTTGAGACAGAGTCTTGCTATGTTGCCCAGGGTGAGCTTGTGATCCTCCTGCTTCAGTCTCTCAAGTGACTGGGATTATAGGCATGCACCACAATACACAACTTCTCTGGTCTTTATTTTTAAGAGACATCTCTTTTCTTCCCCACACATTTTGGCATATGATCTTTCAATCTAAAATATTCTTAGAAAATAAACCAATGTTAATTAAGTTTATAATAATTTTTTTAAGAAGACTGTGATTTTCAAATTTTTGAAACAGTTGTCAGAAAAAAAATAAAATGACAAGAACATATACAAATGTTGACATTATTCACTAAACCACAAATTCTTAACAAAGGAAGGGACTTTTGAAGTATCCAAATCCACCTACTACTGAAAGCAGGAATCACTTCTAGAAATGCCTCTCACATATTTAACCAGTCTCTTCAAATCCTTTCTAAGTTTGATGGAGAAGTATTGTATTAATGATATTTATTCTTCTGGGCCATGAGCATGGTATATCTGGGTTTTTTTAAGTGATATTTAATTGTTTAACGGTGTTTTTAAAATTTTCAATGAAGATATATTTTAATTAAATTTATTCTTAAGTATGATTTTAAATTTTGAATGTTTTCTTTATATTTTGTACCCCAAAATTATGTCCTCCATAAAAAGTTAAAAAATGTCTTTCTTTCTTTCCAATTACTTTTATTTCCATTTGTTTTCTGATTATAATCTCCCATAAAATGTGAAAAATGATGTGGTAGAATTAAACATTTTGCCTGTTCCCAATGTTTGGGTGAAAGTACCATCATGTAATGATGTAAGCTGCCAATTAGATAAGTGCCTTTTATAAAGTTAATGGAGTTTTAAATTTTTGTTTTAATTATTCCTAGTTTACTAAAAGCATTTGTCAATTTACCATGAATAAGTGTTAGATTCTATTAAGAAATTTTTCTGCAACCATGGAGATGGTTACATGTTTGTTTTCAATCTTATAATCTGATGAATTTGATTGAGTTTCTAACTTTAAACTATTTTGAATTCCTGGTGAAAACAAACTTGGTAAGAAATGATTATTCTTTTTTATATGTTATCAGGTATATTTAATGAAACTTAAAATCACTTTATGTTTCATTACTTTTTTTCTGATAATCTTTTCTATTTCTGAAAATATTGAAGATAAGAAAAATAATGATTTAAAAAGACATTTTTGCTGGCAGTAAATAGTATTCTTGATTGAAAAGGTTTATTTGTTTGCTTGTTTGTATTTATTTTGTTGTTTTTTTTTACTTTTATCCTTAATTACTATTTTAAAGTACTATTCCACATTGTAGGCCAATAATGTTCTCTAAGTATACTGTGGTTATGTCTTATGAAGAACTTGTACACATAAATTGAGTACAACTTTAGTTTTTTGTTTGTTTGTTTATTTGTACTAAACATTTAAACTAGGAGTCCTCTACCATTGAGTTACACCCCTTGCTCTTTTTGACCTTTATTTTGAAAAAGAATATTTCTAAATTGCCCTAGAGGGGCTAAACCTTGAGATCCTCCAATCTCAGCTTTCTGAGTTGCTGGGATTATAGGTTTATTATTAGGTTAAAAACCTAGTTTAATATTAATCTCTTTTCAAAAAATCAGTGCATTAATAACCCAAAACCCATTATAAGTGAATAAGGAGAAAGAAAACCTTAACCATAATAAACCTATTTAGGTTTATTTATTTATTTATTTATTTGTTTGTTTGTTTTTGTAAATTACAGCCTTTCACACCTTATTTGTATTTATGGTGCAAGAAAATATAAAATAATAATATATGTCATGTCTAAAGCATTTATTCAAGAAAATTAACTATTTTTTTAGAAATTTGCATACATTTTAGAAGTAGAAAGAGTTGGTTTAGAATCTTGATTTTGCTTCTCAATAGCCTTGTCATTTACTAATAGTTCAATGATTTTCTCCTATGTTAAATGGGATTATTGACAAATTACTATAGGCTTGTTGTAGTACATGCATAAAATAAAGTATATAAAACACTGAATCCAACGTTTTGCCTGCTACTTGGTTGTTTGTAATAGTGGTTAGTAATTATGTTGGTGAAAATCACATAAATTTGTGGCAGTATTTAAGAAAACAAAGACTTCTAAAGGTATAAATGGAAAAAATAATGAATGATCTATAACAGATATATACTCCTATAATTATTTTATACTGCCTACCATAACAGTCATAGAAAAGCTTGTTGGTATTTAATAAATATTAAATTTTATTTTTAATTTGTCAGTTTTATCAATTTAAATAACCATATTCTTAAAATAGAGATATACAGATACCATGAGAATGTGAAAGATAAAAACCTAGTTTAATATTAATCTCTTTTCAAAAAATCAGTGCATTAATAACCCAAAACCCATTATAAGTGAATAAGGAGAAAGAAAACCTTAACCATTTTCTTCATTAGTAGAACTACAGATGGGCTAACCATATATATTTTTGGTAGATTTACAGTTTTGTGAATGATAATGAGCTGGGGTTTTTGGCCCAAATCCTCACAATATTTCCTGAGCACGACAAATATGGAGAAAGGTAAGAAAAGCATATTGTGTAAAATATGTTTGATGTTGTCAAAAACTTGAACATATTCTTGGAGCACATGACACCTCACTATATGTATTTGATGAGAAAATATACGGGAAAAAATTGAGATGATTTCGTGTAGCTCTCTAAAGGCAAAATTAATATGAACTGAGGGAGTTTGAAGCAAGTGTTGACTAATGAAGAGTAGGATCTTTTTTCAAAAGTAAATCCTGGATGTGATTAATAAGATGAATAGATGGTCTTTCATCAGAAAAGTCATAATTAAATTCAAATTTTTAAAAAACTATATAATCCCAAATGACTCTTTCAAATTAAAAAATGTCAAGATGTAAACTAAACTGAGCTCATTCTTTTTCATTATTTGATTAAGTCTTGGTACGCCTGAATATTTTTCCCATCTTCTGAACTCAGTGACTCTGAAGTAAACTAAGATGAAAGTGCTACTTGTCTATTCGTTCCTATCAAGGATTCACAACCTTCTGTGTCTCAAACAAAATAGACAAGCAAGGAGCTGTTACATATCCACCATCTTTGTTGGTTTTCCAAAAGATTCATTTAACAGTCACTCTGAGCCAGAGGCCATGGCACACAAATAACACCAGCAATTTGAGATACTCAGGTATGAGGAAGGAAAATTCAAGGCCAACCTCAGCATCTTAGGGCGACCCTGTCTGAAAATAAAAATTAAAAGAAGTAGGGATATAGCTCAGTGGTAAAGTACCGCTAGGTTCAATCCCCAGTACCAAAACAGTTACTCTGATTCTTCCCAGCACACAAACAGTCTTCATCTATTGGAAAAATTGGGTGAGTAACTGAATCTCAGATTGTTTCACACACTTTCCTGCATTATTAAATGTACCATTCAAGCTCAACATAGAGAATATAATTCTAAACTAAAGTGGAACTCATTGTGTTTTCCCCAGCCTAAAACCTTAGGAAAATGGAAAATGAACTATTTTAAACTAAATAACAAGTCAAAATTGATGTTCCTCATTTTCTATAATCATTAAAAATCACATAATTTTCTTAGGAAAAAAATCAGGAGTATTTGCAAGCTTTTAAAATTCTTTTCAAATGCTATTTCCAGTAAAAACTCCCTGTTCTGTTAACCACCTAGGCTCTTTTAGACATATTTGCTTTCTGTTTTTTTGTCCTTGGCTTACTTTTAAATATTATTTACTGTACTGAACTTCAGAACAAAATAATAATTATTTTTGCAGAAGATAATGGTATTTATAATTTCAAAAGGGAGTCAATATTTGCTGCTGCTTATATAGCAAATTGATTTGCAAAAAGAAAGGGAACAACTTAAATTACTATCCTACTGTCGATGTTGCTTCCAAGACTATCAGCCCAAAATTATCTTGAGGTAAGTTTAAAAAAAAAAAAAAAGGAGCTTCTAATAAAGTGATTCACAATTATTTTGTTATAGTGATTAATATAATTAAAAGAATTATAATAGTGAAGTGATAAAATACTACAGATTTTAGGGGGCATAGCCATGATGAATTAATATGAAAATTATATATGCATATAAATACATGAATATATAGACATATATTTCTATTCTAGAATTGTTATGCAATGGTTCTTTTAATAGCAACTCACCAACAATATGTACCTCTACTTCTTTCTTAAGCTATTTCTTTTTCTTTTCTTTTGTTCTCTCATCTTCAATCTCAGGTAAGTAATGAAGGAACAAGGTAAACATCAACCCTTGCAATCTAGCTCAAACACCTCATTTTTCTTTTTAGATGCATAAGGATAAAAATTCAAGATATATGGTGGTTTGATTTGCATTTCTCTGATAATTAGTGACATTGAACATGTTTTTGTATTCTTGTTGGCCATCTGTGTGTCTTCTTTTGAGAAACATCTGTTCAGATCAATTGTCCATTTGTAAATTGAATTATGTGGTTTGCTTTTTGCTCCTGAGTTGAGTTCCTTATATATTCTGGATATTGTTCTTGCATCATATAGTTGGCAAATATTTCTTCCCATTCTACAAGTTGTGTCTTCACTCCATTGATTATTTCCTTTACTGTACTTTTTAGTTTGATATAATTTAATTGTATATTTTTGCTCTTGTTGCCTGTGCTTTGGGGTCTCATCCAAGAAATTCATTGCTCATTTCACTGTTAAAATGTTTTCCTCTAGTAGTTTTATAGTGTTTAGTCTTACATGTGAGTCTTTGATTCATTTTGAGGTAATTTTTGAATATGGTAAAATGTAGGATATTAATTTTATTGTTACACACACATGTAGTCAGTTTTCCCAGCCCCATTTATAGAAGAGACTGTCCTTTCTTCAATGCATGTTCTTGATGCTTTTGCCAAAAAATGTTGGCTAGAAAGAGAATATGAATGTATGTTCAAGTCACTCAGGAACTTTTATGCAGGTTCAAGAAACATGTCAAGCTGGGTGTGGTGGCTCATGCTTGTAATCCCAGCACTTTGGGAGGCTGAGACAGGAGAATTGCGAGTTCAAAGCCAGCCTCAGCAACAGCAAGGCACCAAGCAACTCAGTGAGACCCTGTCCCTACATAAAACACAAAATAGGGCTGAGGATGTGGCTCAGTGGTTGAGTACCCCTGAGTTCAATCCTCAGCACCAAAAAAAAGAAACATGTCAAAGTGATCATAAGTTTTTTTAATAGGAGGCAGATGAATGTAACTCCATGTTTACAGCTAGAAACCAAAGCTTTGTGTAAAATCTTAAATTTATGGAGAAGGAAATTGGGAAAGTATGTACCTATCTGTTCTTTTCTGCATCCCTTCCCCTGATTACTCAAATACAAGAGACTAAGCCCCATGGGCTCTGGTGACCCTGGTATTGGGGTATTTTATATAATGGTTTGATTTTGCTGTACCCAAATACTTTCTTCCTTTCCCATTTTGTAGTCATTTTGTAACCCACATGCCAACTCTTCCCTTCCCTCTTCTTTCCCTAGGAAAATACAATGAGTAAGGACTCGTTGATACTCAAAAGAATCACTTGGTTATATGTATATGTAGATTAATTTCTAGGCTCTTGATTCTATACCATTTGTTTATTAAGTATCATAAAAAATAGTACTGTGAATAACTTAATATTGAGCAAATTAATTACCTTAATCTTCACAAATGTAAGATTCTATATCTGTGAGAGTAGTAGTACTCCTTTGTATATTTCCTATATAGATTAATAATAACACATTTTAAAGCAGTGATTATAATATTCTGCTTTGCCCATTTATATTATATTAATTTCTTGAAACAGAAAATAAGATGTCTCAAGGGAAATGGTAAAGTTACAAAATAACTTAGCGTCTCTTTTGCCACCAATCTAACAAGGTCTACCCTTTATGCACCAAAGCATGGAGTTCATTGCATAGACACAAAAACTAAATTTGGTGGTGATGGAGAATTGTCTGTATAGTAAAACATTTTAACACAGTGAAGTTAGCAATGATTTTTTTGGGTAAGACTCCAAAGCACAGGCAACAAGAGCAAAAATATACAATGAGATTATATAAAACTAAAAAGTACAGTAAAGGAAATAATCAATGGAGTGAAGACACAATTTGTAGAATGGGAAGAAATATTTGCCAACTATATGATGCAAGAACAATATCCAGAATATATAAGGAACTCAACTCAGGAGCAAAAAGCAAACCACATAATCCAATACAAATGGACAATTGATCTGAATAGATGTTTCTCAAAAGAAGACACACAGATGGCCAACAAGAATATGAAAACATGTTCAGTGTCACTAATTATTAGAGAAATGCATGGGAAATCTGTATAGTGACATGGGGGGTCTTCTAAGAATGGGAGGAGGTGAATTTATTTCCTTAAGGCTTTGTATCTATGTCTCCTCAGGAGTATAAAAACATGCAAAATAATTTGGTAAAGAGAATTTAAGTCAAACAATTGCTCATCAGGTATTAGGAAACTGATGGAGACTCAAAGACACTGACAAAAGTATCTCAAAGGTGGTACCTTCAGAAGGAAGCTCCTACATTTAGAGCAGCAAGAAAAAAGCAAAACAGGACTAATGGAAACAAGGCAGAAAGGAGTGAGGGTGGGAGACAAATTGTTTCTGTGAGTGTTGAAAATACTGTAAACAGAAAAATCAGGAATCCATTGGAGAAATGAGAACAAACTACTGTTGTATCAGAAAGAGATTGAGAGAGAGAAAGAGAGAGGAAGAGAGAGAGAGGAAGAAAGAGGGAGGAAGAAATAGTACTCAAGTGAAAATGACTAGCAAGAAGCAGACTGGAAGGAGCCTGTTCCTTCTCCCTGCACTCTACGGCTTCCTAGTGGCAGAATGTAAATGGAAGCCTGTGACAAAGGAGAAAGATAGCTTTCAGGTTTTTCTCCCATGAGAGCAAATAATTTTGGGTGTGAATTTGAGAAACAGTAGTTTAATAAAAACACAGCATTGATGAGAGATTAGCAAGAATATCCTAAAACCTGTATTTTCAACAGTCACTATGATTAAAATAATTTGGGAGCATTGAGAAAATTCAGTTGTGATTTTTTCCTGCTTCTAGAGATTCTCTTTATTTTCCCTATTTTTATTGGTACATTATAGTTGCACATAATGGTGAGATTTGTTGTTACATAGTCATACGTGAACACAATATAACAATGTAATTTGACCAATATCATTTCCTATTACTTCCTCTTTCCTTTTTTTCTTCCCTTCTCCTGTTCTCCCTAGTCCTTTTCCTCTACTTTACTGATTTCCCTTTTGTTTTAATGAGATGCCCATGCCACTTTTTTTTTTCCTTGTTTTTCCTTTTTCCTCTTGAGTTTCTACATGTGAGAGAAAACATAACCTTTGACTTCTGAGTTTGGGTTATTGTGCTTAACATAATGTCCTCAAGTTCCGTACTTTTTCTGCATATGACAATTTCATTTGTGTTTACAATTGAATAAAACTCCATTTTGTATATATATTCCACATTTTCTTTATCCATTAATCCATTGACAGACACTTAGACTGGTTCTAAAATTTGGCTATTGTGAATTGTGCCTCTATAAATATCCATACATATGCATCACTTTACCATGCTGACTTCAATGCTCTAGGATAAATAATGAGGAGTGGTATACCTGGGCCTATTGTGGTTCCATTCCTAATCTTTTAAGGAAGCTTCATTCTAATTTTCATAGTATCCTGCTTCCAAAGATTCTGTCTTGGTCTGGATTGTTTGGGAAGGTTCAGGTTAACCAAAATTTCAGCCTATTTTCATTTAGATACACTTTGAGAAAGAACCGTTGTTTCAGAGAAAGTTGAAGACTGGATGGTGGCATTGTGCAAAAAATTTCATACCTGAAATTTGATGATCCTAATTGTAGAAGCAATAAAAGAAGAAATAAAGCTTTTGTCAGTCTTCAATTTATAAATAGATCTTAAATCAACTATTGATGCTGTAACTTTTTTTTTTGTAACTCGATATGTAATTTAAAAGACTTACAATTTTGGATTTGAGGACAATATAAACAATGTTGAAATATCTGTAGTTGTTGATGGCAGGTATTCAGGTTAGATTTTGGGTTATACCGTCTCAAATTGATTATTTATTTATTTATTTATTTATTTATTTATTTGATATTGGGAAATGGTCCCAGGGGCATTTTACCATTGAAGTAGTACTTTTTTTTTTTTTTTTTTTTTGAAACAGGGTATTGTTAAATTGCTCAATAACCTGTTGAGTCTGGCTTGAAACTTGTGATCCTCTTGCCTCAGCCTCTAGAATAACTGGGATTACAGGCATACGATGACTGTAATTATTGAAAGCTGCAGAAGTGTTGTTGGAGTCCTTTCAATCAAATGCTGAAAATCTATGAAGATTAGCTCAATGTTTGATTAAGTTGTGTTTTTTCAGATTGAAGTTAATATAGATGTTGCCCTTGTAAGAATATTTTTAATTTAATTTATAATCACAAGATTTTCTTAAGCATTTTATTTATTTACTTGTTTGATAATTATTCATCTCCAGTAGCTACATACCCAAGAAGGTATTTCCTCTGACTCTAGTTCATTTAATCTAGTAAATTTCCAGTGTTTCAAAGATATACATGTATATCATGTATATCACCTATACATGTATCATAGGTACTAATATGCTATTAGGTACTAATATGCTATTAGTGTAAAATAAATATGGAGAAAAAAACTAGATTTTAGGATGATCCATAGAAGTGAGAGCTGGATTAAAGAAGGAGCTGGAAATCACCTCATACTTAATGATCCACCTTTTCCCAAATGAAAGGTGGTAGGAACATCCTTCTGTCACAAGCAAATAGTGATTGGAAATTCTTTAAACAGCTGCCTGTGTGGCCTATGTAATTTTCTTCAAAGACAGAATTTTATATTCACCAAAAGAGATCAAATATAAATGAGTTGAAAATAACAAGTATGGATACATCATTTAAATGCCAATTGGAAGTAGAAGAGTCAGTGAAAAATTTTAAAAAGAATATGGGCAAGGGACTTAAATAAAAATTTAAATCTCAACTTTTTGTAAACTTGAAAAACTGTGTCAAATCTCATTTATATTTGAACATATGAGTTTATGGATGCAAGGAACTAAGTGTCATGTTTGGCAAATGAGTGCTCAAAAATATTAACCAGAGTGCCAATGATGATGATAACAAAGATGATGATAAAAAGAAACTGAACTGGCAACTACGAGGCCATTAATCGACTTCCAAACTGTTCTGTCTCCAAAATTCCAAGTCAGAATCAATAGGCTCTACCAGAATTTATTAGCAGAGTTCCACTTTGAATTGTCAACCCATTTATGCTGTGATATGTACCACTGCTACTTGTCATCATATAAAAGGAAACCCCTTTCTGTAATTTGTCATTGTTTATTATTATTATTATTATTATTATTATTATTATTACAGTGCTGGGGATCCAACTTAGGGACTCATGCATGGTAGGCAAGTATTTTACCTCGAGCCAATTCCTCAGTCCTTTTTTAGACATTTTATTTTGAAACAAGGTCTCACTGAAGTGCCCAGGCTGGCCCCAAACTTGCAATTCTCCTGCCTCACATAGGATTACAAGTATGTATCACTACACCCAGTTGGAAATCTATCTTTTATTAACTCTAATTTTATCATTCTTTAAGCTATCCTGTATCATCCTCCTCTAATATTGCAAATATGTTTTTTGGAATGGTTGCATCATAGAAAACAAATTCAATCCATATTCTCAATCTTATTCAGAATGACCTATTTCCTGACACTTTCAATTTATGTAAAACTAACTCACCTTTAAAATTAATTATAAGGAAAGCATTTTTACGATTGAGTTTTTAAAGTAGGAGATTTAACATCGTTTTTTTCATGTAGAAGACTGAAAATTCTACAGTAAGTGACTTGAACTATAAATCACAACTGAAGTTTTACAATATGTCAGCAATGTGAAGTGACTCTGTTACTGGAAAGGTTACTTAGGGAACTGAAGAAGATTGGAAAATACTTGGGGAAATTATTCTGTGTAATAAAAGAGGGCATCAGTTTAAAAAATATAGAGAATATCAATATAATGTGCAATCTTCTAGGAGTAACATATATGTATCTATATATCTATATACTTTATCACATCTCCTTATAGATGAATAGCAACAGCTTATTCTCAATGATGTGATAGATAATTCAAAGGTGAGTATAGTATAAAATGCCTAGAAACCTAAGAAGAATATTAAGATTTATAGCACATGAACAAAAGAAGAACACATACTTCCATATTAGAAAATTACTAATCTTTGAAAAGATCTTTTAATGTTTATTTTGACAGATACTTTCAGCAGAAAGTACCTTTTATGAGTCTTTGATTCATAATTGTGTTGATGGCTATTAGCAAGACAGTTTAATAATTGGCTCTAGTTTGAATCCTTTGCATATAAAAACAGGACTTACATTTTCTTAGGTCATTGGAGTCAAAGTACAGCATTATCTAAACTAGTCAGCTAAAAATGTGCTCTAAGCTAAATGATAGTCAGATTCTTCTCACAAGATAGAATGCATTCCTTTATCCTCCAAGCCATATATTTAAAGGGGTTAATATGTTGGCACTTTTGTGGGTTAGCCTGAATGATATTTATACAGAAGGGGTAATTCTCTTAAATGAGCATCGTACAAAATGATTTCACATTAAAAGGTAGCAGCAATTTCATGGAAAATTACTTTCCAAAATACACAAAGAGCCAACAATAATATATTTCAACTGCATAAATTGCATAAGTTGTCTCCAGTTGCCTTTTAGATATATTCGAAAAGAAGCTTGTTTGCTCCCGATATTAAATGTTCTATTAAATTGGCTGACATATATACAAATACCATATTTAGTTCACAATGAATCCAGAAATACTGGTAGGAATTTTAGGAGATTATTTCGTACTACCAAAGAAGAAAAGTAGTAGAAAAATGCTAATTGTTTTTCCCCAGAAAGAAAGTTGAAATTCAAAAAAAGAAAAGTAAATTCAGATGTAAAGCATATTCAAACTGAGAAGTTTGTAGCTTTCCTTTCTTTATTTTATCCCCATCTTTTATTATAGGTGCAGAGACAAATACAGTTCCTGTTCTAGAATAGCAAATAAAACCTGCCTTACCAGAGGGAACTCATGTCTTCTGACACTTACCTTAAAGAAGATGGTCTTCCAAGAATAAGTTTTTAAACAGCCTATCTACCTATCTACACTTTTATAGTGAAGGACTCAGGATCAGCAAGAAGAGCTAAAACCTTTCTTCTAATAAATGTCCTCAGGAGAATTCCATTAGTATAGCATGGACTAAGGATAGATAGTTTCATTTCCATAACAATTTCATGAAAGCACTTGTCCTGGGAGAAATAAATAATTTCTCTGAGATGCGGAAGACTTATCCATGTTCTGCAATAGATTGTTGGTAGTAAAGTAGGTTGTTACTAACTTCAGGATGTTTTATTGATACTATGTATTAAAGACATAAAATTGCATGTTTAACTTCAATTTTAAAAGTGCTAAAAATAAGCATATTCTTTGGCTGCCAGATTCCACTCCAGAGATTTTGCTTGAAATGGTTAATAGTAGATTTGGTAGAAATTTATGCTCAAGAATATTCACTGTAGAGCACTTTAAAGCAAAATATCAGAAACAAACAAAATGGTCAAGAAATATTGATTTATTGAATATATTGTCAATAATTCTATTACAGATACATATGCATAGGCACATAGATTTATTTCAGTGTATTTTTGGATGAAGAAGGCAATTCACAAAACATTATGCATTATATGACCACATTTCATAAAAATAAATTATTCTTACATAGACATAGGAAAAAAGCTATAAGATTTATAGCAAACAGATGTAAATATGAAATTTGAAATTATAGACAATAACTATTTCTATTATCTCTATTATTCTGATTGCAATAAAATACATATTACTTGCAGCATAAAATAATGTTTAATGAAAAAGATGAATCCTGTCAATTTCTGCAATGTTAATGTATAGTTAACAGTATAAAGATGAGATAAACAGGGTGTTAAAACAAAAGTGTAAAGATCAAAACATAAAGTCATTAGTCCTAATTGTACTGTAAATTAAATGACAAAAAGTTTCCATTTTCTATAATGGAAAAATATTAATATCAAATAAAACCTCCAGCATGTAAAACTGTCCAACTCTGGAGAAATATACATATATGCAAAAAGGAATGTGAAGGCCCTGAAAATCTGTGAAGAGTAGGCATAACTAGGAAGGTAAGTGACAGGAAAGAGAACAGCAGGGATCCATTTACCATTTTTCTGGCTTTCACCCAAGGATGGTCCAACCATTTGTCCAATTAGTTCAGACTTAGGTACAAAAAAGTAATATTGCTGATTAAAGATCAAAGAAAAATTTTAGATGATAAAAAATTTTTAGATCATGGAAACTTAAGGGGAAATCCCTAGAAGAGATCTAGAGAGGGGAAGCTGCAAATTCTTTGCACAAACTACATAAATCTTGGGCTGATCTCTGAACCCCACATGTCTGGAGCAGAATATAAGAATGGATGTACTGAATAAACACTTCAGATACTGTCAATGCAGGAGAGACAGAGTTTGAAGTATCAGTGCAACAGGTTAAATATGTGATAAGAAATAATGAAAATGAATACTCTTCAAAGAATTATTAGTGGTTAATACTTCTGGATTAAATTACTAGTACCCCCCAATATATACAAATTCATACATACCTAAGACCATTGTACTTAAAGTGTTGTTTTATTAGATTTTGGGAGAATTTCTGGGCTTTTGATAGTGGTCAATTTCTTGACCTGGCTGGGGTTATCCACTCACTTTGCATAAATTCAACAAGTTAAAGGTTTTTTTGAGGGCAGTGTTACAATGTATCTTACATTTTATTAAAATATTTAATACAAAAAAACAGGTTTCTGGTTCATCCCTTATATTTAAATAGCTTGAATTTAGTTGCTCTATTCTTATAAAAAGGAAAGCTAGACAAAAATGAAAATCAACAATTTTTTTTCTCAGACTCATCTCAGAATTGCAGTGCCATGAAAACCATTATCTTGATATTTGGAGGACCAGGAGCATCCAGTGAGATAAAGCCAAGATGTAGTTTTTTGAGCACAAACCAGAAGAGAATGAGAAACTCTGGGGGAATATAATCACATGGTGTGGGAACGATGGCATACTTTTCTTGGCTTTTCTTTTGGAATCCCATCTAATTTTCATGTGAAAAGAATTAGCAAAAGACTAATACTGAAAACTTATAGAACACTGGGGGACAGTTTTCTGTCCCATTCAAGACATCTCTAGCTTCCTCTCTCACCTAAGGAAAAGAAAGAATGAGGAACAGGGCACCAAAGAAATATATTTGATTGCTACACCTGGTGAAAAAATTAGACGTAAATTTATGGATGTCAAGCCAAATGGCTGAAGGAGGGAGAAAAACATTTATGATGCCCACAAAATTGTAGTCATATTTTACATAATGGCTTTGTGGCCAATGATAGGTCAAATATGCATCAGTGGTTCCCTAAGATTATATGGCCTGTGGAAGGCATAACCATCTTAGTTTGTATAAACACATTCTGTGATTTCTGTACAATGTCAAAATTCCAAATGATGCATTTCTTAGAATGTTTTCCCATCATTAAGCAATGCATGGCTTGATGAGATTTACTCAGAAAGTTACAGAATGCACCCTGTCCCTAATATTTTTATACTCTGCTAACAGAGTTCCAGAGGAATAACTACATTTTATATCTGTAAGTGCCATAAGATACGGGCTAATCAAAGAGAAATATGTAGGGAAGCCCTAAGTCAAGAGCAAAGATGGTAAAACTAGAGGAATTAAAGTTTCTGGTATATAACATTAAACACTTCTTAACTTGTAGTCAGATTAACATAAATTCCCATATTCAAGGCCTGCTTAATTCAGTTCTATTCTGGATACAATGTGTCCAGCTGTCAACAAAAAATTGCAAGGGATCAAAACAAAGTTGGAGGAGACAAAGCATTCATCATAACCAGATACAAATAGGATGCAGATTTTGGAATTTTCACCCATGGAATTTGAAACAACTATGACTTATATGTTAAGTGCTCTTTTTGCAAAAATAGAAAACATGCAGAATTGGATGCATAATATCAGCAGAGATATGGAAACTATGACAAAAAATAATCAAAAGGCAATGTCACTGCAAAATATTTTTATTACTCAACAATAAGAAACCCAATTTAAAAATGGGTGAGATATATGGTAAAAACATATCACCAAGGAAGGTATACAAGTAGAAAATAACACGATAAGAAGTTCAACATCACCTGTGATAAGAGAAATACAAATTAAAAGAACAATGAGTTATCACTTTATACCTAGTAGAGTTGTGAAAATCCAAAAAGCAAAAATGCAAATCACTGGCAAGGATACAGAGCAATATCACATTTGTTGTGCTATGGTACAGCATTTTAGAAGACAGTCTGGCAATTGCTTATAAAACTAAATGTAGTCAATTATATGATTTGTCAATCATATTCCAAGATATTTAGTTACTTTTATAACTTATTTCCACATAAAACCTGTACACAAATGTTAATAACAGTTTTATTCATAATCATCCAGAACTGCAAATGAACTCTAGTACATGCATATAATGGAATACTATTCACTGACTATTAATACATACAACAAGAAGGATGAATCTGAAATTCATACTATTAACAGAGGCCAACCAGGTTGAAAATGTTATAAAGTGCATGATTCCATTTATATGACATCATGCAGAAGAAGAAAAAAAATAAAACTGAAAAAAAAAGTTCCAGGAGGAGAAAGAAGGGCATTGAACAGATGATGTAGTTTTCTTTAGGCATGAAACTTTTCTGTATGGTCCTATAGATTTGGATACATGATACTATATATTTGTCAAAAATTATAAAACACCACAGCATGAGAAGTGAACACTAATATATGTAAATTAATAAAAAACTAATAAATCTAGAATTCCAGGATAGAATATGGACTATAACAAAATAATTTAACAGTATGATAAATATATATCCACCATACTGAATGTGGTCTGGACAAAAAGTGCTGACCTAAATACTTTTGAAACATCGTGGAAGTATAAGGCTAAAAGTAAAAGAAACCACACTTTAACACTTTCTTCTAGGTAACATTTCTCCTCCAAAAATGGGTTAATTATTCTAAAGCTACTATGCATGTATAATGAGATTAAATGGATAAGTCGATAGATGGAAGAGGGTGGAAGTTAGAATTCTCATTCATTCCAGCATGAATTTACATATAGTAGATAAGGGAGAAAGCTAGAATTAACCATACAGGGTTAGAGTTTGGAGATGTAGATACCAATGAGTATATATAGAAATAATTATAGATGTATTTTTATATACATGGGTTAGTGTAGTCATATATATTTTTTCTTTTTTGGGAGGGTACCAAGGATTGAACTCAGAGGTACTTGACCACTGAGCCACATCCCCTATTTTGTGTTTTATTTAGAGACAGGGTCTCACTGAGTTGCTTAGCGCCTCGCCATTGCTGAGGCTGGCTTTTCACTCACAATTCTCCTGTCTCAGTCTCCAAAGTCCTGTGAATACAGGAATGTGCCACCGCACCTGGCACAGTCACATGTATTTCTAAACTCTGTTTAGTAAGTGAGCTTAGAAAAACTCACATCCCGATAACAACGAACACAACCAGCATGTGGAACTTGGTATTTAATTCCACTCATTTAATGGAAGGAATGAGCTGTCCTTGGAGAAATGGTTGGTTCAAGAGCTGAAACATGGAATACACAAGATGAGTCTAAAGTAACTAGCAGTGGCAAAAGGTCAAAGATGCTCCAAGAAAATGAAACAATGAGAATATCATAGTAATAGAGGAGCTAAATGAAAAAAACTCCAGTAGCCAAAATAGAGCCATAAGAACAAGAAAAATAATGAATAAAAGATAAGCTAATGTAATATTATATTATACCCAAGTTATACAATACATATCCATGCTTCCATAATGACTGAAATAAATGACTGCATAAATAAATGAAGGGGAGATAATAGGCCACCTCCTATACAGAAGACTTTTTAAAAATATATACTCCTTCAGGGCCACAGAACACAACAATCACCCCTTAAGTGTGTTCTCAACATTGTGACTTGCTTCCAGAGAGTACAATATGGGAAGAGGAAAACAGAGTAGAATCAATCTGGAGTGAGCTAAACCTCAGAGCAGGTGTCTAGGTAAAATTCACAGTGCTTAATCACAATAATCATACGTACTCTTTGTGTATTGTGATGGTCATTGTCCTTCCCATTTGTGGTCTACCATTTAAGAAGAATCCATGAGTAGTGTTGAATTATCAGAAAAAATCATTACTGAATCCAAATTGGAGGACATTTAAAAACCAGATCAGTGTGCTCTTCAAAACTGAGAAAATGTAGAGGAGCTTAAGGATGTGGGAGTTATTGTGGTATCATGGATGGATCCTGAAACAAATTAGAACAATTTAAGTAAAGTATGGACTTAAGTAAATAATATATCAGTGCTTTTTGATTATGACAGCTGTCTTTCATCAAGGTATTATATTAAAAAGGGAAATGAGTATGAGGTACACTGAAACCCTCTGGGCTATTTTGGCACATTTTCTATAAATCTGAGCCTATTCATTAAAAAATCTATTTTAAAAAGTAAAAAAAAATATGAAATTTTATAAGATATTTCACAATCAGATCTCCATTATTATGCACTACCTTACATTACATAATGTCATCCTTTCTTGGGAGAATGATTGTTTTCATCATATATTTCCTAGGAGCCCTGAATGTGAGGTCCTGGCCTGTGAGCTCGTGAGAGCTACTAGCTACAGCTGATCACTTGCTCTTCCCCCTGATACTGGTCAGGACAGTGAAGGAAATAAATTGAAAAGTATAGATCTTTGATGATTTCCTATTTTTTCCATTGGTATTATTTCCTGGAAAAAAAAATATGGAATGGGTAGAGAAAAACCTATCTGGTTATTGTCTTGACAAGTTACTGACAGGGCTTCTTCTAACTGCCCAAACTTGAGCTCCCTGTACTTAGTATGGTTGAGGAGGTTTGAAATAAGAATAATAGTAGAATGAATTGGAACTGTCTTTCCTATGCTTATATATGAATACATAACCATGTATATGACCACATCATATACAACCACAATAATGGGATCCTAATTGGAACAAGTTATACTTTTTAAAAAAATATATATTTTTTTATTTGTTAATGGACTTTTATTTAATTAATTAATTTATATGAGGTGCTGAGAATTGAACCCAGGGCCTCACAGATGCTAGGCAAGTGCTCTACCACTGAGCTACAACTCCAGCCCCTGGAATAAGTAATACTTATTCTGTGTATGTACAATATGTTAAAATACATGCTACTGTTATGTATATCTAGAAAAAAACAAACAAACAAATAAAGGCAAAGGAGTAAGAAGGAGGTCAACAAAGCATATGCCTAAAGGACTACTTGTTCTTATTTTCTGAAAGTAAAAAGGGACAGATATTTATGCAAATAAGTCACCAGAAGCAACTCTCTTTAGGAATAACACCATTTGGAAATGATAGTGGTGTCACAGTTCTACCTTGAGAACCAAATTTTATTTCACTCTGCAATTGCTAAACACAAAATTGATTCATTTTTTGAAGAACTCATCAATTAGTTGTACAACCTACACATATTATTTGTGACTATATTAAATTTCTAGTAGCAGATCAAAGTTTAAAATTTCAAAGAAAATTAATTAGATTATATATTTATGGGTAATACAATCTAAATTCTAAGGAATTTAGTTAATCTGTATAGCCTTTAAAATAATACATTTTACAATGCATTAATCATAAACAGTTATTAGTCAATCAGAAAAATAATTGTAATTCCTAAACTAATGATATTAAAATTAATTTAGCCATTTTCACTGAGCAAGGCAACCTTCTGCAAGGCAGAAGTTCCCAAGAGTTAACTGGGTACAGACTCAAGTTGAAAGATGAGATAGGATTCTAGAAGCCTAAAGCCAAAATAGGAAATAGGAAGCAATCATAAATCTCTATAATGATCACAAATAGACACTGACAGAGATAGAGATACAGACACATATATAGATAGAAAAGTTGGGGAATAGATGAGCTACATTAATGAGCCCAGTTACTTTAATACAAAAGGGTGGATCCTGTGCAGCTGATGTTAGAGAACAAATACTGGGGGAAAAAACAAGAGAGGCTGCAGGGAGTAGGGTAATTTTGAACATTAATGGATATATATACATGTTAGGCACATTGTCTTTGGGTAGGTTGACCTAACTAGGGCAGAGGGAAGAAATATATCCATACACACACACACACACAAACACACACACACACACACACACACACATATATATTTACAAGGTTATAAAGAAACTTGAAATACACGATTCTACTTAGGCAGTAATCAATTTTATGTCAATTTAACTGGTGGTCATGCAACTTTGATTTAGACCCAGTAATAGATAATGGGGATTGAAAACAATGTAGCTTGAGGGAAAAGACAAATAGCCCTATGCTAACACCCCTCCCTCCCCTGAGGAATGTTACTCTGAGACTAATTGCAGATAAGGGAAGAGTGCCCCGCCAGGCCAGAGACACTCAGTCCGCAGCTCGCAGGACCCTGACCCCTGAGCCCGAATTCCAGGACACTAAAACTGATCACTTTGTTGATTTATGGAACTAGCCCCAAATTCCTAAGTGCCCGAGAGAACCGGCACGTGTCGCTATGCCACCCCCCAACATAGACCTATAAAAACCCAGTCCCTTTCTTTGTTCAGTGGTTCATTTTCCACCAGGAGAATGGGTCCACCACCACCATCTTCGCAGATGAGTCCTGCTCCTGAATAAAAGCCTGAAATGACTTTCATGGTTTGCTGCCGTCTCAATCTTTTTGCCCTTACACCCAGGTTTCTGAATCTTTTCACCACTGATATTTTGAATAAATTATCTTTTGCTACAAGAGACTGTCATGTGAATTACTGGAAGCTTCTCAGCATCCTTAGCCTCTACCCACTAGATGCCAGTAGCACTATCTCTGCAGTTGTGATAATCAGAAATATTTTCAAAGAATGCCAAATATCTTCTTGGGAGCTCCCACTGAGAATCACTAGTCAAGACTACTTCAATAAGTGAGAATTTGCACATCTTCCCACTGTTTGGTGTCCCCAAAGTGGATTGTGTGAAATGTTTGAGGGTAATTATTTAATAAACCAACAAATATTTCTTGTTTAGAAGTTGTTAAATAGTTGAAGCTGTAGATATTGCCAGTCATGCTGGGCATGTTAAAAGGACAGTTAAGTACTATACAGCGCCATAATTAAGTGAAAGAGGGAAGAAAATACACCAGCAATATTTTCCTGGAGTCTCATAAGGCTTGGATTTGGGGGATTCCTGAGCTTTCTGTGTGCTCATTTGGGCACTAGAAATTAATAGTCAGATCCTATTGTGCTAGAAACAGTACAGTGATAACACTGGCAAAGGTCAGTAGCTTCTGGACTAAACAAGCAAGGTTCTACACCTGACTCGTGGACCAAAACAGGAGAGAACCTCCCTTTTACATATTTCTCTCTTACAACTAGGAAAGTTCAAGGATATATTACAAATTTAAAAATGAAAGCCTGGCGCGGTGGCGCAAGCCTATAATCCCAGCACTTAGGGAGGCTGAGACAGGAGAATCGCAAGCTCAAAGCCAGCCTCAGCAATGGCGAGGCACTAAGCAACTCAGTGAGACCCTGTCTCTACATAAAACACATAATAGGGCTGGGGATATGGCTCAGTGGTCGAGTGCCCCTGAGTTCAATCTCCAGTACCAAAAATTTAAAAAAAAATTTAAAATTAAAAAATACTATTTTTTAATAGTATTTAATAGGATACTATTGTTTGGATCTGGAATGTCCCCATAATGTCATGTGTTAGGTAAAACAGCAATGTTAAGAGGTAAAATGATTGTATCCTGAGGGTTTTGACCCCATCAGTGAGTTAAACCATTTGATGCATTAGTAATTTGAGTGGGCTTACTGGAAGGTGACGAAAACTATAGGCTCGTGGGCATGGAGAAAATATGTTACTGGGGGCATGGCCTTTGGGTTCTGTATCTGTTCCTGGCCCCTTCTTGCCTCTGATTCTGAGATGCCATAAGCTAAGCAGCTTTCCTCCACCATGTACTCTTCTACCATGATGTTCTGTCTCACTTCAGGCCCAAAGGGATGGAGCTGATCAGTTATGGACTTAATCCTCTGAATTCATGAATTCATGAACCTAAATAGATCATTCTTCCTCTAAGTTGTTCTTGTCAGGTATTTTTGTCTCACCAAAGAAAGGCTAACTAACATGGAGGATAAGAAAACATTTTACAATGAGCTATGCACTAGAATTGAAATAAAATATGAGAAGCAGCAATAAAACAGTGACAGAAAAATTTGCCTGTTGCTCAATTTTAGTCTAAACCAGATTGAATCATTTACTGAATTTGATTAAATATTTATGTTAGTGCTTCCAGAAAAGTTGGAATGAAGTAAATAGTTTTTTTCTGTTCAAAGAAAAGAATGAATGACCTTTATTGGAATCTTTTGGTGTCTTCCTTTGATAAAGGTAAACAAAACATCTGCTTACTAAGTGCTCTATAATTTTGCAGCAATCAATATCAACTTAGCACTGCTGTGTTTTGCTGAATTCTCATGTAGTTAAAAACACCACACTTGATCGTCAGCATACAGAAAATATATTAGCCAAGAACAGATATGTAATATATATTTTGAGGCCTAAACAACCGTTGTCAGCTTTCTTTTTACTGTCACAAAATAATAAGATAATCAACTTAAAAAGAATAAAGGTTTATTTTAGTTCACAGTTTCAGAGGTTTCAATCCATGGTCAGTTGTCCCTGTTGCTTTGGACCATTAGTAACACAGTGCATCATGGAAGGAACATGTTACTGAGGAGTCCTGTTTATCTCATGTCAGATTTGCTTAGGATGCAAAGAGAAGAAGAGGAGAGATTCAGGTGCCAAAATCTCCTCCCAGGGCACACCCCAATAACTTAACTTCCTTTTGCTAGGCCCCATGCCCTGCAGGTTCCACCAATTCCCACTAGCACCAAAGCTAGGGATCAAGCTTTTAATACATTGGCCTTTCGAGGACATTCAAGATCTAAGCCATAACAATGAAGATGATTTTTATTTTTATTTTTTGTACTGGGGATTGAACGCAGGGTCGCTTTACCACTCAGCCACATCTCCAGCCCTTTTTAATATTTCATTTAGAAACAAGGTCACAGCTGAGCTGCTTAGGGCCTTGCTAAGTTGGTGAGCCTGGCTTTAAACTTGCAATCCTCCTGCCTCAGCCTTCCAAGCCACTGGGATTACAAGCATGCAACACTGTGCCTGAAAAAGGTTGATTTTAAACAAGAAAAAAAAGGATGATTTATATAGGAATAAAAATAATAAGAGGATCATTTTCACATTTTGTAAAGAATAATGATTCTTTATTTTGTAAAGAATAATGATTTACCGTCTTTCCCATCCCATATCTTCTATGGTATATGCTCAATTCCTTGCTATTATACACACTTTGGCTAATGTTCACATGTATGCTCATCTTCAAAATGTTGTCCTTGAGCTAACTGACATCACCATATGTAGCTAGGTCTGAAAATTATAGAGTCAAACCCCTGGATGTCAATAACTGACCAAGTTTGCAGTAGTATATACAGACCAACATCCTTGCCTCTGAATAGATTCTCTGGTGCATCTTATGCTTCAGAGGTTCCAAGACGATCAGATTGAATTCATCTCAGATCATGATGTTCTCCCTCACCTCATTCCTCTTCAATATCTTGTCTTTCCTCATGCCATACTTGGTACTTCTAAAAAAAATTTTATCAAAAAAAAAAAATCCCATTCATACAATACCCTGTCTCAGGTTCTGCTTCTAGTAATATAACCTAACACACTAGTTTAAATAATAAGTACATGCCATTATTTAAAAAAAAATACCTAATGAAATTGTGCCTCTGCTAAAAATTAGTTACCTCCAAAATGCGACTAATTTTGGGAAATTCATGAATTTATGATTTAATAGAAAGCTCTTAAGGCAGAAGACTTGTTTCACACTGTCTAGTTACAAAGAATAAAACAATCAAAATAAATTAACATTTGTCTCTTTAGTGCTTTGAACTTCACCCTGATATATAGTCTTAAGGTTTTCCAGAAATACAGTAGAAAGTCAGTAATGGGTGTAATTTGAAAAAGACCCACTCAAACAATCCTTTGCACTGCTAAATCTTCTTCGTTAAATCTTCTTCGTTATCATATTAAACGTATGAATATTTCACCGCTACAGATTAAATTGCTCCTGTAAAATAAATTAGCTTATTTAAACATTTTAGAATTCTTTTTAGGAAAAAAATAAACAATACCCATTTTGTGGATTGAAGATATTTAAGTGTGCTGCATGCAAACGTTGTGATAGACTAAAAATCATGATCATTTTAAGTTGTTCTCTGCTATTTGGGAAGCCATAAAAATCATTGGTTAAGATTTTTTTTAGGAGCTTTTCTACTATAAGTAAATATTCAAAATAAGATGAATGCATCAAAATCACTATCAAAAGAGGAATTCATTTTTAGCCTTTTATGAGCTGAATAGCATTTCTAATGTGCCCACATTTGGTCAATGTTCCAAATATATATCAATAGTAGTCTCAAAGTAAACATAAAAGTTACTCTTCTTTATTTTTCCTTTTAGGTGTGTTTATCTCAGGGGTGGTTTTGTTGGCTTCATAATATGTGTTCAGTTTTTAAATGCTACTTTTGTACATAAGGATGCCACAGCCAGAATATTATTTATTGAACATTTATAAAGCATCTCAACAAGCATGATGAAAGACTTTATTTTTTAGACTTTGAACACATAAAACAACAAGACTAGCTCTCATATGGAAACCCTTTTTTGAGATATATATATATTTAATGTTACTGAAATATTAAACATCATCTACTTAACCATGAACTATGATAAGCAGTAGTTTTATACAGATGAGGAATGAGTCAGTAAGATTTGACACTTGAATTTTTCACCTCTATATTTTTTCTTCAGTTGCCTGCCGAAGGACAGACAGGTAGGGAATGATCAAAAGAAGGAATAAGGGAGGGGACATAGGGAGGAAAAATTTTTTTTTATTCTTTCCAGCAGCTAAATCTCAAAAAAACTAGTTTTTCTTACAGTCTGTAATGTGTATGTGCTTAGTTCTTCCTCTAAACAAGGTTCTGGAGATACATGTAAAAAATTATTTGTGCTGCCATTTTTATACGCTTGTTGCTGAAATTCATTAAGAGATTGTTAGAACATTCAGTATGTTAGTTACAAATCTGAATTAAGCATCTGTGAGGATGTTCATTTTTAAAAATGTTTTTCAAAGATGTTTCCTTCAATTGCATTATTTTAGGTTCTGAGTTTTAATTACCAACTCTTATGATGAGTAACATATTAATGTGTACCTCCATTTCTTTGGTGTTACTGTTTTATTTTCTCTGAGAGCTTGACCAAACAAAAAAAAATTTATAGTTTTGCTGGAGAGTGGGAGGAGTAACATGTGAGCGGGGGCCACTGTCAGGGAACATGGCCTGTAACCTCCTGTGCAGTTCTCCTTCTGAAGAAGTAAACTGTAAAACTTCTGGCAAGGAACTAGGTGAATGGAAAAGTATCCATCCCTGACTTCTCTGTGCTATGTTAATAGCACCAAGAAAATTTTGTACATTACACTGTTCACCTAGAGAGAGGATTCAGACCTTAATTAATCATCCTTTTAATCTATTTTGTGTTAAAGCAGATATGTGAGTTTCTTAGTGTTCACTGTTTTGTTTATTCTTCATAAATAAGTATTTATGTTCACATCGTATAACAAAATAAGCAGTCTCTGATGAGCAATGAAGTGTGTCACAGATCACTTTCACCCATTTTTTTCTCTAAGTGCATCAATAAAAAAGGGGAAAAAATTATTGCAGACTCATAAAAAGATCATGTGAATGGAGAGAAGACAGAAAGGGGACACCTTATGGATAAAATAGGGTATTTTCTCTGAAACGGAGTCCCAACACAAGCTGCAGCACAAATACAATCCTGTGAGTCTGGAAAGCTAATTATGATATGTGTTTGGATTTTTACTCCACATATAAAATGTAAATATTAAAATATGTAATGAGAAAAATATGAATACAAAGCACTGCCACAGCAAATATAATGTAATGAAGCACTGGGAGAATGATTGTTGTCCTTCCTAGATGAACAGGAAACACGCAAATAAGTTAAACTTTCCATAAGTAGGCAGATTATAAAGGCAGGGCAATGTTGTACTATTATGGAAACATAAAAGGTCAGAGGAAATACAGCAGGGTGTTTCTGGGGTGTTTGCAGCGCTGTGTGGATCATCTAAATTGCTTTCATAAATGCATTTCTAAAAAGTAAATGCAACATTGTACTTTGGAGACATCGTCTTCTAACATTAAACAATGTTGAATAAATGACATCACAATCTCAAGCAACCAGGATTACCCCCTTGATTTATCTTTGACTGAGTCACCTCCTTTTTTGTTGATCTCTAGTCACTAAGACTGTTTTTCTTGCCATATTCCTCAGTTATTTCACATTTTCCATTTCTCATCCCATTCACTTAAATCCTGAGCTACATTACAACTCTCTTGGCAATTTCATAACTTACTCTCTAGTTTGCGTCCTTGTCCATTCCATTCTGGACTTTATAATCTTTGGCCTCTAATCCCTAAACCCTCTTTTTCTTCAGTCATTCTTTTTTTTTCTTAAAATTGTATTTTGGGCATGACACTTAAACAAAATCTGCCAAATTCTTTAGTTCTGAAAATTTTAATCTAATTAAGATAAAGTTACCAGATATGATTACCAATACTCAGGAAACACAAGAAACAGATGAATACATTACAGACAAATGCACATAATACTCACAGAGATGCAATAAGCAAAGCCTAGACTAAAAAAACAAATGATTAATTTTATTCAACAAATCCATTGCAAAAAAATAAATGAGAGCTAGAGATGGAAAAAGAAATGGGTTGTGATAGCAATAGAGAAGGAGAGAAGACAGAAGAGAAGATCATGAGGGAAGGGAGGAACCATAAACTAAAAACCTATAATAAACATCCTCAATGTATTTCAGTGCAAAGACTTTATCTGGATTCTGGTTCAAGAAATAAATACAGAATACATGAAATAATCTGAAAACTAACTGGATATTTACTGGATACCACAATATATTGTTCATTGTATCTGGTGTCAAGCTGAAATATTTGTGACAGATATTCAAGTGTATATAATTATATACAAGATATAAATAAATTAAAAGTTAATGTAACAGGGGAAAGGCATCTATGTGAGTCTGGATCAATGGTCTCCAAGCACAGCTGTGCATTAGAACAGCCTGGAGGGCTTGTTGAAATTCAAATCAATAGGCCTGGCCCCAGAGTTTGTGTTTGAAGAGGTCTAGGATGGAGCCAGGAGATTTGCACTTCTGATAAATTCTTGGGTGCTGCTGTTGCTGCTGCTGCTGGTGGTACAGGGACCACAATTTGAGAATCATTTCATACATGCAATGACATTGCCCATGAGTTGAGAGTTATTGAATCTGAGGAGGAGATATAAGAGCTTTATGAAATAATGAAATCTACTTTTGTGTACATTGGAAATATGTTGAAAATGTAAAGCATGTCCAAAATGTATTTATACTATTGGGATTTAGCATACCATTTAATTGAGAAAGAGAAAGAGGAAAGTGATTGGGAGGGGATACAACAGGGAATCCTAGATAATATTATGTTCTGTTTCATGACCTGGAAATTGTTTACGTAGGTGTGTTTGCACTTTGTGATAGTTCACTGAATTCGGATGATAGTTTGTGCATTATTTCTTCTGTTGTACTGTTATTCTTTAAAACATATCTTTAAAAAGAAAATATTTGCGGGGGGGTTACTGGGCATTGATCCCAAAGTGTTTTACCACTGAATTACATCCCAGCCCTTTTTAATTTTTATTTTAAGACAGAGTTTCATCAAATTGTCCAGGCTGATCTCAAACTGGCAATCTTCCTCACTCAGCCTCCAAAATTGCTGGGATTACAGGCCTGCACTACTGAGCCCAGCAAAAATATTCTCTTTTATCTCTCATTGTCATGTGAAATAGATGATATATAGATAAATACATCAATACGTGCTTTTCTAACTTGCTGCCTAAGATTAAGTGTCTTTGAGTCACATTGAGAAGCACTTCTTAACTGCAAAATGTAAGGAATATAATCGGAGTTAATTCTAGCTTTAGAGTTGATAGCATCAAAAAGCACCCTCCTGCATCAGCAACTTTTGGAGTGAACATGTAAATGCATTTGGTTTTATTAAAAAAAAACTGTAAACAACAAAAATTACAGAATTTCTCTTCTTTTTATAGCAAAAGACCTCAAAAGAAGTGTTTACTGCATTTCTGTCTTCAGTACATTCCCTGTGGGGTCCTATATCTAACATTCCTCTGAAGTTGTTCTTGTCAAAATCAATAAGGAGTACCTAGTTCTCAATCCTAAAGGTCAATTTTTATTTGACCTTTCAGCAGCATTTGTCAGATGTATTCCTGTCTTCCTTTCTGGAAATATATTTTTTGCTTGAACTTAGGGTTATCGAAAAGGAACTTCTTCATTCCTATGTTAACCTATTATCCATTCCGTCTTAGGTAACTGGCCAGTTTCTGTATCTCTGAAATTCCTGAAATATGGAGAAACCTGAGTTTCTTTCTTCATTTTATTCTGGTAGGATACGTTTCCCATAACATTCAATTTTTTCTCTATGCAAATGACCACACAGCGTATCTCAATGGCTTGGTTCTCTTCTGAATTCTAGACTCATATATTTAAACACGTACTACCAATATTTCTAATTAAGTATCTCAGAAATGATCTTAAATGCAACGTATGAAACAAATTCTCACATTTTTGCCTTAAAATAATCCATCCTTCAATTTTTCACATGCTATATGCTACCATAAGCTTTCTCAGTTTTCAAGTAGAAAACCTAGAATGTATTCCTGATTTCTTTCATCACCAAAATATTATAATTAATTCTATCTTAAATTTTCCTTTGATGTATGAAAAAGAATTACTGAAAATGACCCAAGGAACTCACTCTACATATCTGGGTCAATAGCCTTATTGATAACGGAGATTTCTACTTTTTCCAAGTAGGGATGAGCTCTAGTGCCTTCCCTAAACAGAAGGATTATGTTTTTTAATGGCTCCCAAGTTAAACATGTGCCGGACAGATGTTGTTTCCAAATGTCTGTGAAAATCTGGCAGTCAGTGTGGACTGCGTGTCATCTGAAGAGTTTATATGGACATTTTCTAGAAATGCTTACCCTCTGTAAGGAATAGAAATAGCTGATAGTGAGATGCTTTCACAGCAAGCAGATATACTTTGTGAGTTAAGACTTGGTTCTAGGATTTGGATTAATGTGTTGAGGAATTGTATCTTGTCTTCTAGCTTCATAAGTTTCACTGTGAAATAATATTCATTTTACCATATTATAGGACCTTCAGACTGTTTCTCTGACCCTGTTGCACAACAGGCATATAGTAAATGATGTACTTTGCCACTTGAATGACAACAATGAAGGGATCCAGCCTGTAAAACATTTATCAGTTCTGCTTCCAAAATGTGTTTCAAATGTGTCTGTCTGTTCTATCTCTACTGACACATGCATGCCTCAAAACACTATGATCTTCTTCCTGAACTATGGCAAAGGCATGTTTACTGGTCTTGCCTTATAAAAGCATTTTAAGCCACTGTTTTTTCAAAAATTTCATCAATAATGTCCTATTGAAACAGACCCCTTTATGATTAAAAGCAACTTTCTGATAACTGCTTTTCTGCATCCCAAACTTCCTCTGGCTGAGAATAAAAATTTGTTCATTTGAGGATGGGAACCAAGAAAGCTAAAACTGACATACTCTCTGGCTAAGCACAACCTAGCTGAATCTGCACATGTATATCACCTGGCTTTTGTTTCTATAAATCGTTAACAGCTTTTGTAGGATCAGCAGAGAAACAATCCAGCTGCTTCTCCCCAGTTTCATCAAATTGCATAAAATCCATTTTTCCCTTTTACATTGTTTGCTTATTTCTTATGTGGGCAGGCATCCAAATCCAGCCGGGTGGGGTCCAGGCAATTTCTCTGGCTTGGCTGCCGATAACACTATTATTTTAAAAATAGAGCCAAGCTTCCTAAAATTACCTAAGAAAAGCACCAGTTGCCCCCTGCCTATATCTGTAATATCTTCTTAGTTCACTGTCTTATCATGTTCTATATTCAGTCCCAACGTTCGCAGTTTCTTAAATAATTTAAGTACTGTTTCCAGGAAATTCTGCTTTTTTTTTAATTGGTATGTGACAAATTACCACAAAACTATATTATATCCCAAGAATTTTTATGCTTAAATTTTATTATAGCTCAATGGTGTAGTTCTTTTGCTCTACAAGGAAGTTATTGAGGTAATTGGTAGATTTTAACTAGTGGCAAATCTATATAGGTTCTAAGATGATTTCATTCATGTCTGGTGTCTTGACATGAAGACCTGTCTCCTTTTCCTTCTTTTTTGCTTCCCCCTCCTGCCTCCCACCATGTCTCTCTCTCTCTCTCTCTCTCTCTCTCACACACACACACACACACACACACACACTCTCTCTCTCTCTCTCTCTCTTTTCTTTGTTTCATCAGTTCTGAGCATAGAACTCAGCATCTCCTGCAATGCTAGTCAAGTGTTCTACCACTGAACTACATCCCTGTCCAGGACCCTTCTTTCTTCAAAGCAAAGAAAAGGCTTAGAGACTCTTGATCTAGTCTCTTCTGTTATATAGTTTGAATTTTTTACATGGGAGCTCAGAGCTCCAAGATAGTGTGTCAAGGGGCAGAAAATAGAAACTCATAGTCTCTCAGCCTAGGAGTATATATTGACTAGCATCACTTCTTGCATACTTTATTGGTCTAAGGAGTCACAGAATTTGCCCATATTCAAGGGCAGGGGGAAAAAATCCCAACTTATTGGAAATAGGATTAAAAGATTTGAGATATCTTTAATCTTTCACATGGGACTATGTTTCTGACTCTTTTGCCTGGAACACTCTGTGTGGTCCCCATCATTTCCTTCAAACTTTTCTGAAAAATAGATACATAATGCTAAAATTTCTTGTTGGATCTATCAAAAATAGAATCTTATTCTAGTCATTATAAAAATGATTTATTATCTTTCAATTTCTTAGCATATACTGTTTTTATACTTGTATTTTTACCAGTCTCCTTTACTAAATGTAATTTCACAATAAGCAAAATGTTAACCAAATTTTATCTAGCCCTTAACATTCTACATAACAATAAAAGATAGTTTCTCTCTCTTTCTATGTGTGTGTGTGTGTGTGTGTGTGTGTGAACATACACATAGTGTGTATGAGAATATGAATGAATATACTGAATATTCAGGACTCTATATCAGTATCTGTCAAAGGAAATTAGCACTGGACAAGTTGGCAGGAGACAAGGAAGACTGCTCAAGATTATTGCAATAAGAAAAACATTTACTCAACTTCAATGGAAAAAAAAAAAAAACAAAGAAAAAAACAAATTATGAAGCACCAGGCTGAGCTAGTGGAGAAGCACTGGAGGACATTAAGAGGGAGGCTGGTCAATGTGAATTGGCCCTCTGCATTTGCTTATTGATACTTATCTATGGCTCTGGTTCCCCACAGAAACTAAGAGATAGGGGCATTATCTTTTCAATGATTACATTTCAAAAGGATGATACCAGGTCTTTCAGAAAGACACTTCCCTTGTCTTAAAATTGTCAAGAGAAAGAGAAAAGATTTCATCTTAAAGATTTGTGAAAATAATTTGCAATTACACATTTTCTAGAGTAAATTTTCTAAGAAAGAAGAAGTCAGGAACTTATAGAAAGGATGAAGCCTATCTCAAGTTTAGGAGTATTAAGACACTTTTAGTCACAGCGTGCAATTTTTACCCTTGACACGATGTGCAATCTACCTAAATCTACTTCTTTGGCATCCACCCAAGGTAAAGAGTTTAAAATTATAAATATAAAATATACATAATAAAGTAATATTTTATTTTTTGAGATAAGTATAGTTGTCCAATATATAAAATATACTAACAAACAACATTTACCAAAAGTAATTTTTTCATTTATTTCTTCATTGCAAAAATATCTATTCAAATCTTGTAACCTAGTGGTTGTTAGGGGGCAGACAGCTCAGAAAACAAACCAAGTCCCAGTGATGTCCAAATTAGAGAGTTTTATTAGCTGGCCAGTCCCAGTGATGTCTTAATAAGCTGGCCGGGACTGTTCCTTATAAGATCCTGCAGGGAACAGCACCAAGCTCAAGCTTGTCAGGGTATTTAAAGGCGAAAACCACATCCTAGTGGCATAGCTGCAAGCAAGTAGAGATCCAGAAGCTTAATTAAGCCGTTAGCAAAAAAAATGCGTATGAGGCAATGCATACATTCTGCGCACTTTTGGTACTTTCCATACTCATTTGTACCTGACAAACTTGGTACTTTCCATGATCATTTATAATTGACAAAGCTCTGGGTTCAGCCCAGGGTCATAAGGAACTAAACTGGATTCCTTAGCTAAGATGGAGTCACTCATGTCAACCTAGTCCACAACAGTGGTGACCTTATGCTAGACATTGTTCTAAGTTTTATAGACAAAATGAATGACACATTCAATTGTCTTCCTCTAAGGAAGTTTTTATTCTAGTTGGAAAACACATATTGTAAGCAGACATACATGTATATGAAGTGATAACAATAAAAGAGTATAAGGCAATGTTTAATATAATAATCAGAAAAGAGTGTAGAGAAGTTGGTTAAAAAAATTGAGGAGACAGAATAAGATTCCAGTTGGAGACTATTCTCATGTATGCAAGCACCTGAAATAAGGAATAGTGTGTAATTTCAAGGAGCTATGAGGCTAAGACAAAGATCATAAAATGTGTGAAGAATATTATAAAGAAAATATTTAATAAAAAGATAAGACTAATGCTATTCAAAGCTTTGTAAAACATTGCATGGATTTTCCCCTTTATCATAATGAAATTGAAAACTGCTGAAGGGTTGTAAGGATTAAAAAGAAATTAACTCTAAAAATGAATAGGAATATCTGGGAGGAGATGTTCAGAGGAAACAACCTGCAGAATCCAAACAAACATACGAATTTTTGTGATCTTTTAGGAATAGTTTCAATCATGTAGATCAAAATAATAGCCAGGAATTTATTACAGAGACAATGAGATAGGGATATTCATATAGGGTACTATAAGAGGGCTTGTATAGAGTTTGATTTTTAAAGGATGTGGGCTTCTTTGTTCTTGCCTAATTTTTTTGTAATAAGGAACTTCTTATCCTTTGTATAGACCTCAGAAAACTTTCTTTGTGGTGATTATGATGACATTCACAAGAGGAGGGTTCTAAAGACCTGGTTGCAAGAGACAAGATCTTAAAACTACAGTTTCCTCATGGGAGTTGCAATCAACCACGGCTGGAAGAGGTTTGACTCATTAGTCTTTCTTGTTTGGATACTTATCTATATTGATAAGTTTTTCTGTTATCCTCAGTTCTTTGCTTATGGACTGTAAAGGTTTAGATACAGGGTATTGTCCCATATGTGCTCATATGTGAGATAATGCAAGAATTTTTAGAAGTGAATTGATTATGAGAACTTTTAATCTAATCAGTAGATTTATCCAATGATATGGATTAACTGGGTGATTATTATTTGCAGACAGGAAGTGACTGGAAGAAGTAGGACATTGAGGGTATGACTTTGAGTTTTATATTTTGTCCCTAGTGAGTGGAGCTCTCTGCTTCCTGTTTGCCATGTCCTAAGCTGCTTTCCTCTGCCATGCCCTTCTGCCGTGATGTTCTGCAACTCCAGCCTAGAGTTATGACTAATCATAGACTGGACCTCTGAAGCCATGAACTAAAATAATTTTTTTCCACCTTGGCATGATTCTTGTCAAGACTTTGGATCCCAGAGACAAAAAAAAAAGCTGACTACAACAGAAATCAGTACCATGAGTGTGACTGTTACTGTAACTATCTTGATCATGTAGTTCAGATGCCTTTAGGACTGGCTTGCAAGAATGGTTACTTTGAAAAATTTAAGTTTAAAAATTTAAAAATTTAAATTTATTTTTAAAAAATTGTAATCAGAGCTTAATTGGAAGTAATTAATTAATTAATTCTAGCAGGAGCTCAGAAGACCAGAGTACTGATAGGACTGTGGACAGAAAAGACTGGGCTCATGAGGTTTTATAGAAAAAGAAGGACTACTAAAAATTGGAATAATGGCCATTCATGTTATGTTCTGGCAAAAGAAAGTCTTACATTTTGTCTATTTCCTGAGACTTTTTGTGAGGCTGAATTTGAAGGTGATAGACTAATTAATCTGGCAGGAAAAATTTCAAGGCAGCCCAGCATCTAGGAAGTGGCATGAATATTGCTGGCTCCTTTTAGCCAAGATTGCTGTGATAATCAGGAGGAGAAAGTAAAGCAAAAGGACTTGAAAAACTCACAGTTTGGCCAGAAAAGTGTGAGTAGAATAGGGGTTAAAGAATTTGTAATTGGTAACGATATTAGAACTATGAAAGACATGCTAAGTACTTTACACAGAATCAATAGGAAAAATGACTGAAGGACACCTCAGGAATTGGCAAGACCACACCCTTTTCACTGTCAAAAGTATAAAAGTAAAAATATCTTTAAGAAGAAACTATCAGGGTGCCTTGTCTGCATGTGATGATGTGGGGTCTAAGAAGTTGTTTCACTGTGTTCAGCCACCCAGGCACTGAGAGGATGCTGTAGACTTTGTCCAGGAGGTTTAGTTACTCCTTGATGTGGTGGTAGGACTTGGTATCAACTGGTGATGGTTCTGCAGAAATGCAGGATGCTAGAGTTAGGGGATTTGGGAGATCACAGAGGCTTCCACCAAGATTTCAAAGTAAAACCTTGGAGGCAGGCAAAATGTATTCATTACCTGTGGGCTGCCCCTTGAATGGTGATGCATGAAGAAATGTGAAGGAAGTTAAAGCTGCAGTGGAGATCCCCCAAAATTAAGAGATGCCAGTAAATTAGAATGTCTACCAAGGAAAACTGCAGGAATCAAGCAGAAACAAGCCAAGAGAGAGTTCCTGTGGGTTGAAACCTGCAAGGCCATAAGGACAGAGGTACAAAAGTCATCTGGCGAGAATATCATGATATCATGCAACCCAGATGCTGGATGTGGAGCTGCAAGATTTGTTTGCCCTTCTGGATTTCAGTCTTACTTTCACCCCATTTCTTCTTTCTATGACACTGTTTCTCCTTTGTGGAATGAAAATGTTTAGTCTGTGTCATTATATATATTGGATATGTGTAAATTGCTTTTGATCTTGGCTCATGGCAAAGAGTTTGCTTTGAGTTTCAGATGAGATTTTGGACTTGGACTTTGGGCAATGCTGTAACTGTTAAGACTATGGGGGCTCGTAGAAATAGATTAAATGCATTTTGCATTATGAGATAGGCATACACTTTTGGTGGCTAGGGGTGAAAGGTTATTATTTGGGTATGTGATTTCCCCCAAAAGTTCATGTGAGAGATGATGCAAGAATATTCATAGTCAAAATAATCAGATCTATAAGAGCTTTAATCCAATCAGTGGCTTGCAAGAGCATTTGTCTAATCAGTGGCTTGATACACTGATATGGATTAACTGGTTTAAAATTATAGGCAGGTGTGATGTGACTAGAGAAAGTAGGTAATTGGGGATACTGTCTTTGGGGTTTATAGTTTTTCATTGGTGACTGGCACTTTCTCTCTCTGCTTTCTTGTTATTATGTTGCTAGCTGCTTTCCTCCACCATGCCTTTCTGTTATGTTCTCCTTAACCTGAACTCCAGAGCTATAAAGTCAGCTAATCATAAACTAAACCTCTGAAACCATAAGAAAAATTAAAGTTTTCCTTGTCTACATTGTTCTTGTCAGGTCTTTTGGTCACAGAGACAAAAAAAAAAATCCTAAGACATGCAGTCTTTTTTTGATATGTATGCCTAATGTCTTTCCTGTAAATTACTGCTCTGTATTGTCCTTCCCCTACCCAACTGTTTATGCTTAGACTACTACCTAACAGAGAAATTACTATCTTATTTTAATAGAGGAGGAAAAAGGAGGGAAATGATGAAGCTATTAAACTTAGTAGCAGAAAATAGAATAAAATTTTGTTGCACACAATGTTACTTCTGTTGTAAGAAAAGAGGTGTAGCCAAAGATGGATCCAAAGAATTTCTGGAGATAAAGAACTCAATTCAGGACTAGCACTGTTCTTGGTATATGTGAAGGAAAAGAATTTCAGCATGTGCTAGTCAAAGGAATAGACAGATTTCTTTAGGAAACTGGATACAAATTACAGAAGGGATAAGGGTGGTTTAAAGATAGAGACACCTTGGGTGACAAAGCAAGGAACACACATTCAGGGGACAATGTGGGCCATCTCCAGAGTGAAAACATGTTTTGGAGTTCCTTCTTTTAAAGAAAACTTGATGAAGGGGTCACTATGCAAACATCTATAGGAATATCAGTGCAGTCATCTCATGATGGGTTCTGGTATTCTTGGTCAATCTCCAGATCCTTAGACTGATGTGTTCTTTGTATCTGATCAATAGGATCCTAAATTATAATCTCCTCAAGATTATCGTAGCTTTCTTTGCTTAATCTAATCTTGGTGGAGGTGAGGGTGGTTAACATTAACATGCACTGGTGGATTTACAGATTTCTTAGAAATTTGGGAGTAACAGTCCTTGAAGAGAGACAGGCTCAGGATATTTTAGGTCTCAAAATGTATGCAGAACTTCTGAATTAAAGTCTTTTTTCCTTGTCCTTCTTTTATGTCTCCTTTCTACCTATTTCTCATTTCTTGTGTCTTACTTTGATTCTGTTCATAATTTCCAAGAATGATGAAAGAATTTGTGAACTCTGATGAGAACATGGGAAGAGATATTATTTTTTTCTTCTTTAATTATCTACATTCTTGCTGTTTTCAGCATTGTACTGATTAGAAGGTTAAGAGTTAGATCTATTTATGTTTTCTCTTCTTTCAAAAAGTTACTGAGTATATGCCTGAACATAAGCTTGAGACATTACTTCCTTTGTCAACATGAAGCATCAAGGGCTCTAGAATCTGCTTTACGTAAAATGTGTGTTTCAGAAATTTGAAGTATACTCCGAATTTTCCAATAGGCAGCAAAGTCAGAAATAATATGTTTTTGATATCATGTCAAATACAATATATTTATTCACTATACAGGCAGGGTTTTATACCTAAAGAATTTCTTTGATTAGATAGACAAACTAATAAAAAAGAAAACTGAAATAGATGTGTTTGCTTCATAATCAATTACTTAATTGGTTAGTTTATTGCATTTTGTAATTGTTACTCTTCTAAGCATGATTTCAAAACAAAAATAAATATATGCAGGATTTGGTTGCTTGGTGCACTGGTTTCAATCTCCATTGTGAGATACTAAGTGGTAAAAAATTTATCTGATTGTGAGTTTAGAGGTTGTGTTACCAGGCATTATTTCTCCTCAGTTCTTGTTCTTGAAAGAAAAATTTCAGTGAAGAGACTCGGGAAATAAGTACTAAGTGTTTATTTAGTACAATGGAGTCAGCTTCACATGGAACAACTGCCTTCCAAGGAGAAAAGAACCTGGGCTTACCATCAAGTAGGCTTTTATATTTGGTCTGGGAATTTCTCTTGTCATGTATTTCATATTTGGGGTAGTTGCTATGATTTTTGTGACACGGTCTACTTCACCTGTGCTGGTTTTTCTGTGTTATAAAGTTTACATTAATATCTAAGCAAGAGCATACCATGGTGGCACAGGCCTATATTCCCAGTGACTTGAGAGACTGAGGCAAGAGGACCTAAGTTCAAGGTCATACTCACTCACTTAGGGAGGCCCTAAGCAACTTAATTAGACTATGTTTCAAAAGTCAAAAAATAGTAAGCGCTGGGAGTGTGACTCAGTACTTAAGCCTTCCTGGGATATGTGTGTGCATATATATAATTTTTATATGTTTATATAGTTAATTAATAATTAATTATAATTAATATATTTTAAAAAACAAAGTGAGGGGCTGTGGCTGTGGCTCAGTGGTAGAGCGCTTACCTAGCATGTGTGAGGCACTGGGTTCGATTCTTAGCACCACATATAAAAAAATAAAATAATAAAAGGTCCATCGACAACTAAAAACATATTTAAAAAATAAAAAAAAATAAAGTGAGACCTATGGGGATTCAAAACTGTAATGTGAATTATAATGAATTGTAATTCCCCTCAAAACAATGTCTCAGTGCTATGAAGTGTAAGTGTGTTAAGCTGGGTACGCTGTTTTTTTGAGTTTAAGAAGGCAGTACATGACCAAGAAGGAAGTGGTTTCATGGATGGGATTTATATCACTTGAAGGAGAATAATTTTTCATCACTCAAGATGGGGTGAGGAGTGAGCTCGATTGTTTGTTTCCTTACCCCTTCCCACCCGGCTGGTTCCTGTCTACCTACCCACCTCCCTGCCGGCTCTAACAGTGGAGCTTTTGGAAAATGATTAAGACTAGATAAGGTTAAATGATTTTATCAAGGTGGAGCCCCATGACTGAATACTGGTGATGTCATAAGAAAGACAGACCCCAGGATACACAGAGGATAAAACACACTCCCTGTATCTCTCCATGTGGTTCCACTGGCCACCTCAGGACCAGAAAGTCATCACCAGATGTGGCTGCAGATCTTGAGAACTGTGAGTCCCCAAATCCTCCCTTCTTTATAACTGACTCACTGAGTTATTAGCAATAGAAAAAACTATTAATACACATAAGATCAAGAATAAGGAGAGGAAAAACTGAATTTGATATGTTACAAAATGTTCTTCACAGTGACACTGAAATTTCCCTTCAAGATAACCACTTGCTCATATATACAACCTATTACAATATCAGTTATGGGATTTCTTTTAGTTGTATTTTGTAGGAAGAAAATGTTTATTTCACAACAAACAGCCTCAGTTCCCTTTGTGATTAAGTGGGTGAAAGACTATTTATCTTTGGCAGTGGCTAAATTCATTTCCTTAATTTCACATTTCTCCTTTAGGAAGTTTAAAAAAATAAAAGCCAATAACCCATTGCAATTTCAATATTTTCTAATAATGCACTGCTTGATTTATTATGTCATTAGAATCTTATGGGATTTGTACTGCAAAGTAAGGGAGCCCATTTACATGTTAAGGACCCATTTTTGGCATACATAAAAGCCGTGAGATTTACTTTACAATGTACAAGGCTGTTTATGATAAGAGTCAATTTACAATTGCAACAATAACATTAGCAGTAAACAAGCAAACTATGCCTATTGTTAGTGTTTAAACCTATTGCCACAGGAATTATTCCCCATTCTCTAATCCACAGGTGCATCAAACTGTATATTTCTTTTCTTCTCTTGTTTTTAAAAATACTTGCCAATCCTTAGTACAGTTTTGGATGTACAGAATAATTAAGCAGATTATACAGTTAGCCCTGAACGTGCATGGCTTTTGTATCTACAGATTCAAGTAACCACAGATCAAAAATATTTGGAAAATTTTTTTGCCTGTACTGAATATGTGGAGACATTTTTTTCCTTGTCATTCTCTAAACAATACAACATAACAACTACTTACATAGCATTTGTATTGTATTAGGTATTATAAATAATCTAGAGATGATTTAAAGTATAATGAAGGATTTGCATAAGTTATATGTAAATAATGCATTGTTTTATGTAACAGATTATGTCTCTGCAGATTTTAGTATCAAAGAAGGATCCTGGGACCAATTCCTCATGGATATCCAGAAAAAGTTGTTTATAGAATTTTATGTAACTCCCCCATTCCTCATTTGACTACTTATAGTTTTCTCTTTTATTACATATTGCATGGATGTGGTACATTTGTTAAAATCAATAAACAAATATGTGTCTCAACTATAGTTGAGAGTTTAAGTTTTAGTACCTCTATTGTTAGCTCTGTAGGTTTTGACCAATGCATAATGACATGCATTTGCCATTTTATTTATATTCAAATAGGTTTATTGCCCTAAAAATGCCCCAAGCTTTACTTGTCCATCTTTTTGTCCCCACTCTCCATACTACTGTCAACAAATGGTCTTTTTACTGTATTTATACTTCTGCTTTGTCCAAAATGCAATATAGTCAGAACCATATTAGTTTTTTTTCAGAATGACACCTCTAATTCTGTAATTGCTACAGTCTGTATCATTAATGACCCCAAAGACCCAAGTATGGGAGGCTTTGTTCCTAGAGAGGTACTATTGGGAGTTGGTGAAGCCCTAAAAATGTGTGTCATAGGGGGAGGTCATTGGGAATGAGCCCTCAAAAAGGATTTTGGGATCTTGGCTCCCTCTTCACTCTCTGTTATGATTTAGATATGAAGTACACCCCAACAGCTCATGTGTTTGAGACAATGCAAGAAAGTTTAGAGGAAAAATGATTGGGTTATGATCTCCTTAACCTAATCAGTGCATTAATCCCCTGGTATGTATTAATTGGGCCAAACTATAGGCAGCAACTATAGGCAGAAGGGGTGTGGCTGGAGGATGCAAATCCATGGGGGCTTGCCTTTGTGGTTGATATTTTGTCCCTGGTCAGAAGTGTCTCTCTGCTTCCTGGTGGCCATATCATGAGTTGCTTTCAACTGCACACTCTTCCACCATGATGATTTGTGCCACCTAAGGCCCAGAGAAACTAGCCCATAGTCCACTTGTCTATGGACTGAGACCTCTGAATTTGTGAGTGCCAAATAAACTTTTCCTCTCTAAAATTGTTCTTGTCAGGTCTTTTGGTCATGGTGGTGTAAAAGCTGACTAAAATACTCTATTTTTGCTTCTTTGCCATGAGGTAGGTGGTTTTGCTCTTCCACATGCTCCACCCCTGACGTGCTGTCCCATTACAGATCCAGAAACAATAGGGCCAATCAATCATAGACTGAAACCATGAAGATTGTGCACCAAAATAAACTTTTGACTTTATTAGTTAATTATCTTGGATATTTTATTGTACTAGTGGAAAACTGATTAATATACCAATACACGTTCAACATTCCTTTACGTCTTTCTGGAACTTCACAAGTCCTTTTTATTGTTGGATAAATATTCCACTTATTCTAAATGAACTATATGTTCATAAAAAATGTTTTGTTATTCAGAATGTGATTTACTTAAGACAAAAAACAGCGCATGCACACACATACACGCATTGCTTGTTGGCTTGCTATTGTCATTGTCCCTCGTGCAGAATTGGATAATACTAAAGATAACGGTCAAGACCAAAATAAGAAAGCATGCAAGAAATGCAGCCAGAATGATAGGCAGAAAAAAAAGGAGACTAGAAAATAGACTTAGAGAAGCAGTAGTTTCATTGAAGAGAGCCTGAAGTACAAGGATAGATGGTAAAGAGGAAGTTTTTGTAGATCTTAAAGCCAGTATTCCAGGTATCAAAGAAGGAAGGCAGGCAGTGATATTGGAGCCACTTAGCAACACTCCAAATATTTTTACCTCTTGATGGTTAGTGTATAATCTATGCATAAATCCTATGCATTATCCTAAAATAGAGGAAATGGGTTTGAAGAGAAGTCAGAGTCCTTGGTACTTTTTATTAATTATATTTAGGAATTGCCTTTTTCCTACTTAAGAGAAAAAAAGGAAAAGGGGAAGTAAAGTGAATTGGAATGATAAAGTACTACTAGCTATATGTATAGACATATAGCTAGAAGAAATATTTTAGAAAGATGAAGAAACAAAAGGGACAGAAAGAAGACAACACACATCCCCACTGCCTCTACTTTGGAAATGATTGGAAGGTAGGTCAGAATAAAAAAAGGATTAGAATGAGCTTCCTTGTTCTGAAAGCCATCTAATGCTTAATAACAAAAAGTGTGATACTTCTGGATGTAGTGTGTTTGAAGATTTTGAGGCAGGTCAAAGAAAGAGATAGGATTCTGTTTGTAGTAACACATACTGCACTTTATTTGAGTGTCACTTTGAGAAGGTTTCATTCGAGAGGAAGTCCCTCACTGCAGGAGATCTTCCAGAGGCAGCCTGGAGGCAAGCAGCCAGGGGAATTCTCAAGGGAGACAGGAATCTGAGCAGGGCTCCTGTGCCTGTGTCATTTCAATGAGCAAGGAGATGAAGCATCTGGAGGTCAGGGAGTTCGGAGGAGCAATAGTCACCTGGGGTCTTTTGCAGCCCCCCAGGGTTTGTTTTATTTAAGGAGAGAAGATGTTGAATATAGTTTTGTGGATTGTAGAAAGCAGGAAGGTTCTAAATGGCTACAACTTACTTGAGCTATATTTAAAGTAATTTTATATGCAAAACTTTGAGTTTGACTCCAACAGGCCTTTGATCTAAAATATAAGGTAGAACAATAAAGCCACATCTCTTTCCTCTTGAAGCTATATTTCAGGGTCATAGGCCATCAATAGAACAAATAAGCAATTAGATTTAATATTTTATTTTATCTTATTTTTTTAATTTTTATTTTTGTGATGCTGGGGAACAAACGCAGGACATCACACATACTAGCCAAGTACTTTACGTCTGAGCTACATTCCCAGGCCTGTATAATATTTCAGATGGGGATACACTGTAAGGAGAAAATAATTAGGTATTGAAGGAAAATTGGAGCTATCGGGGAGGGAGGTAAAATTTCAAATTGGCCACTACAGAGGGTGTCACTGAGAAGATGAGAATAAAGTGAGAGTGTGCATCCTGTGGTTAGCTTGGAAAGAGCATAGCAAATAGAGGAAACGGCGAGTTCAAAATCCCATAGGTGAGCTCTGGAGGTAGTTTTGAGAAGCAAAAAGAAGCCCAGGGTGTGGAGACAGCAAGTAAGAAAATTAAATTACAATGTCAGAGAGGAAGTTTCAGGGGGTAAGGGAAGCAGATCATGTAAAGAATTTTAGATCAGAGCAGAGATATGCATTTCTATTTTGAGTAAGTTGGAAACAAAGGATGTTGAACAGAAGAATGACATAATCTGGCTCGCCTTTTTAAAAGGATTCTGCTTTGCTGGGAAGAGACTGCTTGGAGAGAAAGACTGAATGGCACCTAGCTGGAAGGCTACTACAGCAAATGAGGAATGAGATGAAGGTGCACTGGGTCAGAGTGGTAACTGCGGTAGGCAGTAAAAAGAGGTCAGATTTTGGTATATTTTGAGAGCAGCTCCAAGAAGATTTGATTATAAATTGCACTTAAGGTATGAAAGAAGAGAAATCAAAAACAAAACCAGGGTTTTGGACCTGAACACACAGAAACATTCTTTGTTCTTATTTCTTAACTTCTTCCCACAATAGTCAGCATATCTCATATCTCCTGATGATTAGAATAGTATCTGTTTGCCAGGTAAAGTGCCAATGAGTCTGATGGATTCCAGACTGCCTCATCTCTTAGAGCATTTGAAACCTTAGACTCAGCCTGTCTAATTTGGACTGTGTGGTTTTATCCTTCCCATTAGAAATGCAGCCTGTTCACTTGGCCTCTGCTTCCAGCCTGATCCAGATACTCCCTTGGCCAAGAAATAATAAGCACAACTCTTTGATAAAGGGGCCTAATTTCAATTAGGCTTTTGCTCTCTACATCAAGGTTCCAAGTAGGTCTTGGGCAAACCCTCCCCTCCAGCCCTTGCTTTTTAAATCAGTGAGCACAGATTTAGGAAGAAACAGTGAAAACAAGGCACAAGATCAAAAGACACTTTTTTCATTCTGTTTTTGGTATCTCTTAAGTTTGACAAGGCCCTATAACCCAAATGAGGTAGCTAGTTCCTGAAAAGCACAATAATACCCTTATAATCCAGACACTTTGTTATGTGTCCAAAGAAAAAGAAAAGAATAAAAAAGAAAAGAAAAGTACCTCAGACATGTTAACCCCATTACTTATGCTAACATTCTCTTCTTTTCTTGTGTAAGCATGGCCCAATCTCCGAGGTTCAGCCCAGGCCTTCTATTTTCACTGGGAAGATTCCTCTAAACAGTAATAATGATTTCTTTTTCTCTGATAACTTCTATTGGATTATTCCCCTAGAGAGCTGCTTTGCCACTCTCTCACACTAATTAATATTACTTAATTTTCAATGTGCACAAACGCCTGGCTTCTCCATATTTTCCGTTATGCTCTGTGAGAACATGGACTTTGATTTCTCTATAACGCTGCACATAAAGCCAATGGTCAGTAAATATAAATTGCACAATTTTATTTCTTTGTCCCACCAATTTCCATTAGCTGAACTTTCTTGTTTCCTTTTGTTTCAAGGTTGTTAAAGAAAAAAATGCTGATATGTCCTCCTTCCCTGAAAGTGCTCAGTAAGTGCTCTCTTCCCTTTCTAGAGCCTTTCCTTTTCAGTAGCTTCCCTTTCCAGTGCCCAGTTAATTGGAAGTTGATCTAATATGATGAGATCATTGCATAATTGAATAAACCTAATGTGACTCCCTCATGTAGTTGCTCACTCAATTGGACTTTAATCTAATATGATTTGATCATCAAATAATGGATCAAATATTGCAAAGGAAATCACCTTAGGGAATGGATCTCACACTCCATCTGGAAAGTTTCTAATTGCTTTGTCTAATTCCCTAGCTCGTAGGTACATGCAGTTACTGAACTGAAATGACACCAGTCCATATTTCAAAGATATGTTAGGGTATTTCCATTTTTGAGACACCTGAGAAAATTGACTTATAAAGTGAAGAGTTTGGTTCACAGTTTCAGAGGTTTCAGATCCTAATAGATTAGCTCCATTGTTTTTGTGATGTGTAGTGAGGCAGAACAACATGGTACGGTGCACGTGGTGGAATGAAGCTACTAACCACGTGACACTTGGGAGAGAGGAAGGGGCGAGGTTCCCAATATCTCCTTCAAGGTCACACACCCAATGTTCTAACTTCCTTCCTCTAGGCTCTACCTCCTAAAGGTTCTACCACCTCCCAATGACACCACAGGCTGACAACCAAGTCTTTAGCCCATGAGACTTTGGAGAATATTTACTTTCCAAATCATAGCAAAATGTAATTGAAATTCACATGGATTTTCCAATATTATTATAAAAATATAAAATTACTCCAGATTTTTATATTGATTGCATGTTTAATAATAATAGTTTATATATGTTTGGTTAAATCAAATATTTAATTTCAACTTTTTTGATACCAGTATAAAAAATTTTTATAATGATAAACAAAGTTTATAAGTACATACAGGCTTTGAATTTCTGATTCGCATTTTGTTTCCTTTGGAAAATGTTGTTTTATGATATTCATTGAAAACTCAGTGACAAAGAGCCCACTGCTCATCACAGCAGAATGTACCCTCCCTTCATATTGCTTGATAAATGCAAAATTTTCAGAACTTAAATATTTCTTCCTTTTTGTGCACCAAATCTGCTTTCTCAAAATTCAGCTCCAGAAATTCTAATGATGCCCTCTCTCTTTATAGAGAACCTGATAAACTTTTCAAACATATTGTTTATATTCAACTTTTATAACATATTAATTTTGTTGGCACAAACGTAATAAAACTGTCAGGCATTAGATTCATATTTTACTAGGTACTTTAATATAATAATTCTTTTTTGGATTGGCTAGGGCTGTTTTAGGCTAGTAGGTGCATTTATCTGGGATAGACGGACCTTGAGTCTCTACCACATTGTAGCAAATGAACAAGGGTCCCTATTTTTCTGCTTGCTATCTTACCTAGTAGTCTGAATTCTGTTTTCTCCAAGCCTCTTTTTTCCCTTCACATTCTCCTGTTTACCCTGTTGAAAGCCTTGTGATGCCTTTTTATATTAGGCAAAGGCAAAAAACAGCCCTTGTGAGCATTTCTTCTGCATGATAAATCCCCTTGATTATGGAGGATGTAACAAAGGTACTGTGGAATAGCAAGGGGAAGATCAATTCAATTAATAAAAAAAATATTAGCTGCTCAAATTCAACCAACATGGTTGGCTGTTCCATCACATTAACCCCCTTTAAAATCACTACTCAAGGGACCTGGAGTGAATATCGATTTTAGAGTTATTTTCTTCCAAATTTAAAGTGCTCTGGTAATATCATAAACTCCATGGAACTGTGTGACCTTCAGGTGTGCTTTTCTGAAGAAGCAATTGCTTGCTAAATTCTAGGTCTGACAGTCATAATGCATCTGTGTTTTCGACCTGAACTTTGCCAACCTGACAAAGTCTAAGTTGCTGCTGTTTGGAGATAGGACTGGATATAAGGGATGCTTTGTTTCTCTATAACTAAGGGTAATTGTGTGATTTGAACTCATCTGTCCATTTAAGTTTTGAACAAGGCTATGTCTTGCTCTGTTTCAGAGGGAAGTCTAGTCTCACTTGATAATTATTCCATCCATTTCTCATGAGGAGTAGGTCCTACCTCCAGCTAGTTAATAAAGTGCATAGTATGAGTGCTGGTGTAAGACTTTTAGTAGCAATGATGATTAAAGCTGTCAAAAGTCCCATACATTTGAAAATATTTTCAAGATAATATTGTGCTCGTTATCTGTAATTTATTTTGCCTTTCTCAATTATTATTACAGGTGATTCAGACATCATTAATGTTATAACATGGAAATTTAATAATTTGAAGATTTAACCACAAATAAATTAATGGTTAAATAAAAATAGCAAAGTTAATGTGTGGTAAAATTGGAATGTAGTAAGTTCTCTAGTGGATCATACAGATTCTTTACATGTCTCTTGTGGGCCTGATACCTATGTATATTTTTTATATCTTTCACTGAAATATGCACAGGTTAAAAAGAGTGTAGAAGGATAAAAACAGAAAGTAGATCTCTCTGCTGAATATAACTTAGATTTGTTTATTAGGTCATCAAACTAAAAACATAGGAATTGAAATTTAAGAGGACACAAGTGAAGATAGGTAAATATCAAGATGTCATTTAAGGGAAGTGGTGATGTGAGAAAGAGAAGGCACTATTTGTCTGAAAGGGTTAAGTCACAGTACAACAGCACTGTGATTCACCAGACACAGCTGAGGCCTAGAGTTGAGCCTTGGTAAAAACATGTCGAAACTTATGTTAACTTAGATGGGGAAATTTTCCATCAGACCTACTCTGAGAAGCATTCTTTTCAAAGGAGAGGTAGTGTCATGAAAAGTTTGAGAATTGAGATCTCTTTTACTAAGTCTAAGTAGCTCAAAGGTAATAGGCAGAATGATCATCTCTCTTTAGGTTTCACTAACATAATATGACAAGTAGCAATGATTAATGTAGTAATCAATAAGCTAAGGGAAAGTTGTTGAGCAAAACGTTCAACAAATGAGTCAGTGTCTGTCATGAAGTAGGCCCCTTAAATAGGTGCAGCACCTTAAAAAGTTGTATAATTAACTTACTTAGCTCCAGCTGATAGAAATCTGAATCAGAGGAGCCGTTTTGAAACTTTGTTCTGTACCTAGTGACTTGCATCAAGTCACGGTTGACATGTCTGAAAAGTGTGCCTGTCACAAGTAACCTATAGTTGCAGAAGATGGCTCAAGATGCTGACCTGTAATCCCTAATGCAAATATAGAAGACAATGCACTCACCTCAAGAGTGTGCATTGTCTCTTTTATGAAGCATCATGATGACTAATTGCAGTTGCAAAAATGCAAACAGAAGTCCTTCTGATTTAGTGAAAGAGAAGTTGAAAGCAAAGAAACATACTGTTATCTGCATGAAACTAAAGCTATTTGAAGAAGTCAGTGCTGTCATAAAAATAATAACTAGAGCTAGGCAGATAGTGTCATTGTTTCCAATTGGCTAGTATTTAGAGCAAATCAACAGGAAGATGTTAATAGTGTGCAAGTATGCATAGCACCAGCTGACACTAATCAGAAGCAACTGGGATGAGCATAGGCGTTGGGGGAAGAAATAAAGAGCAGGACAAGTCCCCAAAAGGAACTGTGTGGACTGGAATACATAGATATCAGTAGAAACCAAAAGGCCCAGAAGGAATTACTGGAAATTATCCTTTCCTCACTCCTAATAATAAGTGATTTTCCTAGTAAGCCAAATTGTTTATGTGTTGGTCATAATAGCCATATGAACTTAAGGGATTATGCTAGCATACAATGAAGTCAGCCCCCATCTTTAATTAATGTTCCTCCAAAGCCCCATGTTTCTTTTCCTGACAATCTACATCCTAAATGTGAAAAGGCCTCTTAAAATGTGCACCAGCTGGGTGCGGTGGCGCACGCCAATAATCCCAGCACTTTGGGAGGCTGAGACAGGAGAACCGCAAATTCAAAGCCAGTCTCAGCAACAGTGAGGCACTATGCGACTTAGTGAGACCCTGTCTCTAAATAAAACTCAAAATAGGGCTGGAGATGTGTCTCAGTGGTCCAGTACCCCTGCGTTCAATCCCCAGTACCAAAAAAAAAACAAAAACAAAAAAAACAATTTGCACCGTAGCTCTCCATGGAAGACGAGTATGAGAAAAGGAGGGAGTCTTAGGGGCTGTGGATATAGCTCAGTTGGTAGAGTGCTTGCCTTGGATGCACTATGGCCCTGGGTTCAATTCCAGCACCAAAAAAAAGAAAAGAAAAGAGTGAGTGCCATTTTGTAACTGATGGAAGAGGAGATAGAATGCTAAATATTGGATTATTTATTGACTACTTTTATGCCACACATTGTGTCTATTAGAAGCAAATACAGCTACCTCACCCTGCCCATACTATAGTTCTACAAAATTGGTTCCTGGCAGAATGCTCAAGTGATAATTTTCTTGATCTGTAGAGATCCCTGTATTTACTGCCAAGTAGATTATTATCTGAGAAAAGGGCATAATTCAGGTAATCAGACATTTCCTGATATATCACCTATCTTTGGATTGGAGCTTCCAGTTTATATATATTCTAGTTTGCACTATTATTAAACACTTAAGTTTAAATAACTGTTCTAAGCAAAATTGAGTAAGTGCAAATCAAGAAATATCTTTTGCCTTAACAACCTATTATTCTAGTGGGAGCACAATATACATATCATATAAAAAAAGTGATAAGTTCCATGCACAGTTCATGGAAAGAGTGCTATTTGGAACTAAGGGAGGTTTTCCTGAGTAGCGACCTTGGACAAATGAGAAAAGGGGCAATGCAAGAAGCACAGGCAGAGAAAGCACTAAGTCCAAGAGCTGAGGTGGGAGCAAACTTGGGTTGTCCAATGAATGACAAAAATCAAGTATGTTACATGATTAAAGCAGAGAGTGTAGGGAAGTAACTTAAAAAGGCATACTCACGCCACTCATGGAAGATGGGGTTTTCAACTTTGGAGAACCGTAAGAGAGAATATTCAGGTTTACCCCAAAGAGAATCTGACTTGATTGCTCTGGAGTAAGTTCTGGTATATGTTCAAAACAGTCCAGATAATTTTATTTTACTTTATATTTATTTATTTTATTTATTGGTTCTGGGGATTGAATGCAGAAGAGCTCTACCACAGGACTACATGCCCAGTTCACTTTATTTTTTTTATTTTGAGATAGGGTCTTGATAAATTGCCGAGTTTGGCCTCGAACTTGAGATCCTCCTGCCACAGCCTCCCCAGCTGCTGAGATTGCAGGCATGCTACACTACCATGTTTATCTCAGTCTAGAAAATGTTAATGTACATCCAAGTTTGAGAACAGTTCAAACAGGCTATTTGTCCACTCTTTTCCTAAACATAGTGGGAAGGAGCTAGTGAATTTTGAATGGGAAGATAGAAATATCTGGTTCATCTGCTTCATCTGAAAGGCTTTAGAGTAGACCTAAGTTTAAGCATTGAATAGATAATCTTGTGAAGAATCAAGGTAATCCAGGAAGTGATTGAATTTAATCTTCAAATTGTATCAATATATATCTTCCTCAGAATGCAGCAAACAAGGAAAGATGTGTGGATGATCACTGTGCTTTTTACATTCTCTGGAAAAGTGGACAGCACAAGCAGATTTCTCAAACTGTTGGTTGATCATGAGATTTATTTCATCTTTCTCAACTTAGAATGAAGTAGAATGATCTTTTTACCCATCAGTGAAAATTGTTGTTGCTACAGGCATTGTTTGAACTTTTCTTAGACTAAATTAAGAATTATAATTTAATTAAGCAGACATTCATTCATACTGGCATAATTAAAATGCCATTAATGCACATGTGCCCCAGATAAGAACAACTGGGAGATATACTGGTAAATAAGAAACAGATCGGCTCTCATATTTTACATGTAAATTGTCATTATATAGTGATATATACACTGATATCAAGGTATATGTAAAGGAAAGAACATAGAGCACAAGGGGAAAAAGTGCCCTAAACAACTTTCAACATTTTTAATGAATAAAGATTGTGTGTGTGTATATGTCCGTCCCATTTTGGGTTTCAAGTCCCAAGACCAGAAGCTTCGGTAAAATCTGGTAGAACAAATGTCTCAGATCAGGCAAGAAAAATCTCTGTTTGGGGAGGATTTAACTTTTGCTCCATTCAGATCTTCAACTCTTTTAAAAAGGCCTACCCACACTATAGAGGGCAATCTGCTTTACTCAGGCTGTCAATTTAAATGTTAATCTCATACAAAAATACATTTGCAGAAATATCCAGAATGGATTTGGTATGACAGCACATGCCTATAATTCTGCTACTTGGGAAGCTAAGGCAGAAGGATAGCAAGTTGGAGTCCTAGCCTCAGCAACTTAGAGATACCCTGTCGCAAAATAAAACATAAATAGCTCAGCTCATTTGTATAGCACCCCTGCCTTCAATCTCCAATACTGCATAAAAGAAAAGAAAATATAGAAAAATAAATAAATATCCAGAATAATATTTGACTACATATCTGAACACTGTATGCTTTTTATCCAATGGACACATAAAATCAACAATCACAATGACTTTAAACTTTAACCTTTTTTTTTTCCTGGAGATCAAATCCAAAGCCTTGTGCATGCTAGGCAAATGCAATATCACTGAGCTACACTCCAAACTCCATTAGTAAAAATCTAATAAACTATTTAAGATTATTACTAGTTGAAATAGAGAAACTTGAGGTTAAAGGAAATAACTATCCTCAGAAACACCTAATTTTGAGCACAATGATTTTGTTCGTTTGTTTACCATAAGGCAAATACTATCTGTGCCTCAAGAAAGTTGCGAATGACTGAGTCACTGGTGGCCAGGTTCAGTATGTGAAAGGGAGTTTGCCATTAAGGCATCAAATTCAGACCACCAAACATGGCAAATTTTATTTCTTCCTACCTTTTCTTCTCTTTGTTTCACAAAACATTGCATATTTTAACAGAAGCAGTCTTTCCTAATACCATTTATATGATACATTTTTGCTATTTCTCTCTTTCTCTACTATGTGTGTGTGTGCTCCAAAAATCACAATGGTAGATGTCTCTAGACATTTTAAAGTGCCTAATATAAGTGATAAAATAGCTACAGCTGAGAACCATTGGCCTGGGTGAAAGCCTGAACATACAGTGGCTTGTATGCAGGAGAACACGGAGGCTGAGCAACCCACTCCTTTCCCTCTGGAGCAGGCTTCTTTCCTATGAAGAAACAGTGTCTCACTCCTCTGGATTGCTCACCATGAACACACTGATGGCCTAAACAAAGAGTCTGGTCCTCAGAGCACACCCAAGACAGGGTGGAGTACAAAACAGGATGGGTAAATATATCTGTCATGAGTAGCAGCTTTAATAATTACTTGGAGGTGATTGTCTTTGAATGCAAGCGTACATTTGATCACACCAATTGTCAAATACAGTTAACTCAATTCACGTTAATTAAACACAGCAAACACTTTACACAATCCAGGGCAACCACAAGTCCCAAAAGTACCTCTGATGCCATGCGACTTCTCTTAGTTGAAGAGCAAATGTTGTCATTGTCAGGTGGTTGATCCAGGGATAGACAGCAAGGTGGCCAGTCTCATCCATGTCCTCTGAGTGAAACTCTCCCATGTGGCAGGACAAGTAGTTTAAATACAGTTTCATTGGTCATATTCTTGAGTGATGTTTTATCACATTCAAGTGTTGCTCTGTCTATCTCTAGACAATGGTCCTTATCAATTGCGTCCGGACATTACTAAGCAAGCCTATGGCTGCTGTCCCTCACATAGATATTGCTAAGCATTCCTGTGGCTGATGTTCCTTACAGTATTTCAGCATCCCAGCAGTTGACAATAAGCTTGTATTCATTAATAAATACCCAGTGGGAAAATTAGGCTAAAGTGTAGTCTCTTCCTATCAGCATTACAGTTTCCAATTTAAGGTCCAAGAACTTCTGTTCTCAGTTTTCACTTCCTTTTTCTATGACTGATGAGCCTCCTTTGGATTTGATCTGGATCACATCATCATGTAATTATCCTGCAGATATAGTGAGCTTAGCCAGCTCAGCATTCCCAAATGCTTAGATTGAATTCTAGGTAACCCATAAAGTAGAACTAATAAGTATACCTCAGTCATTGGTGACTTTCTGATTTTATTTGGAAAACTTACCATCAAATATGGTGGTTGTCATTAGAGGAGCATGTTTCCCTGGAGGAGGTGGCTGATAGTGGTATTCTCTGATGGCAGATCTACATGATCCAGACAAAAAAATGTGATGGCTTCATTCCACTTGAGCTATCACTTACAGGGTTTCTTGAGGATGGGGAGAAAACACTGGTCACCTCACTAGCAACACACATCTATAAGACACTCATTACTGTAGTTGGCCAGCACCAAAGCAGTTGTAACTGCTTGCTGAAAGAAAGGAAGCAGAGGCAAGGAGAACTTGTCACAGTTTTCTGTTCATCAGGAAATTACACAGGCTTATTAGCTCCTGTCTCAGTGAATGATATTTTAAATCCATTTTCTTGTGAATTCACGAGTTTAGATATTTGTAATATTAGTGGCTCTAGTTGCTAGATCCTAATTGTGATTATTTTTTCTATAAATGTCTCCTCTGAGCCTTTAAAGCCTTTAAAATTTTATCTTCCATTTGATCCTTATGTTTTTGTTCAAGGTGCTCAATGAGCTTGAACTTGGGGCAGAATATGCTCTGTTCTCTGAGAATAGTCCTCAAATTATAATTCATAAGTCCACTACACTGATCAGTAATCTTTCCCTGTCATTTCTTAGGCAGGTGCCAAGTAACTCTCACAGGTTTAGAGTCCTATTTTCCCCTATCTTTATATCTACTTTTAGCTTTAAATAATTTCAGTGGATTTGGGACCAGCTAACTATTTGTGAATGTACTCTAAGTTCATTTGTTTTAATTATTATTTATAATATACTGTATAAAAAAGATTCTATATTATCCCTCCTCATCTTAGTCTATCAGGACTACTATAACAAAATACTATAGGCTGGGTACTTTATAAACAATATAAATTTATTTCTTATAGTTTTGAAGGTGGAGAATTCCAAAACCAACCTAAGACAGATTCACTGTCTAGATGTCTGACAAAGGCTTGTATTCTGGTTTCATAGATGACTCCTTCTTGCTGTGTTCTCACTTCATGGAAGGAGCTAACTCTCAGAAGAGTTCTCTTTTGTAAGGGTATTAATCCCAATCATCACAGTTCCACTCTCAGAACTTAATCACTTCCCAAAGACCCCACCTGCTAATGCCTGCACTCTGGGGATTAGAGTTTAAACAAGGACACAAACATTCAGATCATAGTATTCCATTTAGATCCTAGGGTTCCCCTCTTAACACAGGTTGTTTTTCCAAGGCAAACTTCACGGTGCTTCTGCATGGCTTCCTCTGTTGTTGCAGGATTTCTCTGGAGTTCTTTCCTCTTCCACCCTGCCTCTCCCTCATTGTGCCTTTGCCTCTTGCCCCTAGTCTCTTTCTTTGTGTATTTCTCCTCTGTGACTTTTTAAATTTCTGTCTCCATTCCTTTCCTTATGCTACTTCAGCAAGTGATTGTGAAGATGAGTATACTTTATGAATTTAAAATGCTTCATGATCCACAAACCAAATTTATAATGGTAGTTAATATCTGTTTTCATTCTCTATACCTGTTAAGCTCTGGACTTCTTAATTTTTATTGATCCTCTCTTCTTTTCTCTCTCATCAATTTACTAGGCTTCTTAGGGACTCTCAATTTCCATATTGGTCTTTTTTTTTTTTTTTTTTTACTTTCTCTCTATAACTTTTCCAAAGGTCTCTATAGTCCCTGGGGACATAACTATGTAAATAAGGTTGGGAAGCCAGAAGGACGCTTTCACTGGGTACAAAAGGCCAGGAGTAAATCTGGCCAGAGCTCCTGTAGAGTTAGCCTGAGATTTAACTCCAATAGGAGCTACATCTTTGCTCAGCTTCTCCCTAAGCCCCATTCTATTTCCTTCACTTACAGAGTTTCCTAAGAATATCCTCACTGAAGTAATTGCAGAATCCCTGCTTGTAGCTCTGTTTCTAGGGAACCTGATCTAAGACAGGGTATTTTAAAAATTAATAGAATTATAACAGGCATCCACTTTGTGCTTTGAATACGACCCTTACTCACGCCTCTGCAACTTAGCGAGCTCCTAAGCATCTTAGTGAGACTCTGTCTCAAAATAAAAAGTAAAAGCCAGGCACAGTGGCACACGCCTATAATCCCAGCACTTTGGGAGGCTGAGACAGGAGAATCGCAAGTTTAAAGGCAGCCTCAGCAATGGCGAAGCGCTAAGCAACTCAGTGAGACCCTGTCTCTACATAAAACACAAAATAGGGCTGGGGATGTGGCTCAGTGGTCAAGTACCCCTGAGTTCAATCCCTAGTATTAAAAAAAAAAAAAAAGTGACTGGGTCTCTACTGATTAATTAGCTGCTACATGAGCCAATACTTCTAATCTGATAGCTACAAAGAAAATCCTCACACAATTCAGGTTGTGTGATTTCAAAGCTTTTGCACTCCTTTCTCATTTGGTTTCTATCTAACACATGCAGAGAGTTTTTTTTGTTGTTGTTGTTGTTTTCTGTTTGTTTTAATACAGCCAAGAACATCATAACGCATGGCAGAGGGACAACGTTGGTTTAGAACTCAGGGACAGCAAAGACAAAGTCTATCTAAAGTGAATAAGAACAAAGGAGTGAAATGGAGATAACAGAGTGCTATAAAGTGAAGGAGAGAAATAAACACCAAAATAGGGTCTTATCTCCCATTACGTCAATACTAAAATCTTTCCACTTCAATGTATTTTTAGAGTGATAGTATGCAGGCTTGTTGGTCCTGCCAAATTTTCAAAAGATCATCTAGTTTGCTCTAAGACATTAACAGCTACTGACACTTGGCTTGGAATTATTTTATCCTCTATTTTATTAGTACAAAATTAGATCAAGGACATTATACAAGATAGGTACAAGGGAGTGAAGTAGAAAACAAGCATCTTGGGCCATGAAGAAGAGAAGGCTACTGGAGGTGGTGCTAAAACCTGAGGTCCTTAATAGGCAAAATAAGGGTAATGAGAGCTAAAAGAGTATTGCTGAGTATATTTTTGAAGGAAACTCCACTTTTCTATTGGAAGAAGACAATAACACAGAAAAAAAAAATGAATGTCCAGCCTTCTGTGACTTCCTCCATAGAACATTTTAGCCTTTATAAAATTTAGTTGAAACAACAAAATAATAAAATACTTAATTAAACAGAGAGATGAAAGACTTGTACATTAAAATGATAAAACATCAGTGAAAGGAATTTAAAATGACACTAATAAATGGAAAGATTTCTCATATCCATGAATTGAAAGAATTTATATTATTAAAATGTGCATACCAGCCAAAGCAATCCACAGATTAAGTTGATCTCTATCCAAATCACAGTGGTATTTTTTTAAAAAAATATAAACAATTCTAAAAAAATATGGAATGACAAAAGACTCCCAATATTTAAGCTAACTTGATCATTAAGAACCAACTTAAAATTATATTACTTAGGTATAGTAATCAATCCAGCATAGTATTGGAAACAAAAACACATATATAAACCAATGGAACAGATTAGAGAACACAAAAATAAACTCATGTGTGAGGAGCGATGGACTAGACGCCATTCCAAGATGGCGGCTGGCAAGATGCCAGGAGGAAGATTCAAACTTGTTGTCCCGCTCTGAGGCTGCATCGCGCAGGTGCAAGTAAGACGCTGTAGGACACATGGCACTGTGTGATTGGTTGGCGTGAATGGATATAAGACCGAGCAGGAGAAGCGGGGGGGGGGTGTCCTCCATCATCAAGCTTGCTGAATAAACTCACTTGGAAGAAGCTGTGTTGTCCGTGCGTCATTTGCGGCATCCGCTGGTCGGACGCAACACTCATGGGTATACGATCAAGTAATCTTTGACAAAGACACCAAGAACAGGAAATTAAAAAATAACTTACTCAATACTCAGTGTAAGGAAAATTGGATATCCAAATGCAAATACGTGAAATTGTACCTTTAGCATATATCACAAAAATAAGCACAGAGTACTGAATACACAAATATAAATCCCCAAATTTAAAGTTTCTAAGTAAAAAACACAGAGGAGTCTCTTCTTGACATTTCTTATCCACAATGCTTTTTTGGATATAACCAAAGCATAGGGGACAAAAGCAAAATTAACAAGTAGACTGTGTCCAATTAAAATGTTTCTAGACAGCAAAAGAAATAATCAACAAAATGAAAATGCAAACCATGAATTAGTAAAAATATTTGCAAACCCCATAGCCATTAAGGAGTTAATATTCAAAATACATAAGGAACTCATATAACTGAATTTCAAATGACCAAGTAACCAAATTACAAATGAACACAGAATCTACATAAACATTACTCCAATGAAGAAGTTCAAGTGCCCAACAGGTACATAAAAAGGTTGTTCACATCCATAGTTATCAGGAAAGTAAGAGTCAAAAGCACAATGAGATGTCATTTCAAAAGTGTTAGGATTTCTATTATCAAAGATATCAAAGATAAAATTGTTGATAAGGATGCATAGAAAAGAGAACCCTTGTATACTTTTGATGGGAATGTAAATTTATGTAGCCATTTTCATAAAACTGTATGGAGATTTCTCAAAAAATTAAAATAGAACTAACATATGATTCAAGAAATCCACATCTGTTATATACATATAGCTATGGAACCAGGTGCAGTGGCATGCACCAGTAATCCCAGGAAGTTTGGAGGCTGAAGTTAGAGGATTGCAAGTAGTTGACCTAGAAACCAGAATTATGAAGAAACATCTGCATCCCCATGTTCATTGCAATATTGTCCATGATAGCTACATAATAGAAACACCCTAAATTCCATTTGATGGATGAGTGGATCTAAAAAATAAAATATAGTACACACACATTCATTCATTCAATGGTACACATACAATGGAGTATTATTCAGCACTATAAAGGAAGAAAATCCTGCCATTTTGCTACAAGAAATAGATCTGAAGCATATTATTCTAGCAAAAGGAGAAAAACTGCACAATCTCACTTACATGTGAAATTTATAATAGTCAAACAAATACAGAGTAGAATGATGGTTACCAGGGAGTAGGATAGGACTGACTGGGGTGAAGTTGATGAAAAGATAGAAGTTTCACTGTGTAAGAGGAATAGGTCTCGAGAGCTCATGTACAGCTGGGGACAACAGTCATAAGTACTATAGTATAGGCCAGGTATACACCTGTAATCTGAGAGACTCAGGAGGCTAAAGGAGGAGGATCACAAGTTGGAGGCCAGCTCAGCAATTTAGTGAGGCCCTGTGTCAAAATAGTGAAGAAAAAGTTCTGGGGATGTAGCTCAGTCGTAGAGCACCCCTAGGTTCAATCCTTAGTACTAAAAAACAACAACAACAACAATGACTGCATTACAGGCTTGAAATTTGCTAACAACTTACATTTAATCCTTTCACCATAAACACACACATACAAACACATGCACACAACAGCTACTATGTAAAGGGATGAATATGAGAAGTAACTTGATTGTGGTGAGCATTTTACAATATTTACTTATATCAAAACATCAAGTCGTCAAACTGTACTCACCTATATACACATGTGTGTATATATATGTGTGTATATGGTATATGTTATACATATATACATATATATCACCATGTATATATCTGTGTGTGAACATATATACACATGGGTAGATGAATAGACAGATTTTTATATATCAATGACATCTCAATAAAGATGTTAAAAAAGAATACTATTTTCAAAAGGAAGAAAGTGTACTTGAGAGTGCAGAGATAATCTTTTACTTGTTTCATGTTAAAGAATCATCTCCGGTTATTTAATGAAAACAGGCATCTATTCTTCTACCAGAATTTTTGTTTACTAATTTTTTTCCCTGATTCTGAAAATTTTTCATTAAACTTACATAAGCAAACACACCCACAAAAAAAGTACATTTTTATTTCTATAGTCAGATAGGTTCTCATTATGAACTCTTTCCAGTGAGAGAATGATGGTGCCTCACCTAGACAATATGTGGGTATCAGGAGTGCCATTGTCTGCCTAGCTTGCTGATGGTCAAGGTGCAGTACCCGGTGGAGGCAGGTAGGGGGCGTGTCATTGCATCAGGAGCAGCAGATCTAATATTGGCTTGCCCTCAACTTTGGGACTGTTCTCCAGTGTTGGAAGGTAATATTCAATAGAGAACATCCCTAGGAAGGGAAAATCGGCTTTGGCTTGCTTCATTTTTACTGATTTTTAGAATAGGATGGTATTGCCACTGATGAGTTTCTTTTAAGTGACTGTTTTCTCCAGCAGCATTTTATAAATGGTTGTTGCATTAAAGAGTAAATGAAATTCCCCTGAAGAACACACTGCACCATGACTTCAGTGTCTTTCCTGACACATCTGTGAAGATGGATGGACCCTGAAGAGCTCGCTGCAAACTAACTGAGTCACATTTGTCTCCCAGGAATGTTTTATATGCTTCAAAATGTGACAAAGGCCATTACGGAGATTATACTTCCCAGCAATGAATCCGCTGTCCATCCTCTGCTATTCCAAACATTCAGAAAATTGCTGTGGAATTACTGATGGCCCAGAAAGCAAGCAGTCATTGACTAGCTGCCCTAGTATTTTTCCTGAAGATAGGGCAATGACAGTAAATTTCTTAAACTGAGCATGGGTTTTAAAAAAATAAGTAAAAAGTAATTTTCTAAGTCTTACTTATTCAACATTTTTCAGAGTTTACATTGGTAATCAAGCATGTAGTATTGATTATAATTTAAATGAAATTTTTCATCCTGCAAAATACAGATTCTGGATTTTCCTCTAAAATAGAGTTATTTTTTTTGCAACCTATCTATATGCCAATTTTAAAATATTCAAATTAGTTAGAATCTTTCTACTACTTATCATGAATTCCTAAACTGGAAATATGGGCTCTGACTTTTTGAGAATTATGATAATAAAATGCAATCACACATATGCAGCAAAGTATATAATCAAGATTATTTGATGTTTATGTGAACACATCAGCAGTAAATACAACTACAGAATGCAATGATTATCAATGTTTCCAGGAGGCAAGTCCAATTCATGATGATCTTTAAAGACTGAACTGGTAATTTGGCAAGTATGAAATTGAGAAGTGCTTTTAAAAACACTTATGAAGGCAGTAAAAATCCATGTGCTATTGGTTGAAGCCACATTAGACCCAGGCATGAAAGATGCAATTTGAACCAAAATATTCAACAGCTCTGACTATGGCTTTTCATATTGCTACTTGTTTACATTTCATATAGTTACTATATTCTCAAATTCCTCAGTTTGAAGGCAGTGTCCTGAAGATAGCTTTCAGACACGGTTTTTATAATTTTCCACGGCTTTGTCCTTTAAATGTCCCAGTAAGATCTCAGTGTAGAATTTTACATTATACATGAGACTCTGTTTCTCAAAACGTGGACAGCATCTTTAGATTTCTTGTCACTGAGGCTTGGTGCTAACTTCATGTGCTCCTGGGAACAGAACAATGGTAAAAAACGATAAATGGCAGTATCAAAATGGACCCAAAAGTAACAAAATAGAAACAGAAATGCATGTCTCTTACCTATACAACGAATCCTCCTGAAATTAGTTGTCAAGGCACATCAGAATGACTGTAAAGCCCATACTGACCATAATAAGGTCATCCATCATCGTCATTCCATCACACGTCTTCTGAATAAACTACTGAATCCCAGGTGCTTCATCTTACCTTTGCTCCCTAAGTCAAGAAAAGCTGTGAGTGATGCCCTTGGAGAGTCTGATGTAGCCCCTCCAGAGCAGTCACATGAAAGCAATAAGAGGTAGCGCTCAAGCCCACTTCCATTCACCTCAGAGACAAGTCAACTTGTTCTAGGAACATTCTGATATTTAAGCAACTTGGGGTAGGCAGGAAAGGCAAAAGGAAATAAAATGACTGAGGCTCACTGTAATATGGAATTGATATTATATTCCTGTGATACCTCTAGCTCCTGCTTGTTCCCTTATTACTGGAAAACTCTCAAACCATTGTGTTTATCTGGACCCCAAGTAATTTACTGCCATACTGCATAGCAATGAATTAATTAAAATTTATATAGTTGTTTTAATGTTTCTTCACCCTTAAAAAAGTGTGTTTGTGTATGTGTTTGCTGTGTATACAATAAGCATCATATATTGTAGTATTTATTCATCTTCATTATTCAACTGGGCTAGTTCTGGTAAAACATCAAGAAAAATTAATAAGCATGCCTCAGTATAAGAAGTAAGGAAAAAAATCTACATTTTAGCAAACAGACCAGGATCAAAGACCAATTGACTGAATTGACTTGGAACACTAGCAGAAAATTGAAAATAATGTCAGGAGCTCTAGAGAGTAGAGAACAGTTTATCAATCCTGAACATTCAAGGTTATTATTAGAAAGAACAGTGAAAGAATTCTGAAGACAGAGCTATATGAATCAGTTTTTAGCCAGGAGCCCTGAAGATCTTAAGTTGAGCATCAAATGTCTTCTGTTTCTACATTTCCCTCTTTCACATGTCAATTCAGTTAAAATAAAGGAAACTGGGGGAATGTCTCTTATGTTTAAAGTATAAAGCAGAGGAAAACAAGATAGGATTCTTCAACATTTTTTTGTTATGTTTAGAATACACATATCCACATTTTATAATCAAATGTGTATAATATTAAAATATCTGTTATAGAATTATAAACATATATACTTTATATATTTTAGTTGTTTTTAAAGTTGTTGAGTGGTGAGAATCATGTTTGATTCCGCTATAATGAGGCTCTTTCCTATCCCCTACACACAGAAGTCCACATTAAAAGGCTTTTTACCTTCAATTAAGACTTAATTTCTTGCTAATATAAAGAAAAATATCTTTGGGATTATATAATCATTTAAATTGTCCTTAGTCCATTATACTGAGCAGTAATTGGAAGGTTATGTAAATTAGTATTATAGAAAGGTACAGATATTTCTTGTATTTATCATCACTGTGATACCAAGGGAGAGATATCCATGACCACTTGTGTATTTAATCAAATAAAAAAAAATTTGCAGTTTCTATGTAAACTGTAAAGTTGATATCCAAAGTAAGCTATTATGTACAGAGGTAACTGGTATTCTCCCCATTCAGCAAGTTCAATTTCAGCCTTTGAATTATAGATCAATTTAAGCAGTTGGATAAGAGAAACAAGATATTAAAACAGATTAGGGGCACAGAAAGAACATGGCCTACAGATTTGACCAAACTTGGGTTAGAATCTCAATTCTCATATTAACTTTGTGACCTCGAACACATCACCTCACTTTTCTGAGTTTTTGTCTCTTCACTTATGAAATATGATGAATGATAGATAAGGTAAAGTTATATACTTACTTGCATACATTCTGTAACATATGGTAGGTGCTCAGTGAAAGGTAATTATTGTTGGAAATATCATTGTGGTGAAAATTCAGGAAATATTTGAAGAGTAACACAAACTGTTATAATTTGTCATATTAAATGCCAACTATCATACATACTTAACACCTTACAGTCTTAGAATTGTCCCTCAGGAGACAAGAACTAAGAATTCCCTCCTTCTGTAGTTTTAATTAGGAAAAACATTTCTACACCTGCAGAGTTCTTAAGACAACAAGATAATTTCATCATTTCAGCAAAACCATGTGAGGTAACAAAATAGATTCAATCATTTGAGAATCAAGGCAAGAACCTAATTGCTAAAATTAAAAAATGTTTCTCACTTATGAGAAAGGGAAAATCCATTATCATGATCATTATTGTTTTTATCCTAGCAAATGTATTCTATATGAGGTATTGTCTTAAGAGATCCTTAATTTCTAATCTCACAACAATAAGAAGTAGACATTAGGATTGTCTCTGTTTTACATATGACTTCTGAGGCAAGGTGTCCAGAACAGTAATATGCTGAGTGTTGAAATAATAAATAAGCAGGTGAGTGAATTCACTGTCAGACATATTGCCCTGTGCTAAATAGTTTTAAATTTAGAATTACTTAAAACTAGGGTTTCAAGTAGGAGTGGAAGTGGCAGTACAAATGACTGTGTGAAATTGCCCAAAATCAACCAACCCCAGGACCTGGGCCAGGCTTGAACCTATGCATGTGTGTACCAGGAAGGGACAGCCATGGGTTTGAAGAAAAGTGCCATCAAAGTCTTTGCATCCAAGTACATTCAGTTCCATAAAAATTAGTGGCTGACGATTTGATACTAGCATTCCCCTGTCTCAGAATTTGGAACTTTAAAAATATCCCCAATCTCTGGGTTCCACTCCAGAACTAATAAACCCGGATCTCAGGAGACTGAGCCATGGTTGGTCAGCCAGAAGTGAGGAGAACTGAAAATCTTACCTACCCCTGAAAATAAAGGGAAAGGTCATAGTTTTCTTCCTATCCACTCCCACGCCTAGAAAAAAGAAATCTTTGGGATCTATTGAATAAATAAATGGGTAGGCAAATTAACTAATTGAACATTCCTAACAGTAAAGTAGGAATGACTACTTAATAAAGTAATATGCATGCTTTTCATGTCTAAGTTTAAAAGAGCTCAGTGGCTTCTGTTCCTTTAGTACCTTTGATCTGTTTTCTGGTCCCCTTAACCTGGCTCACTGCCATGCTCCACCACTTAGGATCCACAGTTCCCTAACTACTTCTCTCTGGCCACTATCCAGGGGCAAGCAATAATAAAAAGTACCATTCAATGATTATTGCAATTATTCTTGGCACTTTAAGAGCTGGATATGATGTTTTAACAGTCTTATTTCCCATTTATACCCAGCTTATCTGTTGTCTCTTGATACCAAAATATTCACACAGCCTCACAGCTTTACGCACTCCATGACCTTTGCTCATGTTGGTTCCTCTGTCAGTCATTGAGGCAAGTGTGGCTCTATGATCCCATCTCCACAGAGCCAGTGCATGAAAGCTATGGAGTTGGACTTATTGCCTTTTCCGTCTTGATCATAGCTATGTGTTATCTGGAGACCACCAATGACCACATGCTTTAAGGTAATGCTTTCTGTACATGATGATATTCACATATTATGGCGAGCTCAGCAAATCATACCAGTGAATAAACAATACTTAACAGACATTTATTAGTTCTACTTCTTATGTTACCTATAATTCTAGTTAAGCACTACCACTTTAGGAACTTATTTTACAGGGGAATGTGATTTAATTAAATATTTATATTGCCTCATCTCCAGCAGCGTATAATCTTGAAAAACTGGATTGTTCCCTCTTCTTTATTCTTTGATTGTGAGAAACTTAGTAAAGGATATACACTTACATAAAATCAGTGCAACTGAAACTTTCTTTATGACAAACTAGCAAGAGCAATATCACACTGGAGATGAAATGTAAGGATAAATTAAATTTACATTAGTTCATGGAATAAAAGCACTGCTTAAATAGTGATGATGATGATGATAATGGTATTAACCACTAATTTTGGGCTATTGTACTAAGTTCTTTTAACTCAAATCTTTTTATAATTATATATTATATAGTTGTATTGTTAAGAAGAAAACTTCACTAATGCAAGTTAATTCACTTAACTAATATCACTGAGCTACTCACTGATGACTACACAATTTGATTCAAAGATGTGGTACTGCCTCAAATGACTCAGAATTGTATTTAAGCTCCACTTTTCTGTGGATAGAAATAATATTAATGTTTTAGTCTAGAAATTTTCATGGTTCTTAATCAAAAGTAATTGGAAATTTAATTAATGATCCTAATTAATTACTTATTAATTACTGAGGAAATATTAATTTCTTATTAATTACTGAGGAAATATTTCAAAAGACCAATCTTTATTTAGGTCTGCAATTTAGACAAACATACTAAATCTTCCTGAAAATAATAGAAGGAAAAGTATAAAGTTTATAAGAGGGTCTCTGATAAAACAAGTACCTTTAAAGGAAAGAATGCGCATTGATTATATTCTAAGAAAAAAGAATCCTGGTATGGTTTGTGAATTAATCAAAATAACATAGGTGGAAATATTTGTTTTACTTGGCTAAAGTAAGGTTCTCTAAATTATAGAAATATAAATGAAAATTCTTATGGTTCTGTATTCAGTGGAGAGGATAAAAAACAGAACATCAGAGTCTTGCCAGTTTATCTTATGAAATAAGTGAATACGAACTAAGAAATGATAACTCGAAGGTAATCCTGTAAGGGATAGGACTTTTTTAAAATTCTTTTTTACTGCTAGATCTCCAATGCTAAGAGGAACACCTGACACATTTTAGACACTAAATATTTCATCACTGAAAGAGTAAAACAAACAAGCCTAGTTATTATACCATATAAACAAAAATTGAGAATGAAGCAGAAAATATGATTTAATGAAAGTAAAGTTAAATACATAGCAGTTTGTTTTTATTTTTTATTTGCTCTAATTAGTTATACATAACAGCAGAATGCGTTTTGATTCATTGTACACAAATGGAGCACAACTTTTCATTTCTCTGGTTGTACATGATGTAGAGTTGCACCACATGTTCAGTCATACATGTACCTAGGGTAATGATGTCCATCTCATTCCATCATCTTTTCTGTTCCCATACCTCTACTCCTTCTCCTTTGCCCAAAGTTCCTCCACACTTCCTCCCACCCTGTTATGGATCAGCATCCACTTCTCAGAGAGAATATTCTGCCTTTGATTTTTTGGGATTGGCTTACTTCGCTTAGCATGATATTCTCCAGCTCCATCAATTTACCTGCAAATGCCGTAATTTTATTCTCTTTCATTGTTAAGTAATATTCCATTGTGTATACATACCACAGTTTCCTTATCCACTCATCTATTTAAAGGCATCTAGGTTGGTTCCAATTTAGCTATTGTGAATTGAGATGCTATGAACATTGAAGTGGCTGTTTTTAAGTCTTTGGGGTATATAGGCTGAGGAGTGGGATAGCTGGGTCAAATGATGGTTCCATCTCAAGTTTTCTAAGGAATCTCCATACTGCTTTCCAGATTGGTTGCACTAATTTGCAGTGCCACCAGCAATGTATGAGTGTGACTTTTTCCCCCACATCCTCACCAACACTTGTTATTGCTTGTAGTCTTGATAATTATTAACTTTTCTGAAGATCTATATTTTCATACACTCGAAGGGAAACAAAACAACAAAAACATTCAGTGCTAACATATTCATTGAAAGTAATGAACTTCTAAGCCATGTTGTCAACTGTCATTTTTAAAGTAGTACAATAAACTGATTAAAATTGTATTTATGTGTTGCTTTTCTCATTATTTTAATGACTCAACTTTTTGTTTACTTATGTAGTCAATAATCTACCTAATTCTAGCAGGAATTCTCTAATATATGTAGATATTTGTGGACTTAGTGGCATCTACAACTCTAACAAGGATACAAGTATATCTTGGTCTCTAGTGTTTGAAGCTGAAATTCTCTAATAGTTAAAATTTTTATTTTTTCATTCAGGGATATATAAATGAATCCATATTTCTTCACAATGTACTCTTAGGAAAATAATTTCAAAATACTAAATCTCAATGTCCTCATAGGCAAAAAATATAGATAATATCACCTTAAGTGCTTTTTGTGAATATTAAATAATGTTATACATAGCTGAAACATACTAAATACTTCAAAAGTGTTGCTTTATTAACAGTGTTATTAACTTAAAAAATAGATTTCACTTGTATTTGTTAAGCAACTAGCATATATTGTCCTCGCTGTTACAGATACAACTATGAACAAAACATTAAATTTTTTCCTGTTATAGAGCTTCTGTTCCTATAGCAGATATACAAATACAAAGTAAAACAAGTACATAGAATGTTGGTTGGCATTAGGAAGTCGGATGAAAATACAACAGGAGAAGTCTACCAGAATTGGGGAGAGAAAAGGAAGTCTGTGCATTTTTAAATAGGTAAACAGGCAAGATTCACTAAGAAAGCAGTATTTGAGCATAGGCATCTTCCCAAATTTGTGTCTGTCAAAATGTAAAAACAGCTGGGTAGAGTGGCCTGTAATCCTAGCTACTCAGGAACCTGAGGTTTTAGGACCCCAAGTTCCAGGCCAGTCTAACCCTGTCTCAAAATTTAAAAAAGAAAAAAAAATAAAATAAAAGGCTGGAGGATATAGCTCAGCAGAGAGTGCATGCCTAGAATACATGAGGCCTTAGTTTCAATCCTCAGTACTACAAAAACAAAACAAAACACATAAAATGTTGATTTGGGGCATTTCCCACCCCATTTTATATTTTCATAAGGAAAAATACATATCTAATGTAAATTATTTAATATATGTTTCTATACTACATTGAACATCTTAATTTGCATGCACATATTTGTGAATATAAATAAAATATAAATACTTTTATAAATCTTACCTACTTGTGTATTTATACTTTTATGTGTTTATATATACTTTCATATATTTACACATATTTATATAGCATTTTTAGTATGCAAATGTTTCAAAACATATCAAATTGGAAGATTACTAAGGAATAATGTGATGTTCCATGTTCACACTTTAGCTAGAAATATGGACACAAAACAAGTAATTCCAAGTATGTAGAAGTGTCATAGTGGAGAAATCACCAAGACAACAGTGGAACCAAATAGAGGATTTAGTAGGTCCAGTATGCTTTGACAGTGTTTCAAACATTATCAAATTTTGCATTAGGAATGACCAAGTTGATACACACATAAGAAATGTTACTGAGGTCGTACTTGCTGGTCTTAGTTTCTGACAAGAGTTGGAGGTTTAGTAAAGGAAGATATCCAGAGGAGATTATGGGCTCTAGTTGGACAAGACAAATGTTAGTTTGAACGAAAGGCTAACATGATATACACAGGTTAAGTATAAAGATGAGCACTGGCAAGCCCTTTCTTAGATACATCTCAGCTGCAGAAGAAACTATTCTGTTAGAGAAGCAGATTTTGATTATGATCAGAGTTTATCTCATAGAAGTAGATAAAATTAGCAAGATGGGTGTATAGAAAGAAACTAATATAGTTTGGGAATGGGACTACTCAAGGGAGATACTTGAGCAAAGGAGCCCTCTGAGAGACTGAGATTGAGGACCAAACTATAAAAAGAGAATTAATAGTGTAACAAAAGATCAGTAATTTATAAATATTTCATCAAAGAATAATACTTTTTCAGCCAGGCACAGCACCACATGTCTATAATCCCAGTGACTCAGGAGGTTGAGAAAGAAGAATAGCAAGTTGGAGTTCAACTTCAGCAACTTTCTGAGATGTCTCAAAATACAAACAAAAAGGACTAGGGGTATAACTTCATGGTAGAGCACCCCTGGGTTCAATTCCCAGTAACAAAAACTAAAATCCTTTTTTTCTACCTTAGTTCATTATTTTATTAATTTTTAGTGTTTAATATGTATTTTCAGTGTACAGAATAATTTGTAAGGTCTATGAACCTCAACATCTTCATAGCCATGTCTACTAACATAGATTTGCCACTTTCTATGTATCTGCAGCAGGAAATCTAATGTACCTCATTTTTCTGGGTAGTGCTATAAGATAAGCACTATATTACTACCTTCATTATGTACAATAAAACAGGCTGTTTAAAGGTAAGTAAAATAGTAGGTGTGAAAGGCAAGGAATTTTAGAATTAGGCATGCTATGGAATCATACTGGGAGACTCATCCAAGAACTGAAAGAGCTAGAAAGCCCTTCTGAAGGCAGTGATCAATATGTCAAAATAGGCAGGTAGAAGTAGGGTTGTTTCAGCAAGAGCAAGGTGGATAATCCAGTTTTCAAAGATACTTCAAGCGAGGCGCAGTGGCGCAAGCCTATAATCCCAGTACTTAGGGAGGCTGAGACAGGAGAATCGCGAGTTCAAAGCCAGCCTCAGCAACGGCGAGGCACTAAGCAACTCAGTGAGACCTTGTCTCTACATAAAACACAAAATAGGGCTGGGGATGTGGCTCAGTGGTCAAGTATCCCTGAGTTCAATCTCCAGTACTCCCCCCCCATAAAAAGACACTTCAAAAAGGATGGTGTTGAAACTTGGTGTAGGTAGGGGGTTCCAATATGGCCACTCAGATCAGCCACAGTAGCTTTTATAAACCCATGCCACATCACTGTTTCATCAGAAATTGATCAAAATGATAGATGGAAGTTTGCTGAGGAGAGAGTTTTCCAGAAGTGTGATGAGCAGATTGAAAGATCATTGCATCTATCAGTGATGATGTCATGGTTAGCTGTGGCAAGTGCAGACTTAGTGGAGTCTCATACATACCCTGGATTTATTAGGTTGAAGGCAAACAAGTCAGAGGAGGTAGAGCTTAGTTTTGATGAACATATTAAATCCTCCATTTCCTGTCACTGTTGTCTTGGTGATTTCTCCACTATGACACTTCTACATACTTCGAATTACTTGTTTTGCATCCATATTTCTAGTTAAAGTGTGAACGTAGAACATTGCATTATTCCTTAGTAACCTTCCAAAGCAGCACAATTCTGTCACATGAGTGTTTCACTATATGTAATATGTTTCAATGAATTCCATAATGAGGGGCAAGGCAAATTATAGGGGTACAAATGTTTCTTTTATTCTAATTTTTAATAGATTTAACATGTGTGTAAGTACAAAATCAGGGCAGGAGGAAATGAAAAGACTGAAAACATTGAATCACAATAGATGGGCATCCCAGGTTTAGGTGAAACAATGTGTGAGAACTGTGGAGAAAAGAGAGGAGGAGAGGGAAGAAGATGAAGAACAAAGTAGGAGGCATGATCCTGAAATTAAAAGATACCATGAATACAGACACAATTTTAGGTGTAGTGAAGGGAAAATATCATTAATGATTTCTGTTTCTTTGTGAAATAGGAAGCATGATCAAGACAGAAGGGTGGACAAAATGAAGCACATATTGATTTTGCTACAATTCTAAAGATTAAAACGCATGGATACTTGAACAGAAAATGCAGATTTATTCTAATAGAGGTAGCCCATGACACATTTTTCTATGTGGCCATAACCTATTTGTCTAACTGAAACTTTCTTTTTTACACTGTTCACAGTGTGGGTAGCTAAAGTGTGTACCTGTTTTACGTTAAAATGTAAGACTGCCCTCTTTCCGCAATAATTGGAACTGCAAGATGTTTGCATATGAGTGCATGTTACATTGTTTTACTACTTTTCAACCATCTGGTTTAAATCCAGGTTTCCTCCATTTACTTAATGTTGGTATTAAGTTCAAGTGTAAGCTTAATGTTCAGGGCTCACACAGGTGCAGATGTGATTCTGTGTTTATCTTAAAGAAAGAGAAGAGGAAGAATGAGCTTGGAGAAGTAGGACATGCAAATTTCAGTGAGATTTAATTTTAAAATTTGGAAAGTGATATGGAGTCTTTCGCTATAAATAAATAGAAATATATCTATAAACAACATTATTCTTTACTGTGACTCTAATGTCATATGTTTAGTCCTGTCTGATGAGTCTTCAAACAGATATTATGGAATATATACCAGTATTCCATGCTCAGTGTCTTTAGTAAGCTTTGGCTTGCACTATTTGCAGTCAAGGCCATGGCAGAACTCATGTGTGACTTGCTAAGCTTGTAATCTATGGATGTAGCCAATTAGTAGGCTCTATTTAGAAATACCAATATTATGCTTAGAATGCAGTGTTAAGTTAGTCTCTCTCATATATTCTCTTATTTTTGACTAATTGAACTAGAAAGAATAGATTACACATTTGTTGTTTTGCATATAAATTGGAAATTATTCCTTTTCCATACCTGAGGTTGCAAATAATGTTTCCTTCACTTTTTGTCTGAATAACAATCTTCATCTCTAGATTTTTCTTGTCCAAATTATTGGCAAATTAGAACATTTGTTGTCAGCCTTCTTAGAAGTGATCAATCAAACTTCCCCAAGAGAAAATTATATTTTTAAAGGAAGTTTTATAACTTTGATGGCTTCAAAGGTCAAGTTATTTATTTGATTCAATTTAAGGGCATGTTCTGTAGTCAATCAATCTTACTTCAACAGGAGACCTTAGTCCTTGGTTTCACCTCCTACATTAACTAATATAATTTAACTTGTGTTGCTAAGCAAGATGCTGATTACCTTTTCCTTATGGACAAAGTAATTCATCTAAATTTTTTATTCTTTTTAAATTTTCATTAATTTGAAAGAGTAGATTTGTTTTTATTGTAGTAAGCATAAACTAGAAGCAATTTCACTGTATAATTTTGTGCTTGCTAATGAAACTCAAGATGTTCCCCCTTATCTGCCAAGCATAAAAATGTTTGGATTGTGGTGAGCAATAGTCACCTGAAATGCAGATTGGTTCATCCTTGGCCTCAAAACCTCAGTGAATGTCATTCCGAAGACTGAGTGAAACAGAGCTGAATGTCCTGTAAAATTTTGACATTCTCCCAAACTCTTTGCTTTTAGTATTATGAACATGGTGCTGAATTAGTTTGATTATTCCATCTTGATATTTTTTTTCATAATACTTTCCTTGATGTTCTCAAACTCTCAGTAAAACTTTGTTCTAATTTTGCCTTCAACTTCCAATAATTGATTTAGATAGATTTCTATCCTTTTATTTAAGAAATGCTTGCAGCCCAGGAAAATATTTTTTTTTCAAATAATAACAATCCTAGAGCTCACTCTATCTACTGCATGCACAGTTATGTATCTTAAATTTTCTTAATGCTAATAGGAAAAATGCTTATACTTTTAGAGAAGAAGTTTATCTAGAAAAGAGTAAGCCAAAATGTAAAATCATTTTGGTTCAATACACTAAATATCAATAACTTTGATTTCTCATTTCAATATTGTATTCAGAAAAAATGTAGCATATTTGGATAAGTGTAGTACTATTTAATAAATTATTTTGATTGATATCTTTTTTGACATTTAAAATGAGAATGTCTCATTAGTGGTTAAGCAAATAATGATTTGCTAAATGTGCATCTTTCCATTGCACATGCATGTACAAACACATATATAAACATACACACATATGTAAAATATTTGTGTATTATATAAATCATGTAAACTAAAATATTTGGTATGTATGCGTGTTTGAGTATGTGTGAAGAAAAGAGAGAAGACTTAGATTAAAATGTGAATTTAGGGAAGTCAGTATTGTATGTAATATGTCTTTTGTTTCAAAATACTTGAGTTTTGTCAGTGTTAGCATATGTATTTATTAATTTAAGCTAAATTGTTATGGCCATTTATACTAGTTAAAAATCCAGCATATTAATAAAATTAAGAGGAAATAATCTACACAATCATTTTAATTGATATAAAAAGCACATGACAAAAGCTGAAATCCTGTTATGATTAAATGCACACACACACACACACACACACTCAGCAAACTAAGAATAGAAGAAAATCACCTCAATAGGATGAAATCAACATATGAAAACTCACAATAAGCATCCTACCATCTTATTTAATGGTAAAAGACTGAAAGCTTTTCTTCTAAGATCAGGAACAAGAAAAGCACTCCTGCCTTTACTACTTCTATTTAACAAGGATACTAGAAGTCTTGGCTAGAGAAATTAGACAAGAAGAAGAAATAAATGATATCCAAATTGAAAGGAAAAAGTAAAATTATCTCTGTTCACAAATAATATATACACTTATATACTGAATACCATAAAGCATTGCTGAAAGAAATTTTTTAAAAGATGCAAATGAAAAGATGATGAAGATATTCTGTTTGTAAATTGGAAGACTTAATATTGTTAATATATCAATATTGCCCAAACAAATCTACAAATTGAATGCAATCTATCAAAATTCCAAAAACAATTATTTTGCAAAAATACAAAAAAAACCCACTAAACTTTTTAATGTACACTGTTACGACTTAGATATGTGTCCTCCAAGAGCTCATGCATAAGACAATGCAAGAATGTTTAGAGATGAAGCGATTGGATTATAAAAGGCTTAACACAATCAATGAATTAATCCCCTGACAGAGATTAACTGAGTGGTAACTTCAGGCTGGGATGTGCCTTTGGGGTATATATTTGGTGAACTGAGTTTAATTTCTCTCTGCTCCATGGTATGATGTCTTGAGCAGCTTCCCTCCACCACATTCTTCTGCCATGATGTTCTGCCTCACCTCAAGCCCTGGGGAATGCAGCCAGCTCTTTATAGACTGAGATCTCTGAAACTGTGAGGCCCCATGTAAACTTTTCTCCTTAAAATTGTTCATGTTTGGCATTTTGGTTGCAGTAACCAAAAAAAAAAAAAAAGGTCTAAAACAGACACTGAATTAAAGACAAAATTATATTTAATGCTATATGTGTGTGTGTGTTCTATTTTGTTGTAATTTTTAATGCCAGATCAGAGTATACAAAAGATAGAAAGCCACTATGTCATGTAATTTAGATAACATTCTATATGATGGTTTTGTGAAATTTTGTAAACAGTTGTTTATCTAATAAGTGTGTGGGACATATTATGATTTTAGATTGGAATTTACTAATTTAAAGGGATTAGTGTGTTATAGAGTAACCATTCCTAATTTATCTTGAAGTATTTAGAGGCTTCAAGTTTACTAAAAAGCTTTCATAATTACAAACTGATTTACGTCAGTCTCAATGCTGTTATTTCCTATTATTTCCTCTTAATAACTACCCCTTAAAACATAAGTTTATATCATACTTCTTAGAGTGTGTCTTTACCAGATAATATTCTGCTCCTACTATATGTGTGTGTTTCTTTGTGTATATGAATATGGTGGGTAGGATGTGGTAGGGTAATGATTTTTACTGAAGCAAACCTGACAAGCACTGATTGTCTGAACCTGGTTATTGTTATATCACGTTGTGCAGTTTAAGTTCCCTATTTTGTATGTTACTAGTATTTCTGCAACTTTGGTATAAACTTTCTGCATATATATGCCATTGTTGATTCTCTCAAAAACCCAGCTGAAAGCACAATGGAAATAACAGTGAATTTGTGTAATGGAAATAACAGTGACTTTTGAGTCATAATGTCAACTAGAAAATATTATGGTTTGTTAAAGATTTTGTAATCATAAAGACCTGTAGTTAGGTTTATTATTACAATATTAAATTGATGTAGAGGTATTGATGTAGCATTTCCTGATTCATAAAATGAAAATTTTTGAATAATTATTGTGATTAAATTAAAATATATTTAGAATGTGAGAAATGTGATATGGAATTCATTTGCTAAATATATGAAATAGAAATCATGCCCTTTTGTAATTCTTTTACCTTTAAGCAAATTTAGATAGACAATAGTATATTGTGGTAAGTTGCATTTTAGCTGTTAATATTAACCATTAGAAGAATTATGTCTATATGATTTTCATTAATGATACAAGAAAACCTTAGGACATAACAATCCTTATATATTCTGATCTTCATCAATGTGGCAAGATCTACAACTTTTCCACCTCATTCCATCCAATTCATTGCCCTTGTGACTACATGCATTGCATGCTCAAAATTTTATAATATTATTTAATTATGTCTCTGTCATAGCTCCTCATGATTTATACTTTGGAAGAATTACCAGTTATTTGAAGTTAGCTAAAACTGCAGAGAAGCAGCATATTCTGAAATAGAATCTTATCAATTACTTTTGCATTTGTTGTAGAGAACAAGTATAATTTAAAATGTTTGCTCACTTGGGGTATATTTTTAGGAACAATATTGTTATTGTTTTCTCCTTGCAATGAAAAACTTAAAATCCATTAATAATTAAGAGTATTTCCAGAAGCAACTTCTACATGAATTCCACATATAACTCTAAGTATTGTTAGTAGGGAACTGGTGACTATTCCCTTTGAATGTGTAAAGAAAATAATGTAGTTTTAATGCTTAAATAATTATTTGCTAAATACATACTATATGTAAGGCACTACAATGGTTCTTGGAAAGGAAAATGCAATGGTAACAAAACAGCCTAGTCTTTAAAGAAGTTTAAAATCCAATCACAGTAGGAAATACAAACAATCTGAAAACATATTTTTTAATTTAATTCCTTTTTCCAGGAAATTTTTCCACCACTACTCTTTCTCTTCGTATTTTTTCTTTTTCTTTTTCTGTTCCTTTCTTTCCTTTTCTTGTGTGTATGTGTTTTCTTTCTTTCCACTTATCTTTTGGCATTCTCCTAATTTACATCCTTTGATTTCCTACCAGGATTAAATCTCTTTTCCAACAAGGTATATTATGAGTAGTGTTACATTGTCTACATGATCACAATAACATATTTATTTTAAAAGTACCTCGCACATATAGTGTGATAGAAAGTATATCTCCAAATATTTTGCCTTAGAGGCAGTTTTGTACTCAAAACCAAGCATGAGTATTACAGAAATAATGTGTTCTTTTTTTTAAGTACATAATAGAAGTTTTGTGGATTAACATAAGTAATGTTAAAGTGGTGTTTCTTCTGTGAAATGGTAATGCTCCAAAAAAGTTGTTTGGTTAGAAATATAGCAAGGATCATGTTTTATGAACTAGGTATGAAAATCTTACAAGCAAAGTAACTTCAGACTACTAGGCAGTCACAATGACTCTTCGGCTTTGGAGGGCAGTCTTCTCTGCCCCTTCCCCACTGCCAAAAAACAAAACAAAGCAAACAAACAACAACAACAACAACAAAAAAAAACTTTGCTATTTCTATCAGAATATTGTGTTTCCCTTGGGATGAGTGTTTCAAACAGTGATTTATTTCATTGTCTAATAATATATTCCTATGATGCCCATGTTGACATAGTTTTTAATGGGCCTGCTTACCCATTTGTTTGACTTTCATATAAAAGGTGCTTTTCTTGTTGTTCATTCACCATAGTAAAACAGGGAAAAAGAAAAAAATATATATAATCATCCTTTATCTGTAAATGCGCTGTGCTACCAGTATTTATGAAATTATGTGATATTTATTAATAGCCAAAAGACTCATCAACAGATGCTTTCAGCTTCTGATTGGGTATTTTCCTGGTAGAATAGAGGAGCTGCCCTGATACAGCATGCTGGTCTGACTATATCACATTAAGACTCCAGTTGCCCAGTTGGAAAAACTAAAATAAGTACTGTGTAGAACTATACACACTATATGCAAATATAAGAAGTGCAGATATAAGAAGGGTTAGTGAGAAATCAAATCCAATTATATAAACAAAATTATTGGAACTGAGCCTTAAAAATGAATAGGATGGCTGAAAGCATGATAACAAAGATCCTTGAACCCTCTGAGGCAAGACATTGAAAACCTCGAAGTGCATGAGAATTTGTTATGTTAGATTATTACCAATGCTTGAACACTACTAAGTCAATTTTCCCTATATTTATAAAATAGATAATCAAAATTGAATGCATTTTTTAGTTTTATGTCACATGCAGAGTTTACATATAAAAGCATAAAGGACTTTGGGAGGTTGAGATTATCAATATTTTTGTTTATTTTTAATGATTAGAGAGAAAAAAAGAGTTTTAAAGATACTATAAACTATCATACTGAAGGAAGACTACACATTCAGTGCTAGAGACTGACATGGAAAAAACCACTCTGATGTTGCTTCATACTTTCCATGAACTATTATGTTCCTAAACCTCTCCTATTTCCATCCCAATTCTACCTATATCCCAAGGATCTGTTCAGTAAGAACCTGCTCTAAGCATTGTGTCATTATAATCACTGCCTTTTAAATTAATGTTCTTATTCCTAAACTATCATTTCGATACACAACATCACACATTGTCATTAAAGAATGTCAGGGAATTCCATATTTTTATAGCTAAACTATAAACTATTAAGGAGACATGGACAATGACCTTGTAGGATATTAATCTTTCAGCTTATAAACAATAAATTACAGTGAATCTACAAAATACTATTATAGTTCTTACATTGTATACTTTAAATGTGAATAATTTCAAGATGTAATTATATCAACATCAAAGAAATAACAATCAGAAGAAAACATTAATTAGTATTTAATTTTAGAAATCCACATATCTAGAGAGAATGGCACAATCTAAAATAAACCCTGGTCCTATGCACACTGTATAATAGCCTTTCAAAAACAAGAATATAAACTAAATATTTTATAGGAACTAATAACAGCAGAAGGATTTTGAAATAAGCTCCAGGTGTCCTGACTTTTTGATTAATCACAGCTATCTATTTATTAAGCAGTTATTTTAATTAAAAATACTCTCATATAAAATCATAGCATAATTTATTTTTAGGAGAAAATAGTAAATATTGAATTTTGATGTCCTCTCTTTTCCACAAATTTGTTTTTACATAGTTTGTTTGCTAAACAGAGGGAAGTTTACAAAATACTAATTGGAAGTTTCAGAAGGGATATCAATTCTGTCGCCTGAATGATGCCATTATTAAGCAGTGTGAATTTTATTTATTTCATAGTTTGATGGAATTCAATATTACCTTGATATTAATCATAGTTGTTCAGCTTTTCTCAATTTTTATGGCTGAATAAATTCATTTCTAAAGAATAACATAAGCAAAATTGTCAAAGCCTATGTGAACCACTTCTACAATTATTTGCCTAACACATATTTGGTGAATACTTCCTACATAGGAGACATTATACTATGTGTGTAATGTAGGGTAAAGCAAACCCAAGTAGATCTCAACCATAGTAGAATCTCATTCCTGAGTGCATTTTTCAGCAATTCTACCTTGTTTATTGTTACCTACATGAAAGCATTGCCTATACAAATTTGAAGAGAAAATGTAATTTGACAATCATTTTTGAACCAATTATGTATCTTTAAGCAAATTATATACAAGTAATTTGTAATGTAGCAAAAGCATCATCATTATCATCATTATTATTTGGTAGGTAACATCTGTTGAAGTAGCTAGTAGTTGATTGAACTAGTTTTTCATGTAGTGTTCATGTGTTATTGCATGTATTTCATTTCATCTGTTCAACTTCAATGTGGTGTTGGTCAATAAATGGCTACACATATATGCATTAGCACACGTGTGTACATAGATGAATAGATAACAAGTTATTTCTTGTAACAGCAAAAGAAAATATAGATATTTTATATTCAGTTTGGACTACTCTTGTTACAATTTAGGAGGCAGAGTTTATTTTATTTGTGAAAATTTTTAAAGAACTAAATGAATTATAAATGATTTTTTGAATATACAGCAGTTTATACATAGTTGTTATATATAAAATCAATTTATAATTCTGTATAACTACTCTGTGCACCTTGAAAATGTTAGTAAAGGAGAATTATATTTTTAAAATATTTTTTTAGTTGTAGATGGACACAATATCTTTATTTTATTCATTTATTTTTATGTGGTGCTGAGGATCGAACCCAGTGACTCATGCATGCGAGGCAAGTGCTCTACCACTGAGCTACAGCCCCGGCCAGAGAATTATATTAATATGAATATAATTTTAAATAATAAAAATAAAGGCCAAATATTTTCAGTGATTATTCTTGGACATATGCTGCTAAGTAATTTTGTACACTACCTCCATCTTCATAGCAAATGAAAAATTTGGAGATTAAAGATTAAATGGTATGATCATGATCACATCACATACCCAGTAATTGGCATGCCTGAGGTGGATATCATTTTTAATAATTGCAAAAGTGCCAGAGAATGAATATTAAATGAAAGAGGTCTTTGTGTTCCCCTCTATCTTATTCACAAGACTTTATATGAGCATCATCTTTGACTATCACTTATCATCTGCAATGCCACCTTTTTAAAAATCTGATATTTGCCTGAGTCAATAGCAAAGGTTAGTCATGGATCACTCTCAAAAAAGGACCTGTAAACATCATGTTCTTTATTCTGTTTGATTATTATCATCACTTAGAATCTACATAATATCCATAGTAATTATCAGAAGGAAGGAAGGAAGGAGGAATTTGATTTCATGAGGGTGGACCCAGAAATTATGGAGCTACTTGAATTATTCATTTTGTACAGAGATTCTGAGTCTTTGACTGTTAGGCTATACTTCAAGCACATTAAATTCTGTGTAAAAAAACTAAAGTTTTCAAACATACTTAGTTTTTGTAGAAAATATCATTTATTTGGGAAATTAAAATTTTACATCTAAATATTTTACTATGATATTGGGCTGATTGAGTTTTTGCCAAAAAGGAGAAGAAACTGAAATACATGAGAAAAAAGTGACATCTCAAAGGATCCATTAGGATAATCTCAGTTTGAGAGATAGCTTGTAAGAGTATTATGGAATATGTTGGGATGTTATGTTTTTTTACTAATTTTAGTCTCAAAAATCAAAAAACTTTCTATTCAATTCATTCTCTCACTTGTTATTTTTTATATTTTTGTAGGGAGGAGAAATCATTAAGAAAATAATTTTACCAAAACATGCAAAAATATTTGATAAAAGTAATTTTGACATTTTTAATTTGAAAATTTTAATAATTTCAACTCATATCATACTTGAGATGAAGCATTTAATAAGACTGTCCATTCATTGTGAATTGTGCTGCTATAAACATTGAAGTGGCTGCTTTACTGTAGTGTGCTGTTTTTAAGTCTTTAGGGTATAGGCCAAAGAGTGGGATAGCTGGGTCAAATGGTGGTTCCATTCCAAGTTTTTTAAGCAGTCTTCATACTGCTTACCAGCAGGCAAATGGATGGAACTGGAAAGCATTATGCTAAGTGAAGTAAGCCAATCCCAAAAAACCAAATGCCAAATGGTCTCTCTGATTAGTGGATGCTGATGAATAAGGGAGGTGGGAATGGGAAACATAAGAGAAATAGAGAAATCCTGGATGCGACATGGGGGAGGCGGGGGGCAGGAAAGGGGAATGGGTATAGTAAAGATGGTTGATAAAA
>CM053411.1:16946271-16992930 GCA_028644305.1 Xerus rutilus | reverse complement strand
TTACAAACTATGTTTTCAAATGCTTATCCTTCAATTGAAGAGTCTTCAGAGCTTCAAAAATAAATAGCTGGGATTATTTAAGTCAAATATAAAAACTAAATACTAAAGTTGAGTTTTATTTAATGAACAAGGACTTGAGTAATGATTCTAGTAGCTCCTCTTTCAACTTTACAGTTCTCCGAAAAACTAAAGATCTGTTGTTAGTTCATCCGTGGTTAGAGAGATCAGAATATAGTTTTCTCTGTAGAACTTCTTTGAGACGGGGCGACTAGAGCTAAGGAATATTCAGAATGTAAAAGCTCATGATATTTATTATTCATTAGCATCCCAAATAGCACAAATAAATACTGAATCAATATAACTTTATTTGAACCAAGAAGGTATTGGTTGTATTTCCATTTGTTCTATTTGAAGATATAAGAAGTATTAGAATAAAACTGTTCAGGAGAAACCTACTCAGAAAACAGTACATTGTTTTACTCAGAAAGCTATAACATAGTAGACTACTTAAGAGTGGTATAGAAGTCATGATCCTTTAAAACAAAGTCTTGTAAAACTCCCAGATTAATTTCATTTGTTCTAATTATAATTTAAAATAATTAATTTATGAGAGTGACAGGTTTGGCTTATTGCATATTTTGTATTACAGTCTCACGCACTGTTTATTAAGTACCCTATTTTGTAGTGTCATTTAAAATGTCTTATGTTAGATATGTACATAGTTGTTTTGTATTAAAATATGCTGGCATTTTAAATGTACAATTTTCAGTTAACATTGAATTAATTTAAATGATAGTTAAGAAAAATACAATAGCAATTCCCTTAAAATAAAAATGAACAAGAAAACAATCCCAAACATTTTATTTCATCTCTTTTGTGTGTTTTGTGATAAAGTAATTATACAATCAGTAATTAATCACTTCTGGCCGACAATGAGGGTATTGTAATTCTGGAAAATAATGCATTCTACTACAATGGTTGGATAATAACCAACTGAGCTTAACACAAACATTAGGATAATAGAGAAGAGACAATGAAAATAAGTTGTACTTCTCTGGAAAAGCCAAGACAAAGTAAATTAATAGGCAAAATGCAAATTAGTTGGATGTGATATCTGAATGCACAATAAAATGGAACAAACTTTACTAAAAGAAGTTTCATTTGGGTTTCTACAGGGATAATCTCCTTCTTTGTCTTTGTCTGCTATTATTTATTGATTTTTGCCAAATAATTTAATCACATGAATATTTTGGGTGAAAGATATCATAGGCCAAATGAAAATATAACTATGTAAATAAAATTAAATGAATTATTATTTATAACAAATTTTGTAGCAAAATAAAATATAATTCCATATATAAAAATAATTGCCATTTTCTACCTACTGGAAAGAGATAATAGCTTCATTTAATTCCTGCCTATCCTTTTAATGAAAGTATATGAGAATCCTACTTCTAATATTCATTTAACTATCTACTTCTCTTTACAAATTACTAGGCACCTCAAATTTTAAATTGTATTCCTGATTTTTCTTTTTGGATCAGTTGTAATCATTTGTAGGTTTAAGCCTTAATGTGTAGGATAGATGGCAGACAGATGACAGGTAGGTAGATAGATTTGTTTTACTAACTTACTTCTCCCATAACTCCATCCATTAAATACTTTCCTGTCTACTATGTCTCAGAGTAAGTACTTAATAATTTTATTTTTTAAATTTATGCTAATGAAAATAAGCATATTGTATTCTATAGATATTTTTTTCTATTTTCCACAATTATCTGAATTATTAGGTGCAAAGACATCTTCTTAAGCTTTTTTATATGCTGAACATTATAATTTCAGTCAATTCTCAGAAATAGTTAAGCAATGTTACAAATTCATAATAAAATTCAAATTTTGTAGGTTCTTGTTTCACTAAAAAGATAAGATTTTCAATATACTGATCCATTTCATATAAAACATGATAACTCCCAATAAACTCATACCTGTCTCCTTTTCTTTAAGAAAGATTTATAGAGATAGCATTTTAAATGCTGACTTTCTCCTTCAGAAAGGTTGGTACTAGAGAATGAAGAAGGTGATGGTGAAAGAATTCACTAAATGTTAAGGCTGGTGGTGTTGAAATGATATAGAATCGAAAAACTAAAAGTAAATTTGAAAACATTTTTTGAATAAATACACAATAACTGAAACTCAAGGCCTCAGGGGTGTGTATTTTAAGTGAAAATACCAGGGTGCCATGATATCATGATGATTCAATTTGTTGTTGGAGTAGAGTCAAGTAATCACACTTAGGTGATTATTTTCTACATCCAAATTTGATAATATAAGCTCTGCTTCAAACATAAGGGCTAACTGATTCAGGAAAAAAGGGAGAATTGTTACAAACTACTAAAGAACATTGGGTCATACAAAGTTATAATTGAAAGCATCTTTAGTTCCCAGAACTTGTAGCACATATCATCATTGAATTATTGTGTACTCTTTTTTTATTCTCATGTGTGTGAACTTTTGGCATCCAGAAAGAAGTGTGATCTAAGATGTTTTCCTAAAGATGAAGCAATATATACAAAAACCATACAAATATGAGAACCAGGCACCATGTTACATTATTTTTTCAAAAATAGTAAACAAAGGCACTCAAATTTTGCAGAGAAGTTTTGAAAGACAGGAGAGACAAAACACAACTCCTCTGATGTTGGTTTTAGATGCTCTTTCCAGCCAGAAGTCTTCCCCATCTCCTCATGTATGGCATCTTCAATAAAAATGTCTATCTTAAGCTATTGCATTCTGATAAGATTTAATTTCTTATTTTCAGTTTGAGAGTAATGACACTGACTCTCATGAGTTATCACCAAAAGAAAAAATAAATTGAGCACAGAATATTTCAACTTTCTAATGCCCACAAATTAACCCAACAAATATATTTCTGGGAAATGAAAATTGACTAGAAAAATATGAGATAATATTGAAATTGAAGATGGAGTTATATTCCAGGAGAGTATTAAGTGGGAACTTGTTAATCTTGTATATGCATAAGGCTAAGAGTTTTCTCTTACTCATTATTATAATTTCTTCCAAACTTGTGTTCAATTATTTATTTTTCATTCATTGAAATAATTTATTGAATTAATTATATGCCAGCCTTTATTGACTGCTGTTCTACTGGATCCTGATGCTCAAGCAGGGCTCATTTTGGCTCTTGAATTAAATTGCTAAAATTGTTTTCACAGTAAAATACAGTCTGAAAGTATTTAACAAAAACTTTATTGATCATATATCTATTTAATCTGTACTTTGAGCAACAAAAGAAGTAGATCCAGAATATGAGGATTGGATGTCCTCTCTACCTCACAAGAACAGCCTGGCCTGATAACTACCATGGTTGAGGTGAACCTATGCCTCATTTCTGCTTTGTGTATAAAGGGCCCACCATAAAAAGGTTTTGCCTATTTAGGTTTAATGGTGTGTGGGATTTCTACAGATCCAGGACTATAAAATATTTTGATAGGTTTATAAGAAAGAAAATTCTTTAATGTAATGTTTTAATTTGAAAACAAAGTTTAAAACAAATTTATTGAAAATATATAATGAGTATAGATATTATAAGTTTTACCTTTTCTTTTTTATTTGTCATTTAAATTACTGTTAGTCACCTTTCTATTACTGTAACAAGATATCTGAGATAATCAATTTAAAAGAAGAAAGGTTTCTTTTGTCTCACAAGTTTGAAGGTTTTAATCCATGACTGGTTGACTTTTTTGCTTTTGGGCCAAGGCAACTCATCATGGCAGAAGTGTGTGATCAAGAAATCAGCTCACTTCATGGTTGGGAAGGAAAGAGAAGAGGAAAAAAGAGTTGGGGTCTCAATGACAGTTTTTTAAAGGCATTTCCCTAATGATATACTTCTTTCTATTAGGGACCACATATTAAATTTTCCACTACCTCCCAGTACCACTATTGGCTGAGGACAAACCTTTAACAACTGTGTCTTTGAGGGATATTTCAGATCCAAACCATAGTAACTATATTGCACTAAAAGATTTTATCTTAAAAGATGCTACCCTGGGCTTATTGGTCAGTAAAGAAAGAGGATCTGAACTGGTGTAAAGAGGCCACTGGATAGTTTTAAGTTTACAAAGCAATTAAACATATCTGAAAATCTTGAAAACCCTGTTAAGAGATAAATAGATTTCCCAAAGAAATTAAAAAGATATCAAGGAATGCCTAAGTTTTCTTATTGCTGGCTATGTTAGTCAACTTTTAATAACTGTGACAAATACCTGAGAAAACCAACTGGGATAAGGACAAATTTATTTTCCTCAGTTTCTGAGGTTTCAGATCATCGTTGGCCACCTCCATTACTTTGAGGCTGAGATAAGGCATGATGTAATAGTGGAAGGACAAAGTGGAGGAAAACTCAGCTCATGGCAGCTAAGAAGGAAAGAAAGAGGAAAGGAGGAGAGAGAAAGGATCCAGATATAAGAACTACCCTTCCAGGCATGCCCCCAGTGACTTAATTCCTCCAATAGTGTCCCACCACCTTTGGTTATCATCACCTTCCAGTAGTCCATTGGGCTATCTGTCAATGGATTGATTAATCCCAGCAATGAGATCAGAGTCCTCATGATCCAATCAATTCCCCAAAGCTCCACCTCTAAACACTGCTGTACTAGGGACCAAGGCATCAATAAACAAGCCTTTGGGAGACATTACAGATTCAAACCTTAACACTGGGACAAAAGTATAGAATGAAGGTAAGATCAGTGGCTGGTGATCCACTCAGAAGGATGGTTTTATGGGTGGTAGAAGTGACTATGGGTCTCTGCATGGCAGCAGAGTTGTGAGCAGTGGATTGGACAAGAGTTGAATTTAGCCTAAATCAGTATTTGGATCTCTTAAGCATCACGGTGAGACTATTGTTACACCGAAGATCAAGATCTTTTAGTGAAAGTTCTTTCAAGTTCATCATGCTTATATTCATAGGCCAGAAAGGCCATCAGGATGACTGACATCCTGAAAGAAGAGATGTCTATACCATATCAGGACAAGTAGAAGACAGGACAAGACTTAATCTGAAAACAATAGTCCTTCTTCCCTGATTTCAGATTTTGAAAAACCTCTTTCTCCATACACATAGCCACTAACCAGAAGATCAATAGTATACAAAATAAAGCATCTTAAGGAGTAGCAGTTTATCAAAAAAGATAAGAGTGTTCTAAATTATTAGAACTGTATAATAGTGGACTAATTTCTTTCATATCTTTTGAGCAGGATAGAAACTTCAAGATGAGCAGATCACCTTAAGTAAATGAGGATGCCATTTTTTCACACTGTAGTTGTGACTCACTAAACCAAGAATCTTGGACCAACTATACCTACATAGTAAGATAGATAGGTGTGGAGCCAGAGAACACAGGAGAGGTCATCCTATCTTCTAGGCAGGATTATCAGTCTAAAGGTCATGGGGTTTTTATGTAAACTTTTTTGCTCAATGTCCTTACAAATAGAGTACCCAGGAGCTCCATAGCAAATTAGTTGAGCTCTGTTCTCATTTGGGATTAGATGAAAAATAACCTGATAAGTAAATCTACAGAAGTGCGTTGATTTATGCAACATTAGAGATAGAAGCACTGATCAAACAAAAGGAAGAAACAGAAAGAAAAACACTTTAAAACAATGTTGTATAGATGAACTTCTAGGAAAATGGAGTAGACATACTTTTTCTTATGAACCCTTATGAATCCTGCCATATATATATAAGTATGTATATATATAAATATATCCACATATACATGATATATATGTATATATATATCAAACAAGCAAGAAACAATTTTGATTTTTATTAGAATTATATGTTTCATAATTATATTTTCAATTTTGTTATTTCATTTTACTCTATGATATAACACATGGTCCTGAATATTTCCTTTCTTGGTTTTAACATAGAAAGGGACTAAGTTATTATCATTATTTTATATGAGTTAGAGCAAGGAAACTGCTCTTTAAAAAACAATTATGTAACTTGGATAGATTATCATATTCACCAGCCAATATCATAAAATAATAGATACAAGGGAAATTTATCACATGAGAAAAGTAATCCCAAGAAAGTAAGATATAAAATAGATAATCTATGATTACTAATATGCAAATAGAATAGGAGGTCGGGGAGTTTCAGATGATGTGATCAAAGGACTGTCTGGTTTCTTGTGGAATGAGATGGTTTGTTTTGGAGTTCAACAAATTGAAATTCATATTCTGACTTTCCTATTTTCTGGTTGTATGACTTGAGACAACCAACTTCATGTTTTTGAGTCTACACAAGCTAATGAAATCAGAATTTACATGGATGGAGCTCAAGCATGTGTACACTTTTATAGAAAGAACTTCAGTTTATTTAATATGTAGTTGGATTTGAAAACCCTTACTGTAGACTCTTGGTCTGGGATCATAGCTCAGTAGTAGAGTGCTTGCCTAGCACATGTGAGGCACTAGGTTCGATCCTCAACACCACATAAAAATAAATAAATAAAATACAACTAAAAATATATTTTAAAAATAGTCTTAATTCATTAAAATTGTACACTTAGATTTGAGGTTCAATCTAACTTAAGTCTAGCATGTAATACTCACTTTAGGTCTTTGTACACATTTCTGTAGGTAGGATTTTAGTATACAGGTTTCTGAATTCCTGACATTTCTATGTATATATCACATGGTATATCCATCACTCAGTCTACATATTAAATATATATTTTCTATTTATATACATAACATTTTATATATAAATGTATTTACTTATTCACATAGCAAAGGAAATACTATTATGTATTTATATACAGATGCTCATCAACCTATGATGGAGTTACCTCCTGATAAACACCGTAAATTGAAAATATTATAAGTAGAAAGTGCACCTAACCTATCACACATCATAGCTTAACAAAACAGTACCCTGTCGTGTATCAGTTTTTGGGCCTTGTGATTACATGGCTAACTAGGAACAATAGCTCACTATCACCAACATCATAAAAAGTATTGTAACTGCATCACAGTCTGAGAAAAAAACAAAATTCAAAATGCAAAGTTTAATTTTTAATGAATACATATCCCTTATATACAAGTGACAAATCACAAATCAAATCATCATAGGTTGAAGAGCTGTCTCTCTCATATATATGTGTATAAATGTGTGTGTCTATATATTTATTCATATTTATGAAGAATTATGGAGGTTGGTTAACTAGTTACAAGTCTATCCTTGCATTTAATGCTGTATCCAGGAGTCCACAGACCGGCAGGAAGAGATGATCATGTGCAGGCTGGAATCCATGAGCATGCGCAAGAAGCTTAACAAAGATGGACAAAAGCTCATGCTAATTTTTATTGCCTCTGGCCTATTAAGGTGTCCTTTAGAAGCTGTGTTCCTCTGTCTTGGAGCTGAAGATAAGAACACACACATGATCTATAGAAATTTTTAAAAATTTAGGAGAAAGTTAGTACACCTGCAGGTGCAGGTGCAGCCTCATGCTGAAAAATGAATAAGTAGATCAGCAGTAACTAGATAAATGTGGGGTCCATGAATGCAGAAACATTGTATAGCTTTCTCTTCTGTCTGCACTCTAGAGTCTCTGCTTCTGATTTAGATGGACTTAGTTCTGTTTTAAAGCAGTTCAGCATCATTAAGGCATAGGAAACAATATCCTCTCTTTTGGTAAAATAAAAACAACTGACAAAGGATTTTAATCTGCAAAATCCCTCCAAGACAGCATCTATACTAGTGTTTGAATGAATAGTTATCGCCAACTACAAGGAGACAGTCTCCCTTGCAGAACACTCTAATTAAAAGAGTACTACAAAGGAATTATGGGGAATGTTTCTCAACTTGGTCAAGTTGACATATCACAAAGTCATCACACATGAATTTCATAAATCAATAGCAGTGTCCTAAACCTTTTGATGGTGAGAGGAACCTGTTTAGATTCATAGTTGTTCAAGAAATACCTGTACTTTAGCGTATGTAAACTATTCAGCTGCTGTTTGTAAGCCTTGTTTCGACTTTAGCAAATGCTACTCTTTTAAAGAGAGGCACTTCAAATCAAAACTTCACATGTCCCTTAGCTCTTACTTTCTTGTCCATTTTTTATGTGTCTTCTAGTTTCACATATTTAATTAATAGACATACAGGACCCCAAATAACCTCTTAAATCTTAGTTTAGTTTTCTTTCTTTGAGACTTTTGTAACTAGAATAAGGACATCAAAATACTATTGATTTGTTAGAATATTTATACAGGCTTCCCAGAACTCCTGTTATGTGCTTAACACCACTGATATGACAAGCCTGGCTTTTTGAAGTATGGTCAATTTGCTTGTGGGATTGAATTGATTGTGCAATGATCTGTTCAATTGCTCACTCACTGACCTGCAAAGAACCAATCCAGTTAGTCATGTAGATAGGCCTGCCGCTCTCACTAATCACTATAAACGAATCCAGTTTCTCTTTAAAATACTCTAAAGGGAGGATTCAGTGGAAAAGGCAGAAATTCAAGAACTATTTTGGAGAAAATTACTTATCTTCTCCCATTCACATGGTAGAGTGGATTGCAATTACAATTGGCTAATAAATGTGCTGTAAAGATAAAACTCCTTAAGTGTCCTCAGAACAGATTATCCTAATGAAATTTATGAAATGAAATTTTATTTTCCTTGAGTGTCTCACATCTGTTCTTTAGACTAATGCTGGCAGATTATCTTCACCAACCTTCTCTCTTTTCAAAACTGTTTTTATTTTCTGGTGTAGGTGTGTTTCATCTCATCATGAGCACTTTAAAAACTTCTTTGTTGCACCAATTTGCAAGTGCATATAAAGATGTTTAATATGAAGAATGTAATCTGCTTATAATTTTGTGCAAAGTTAGAAAAATTATGATTGTAACAATTTTTTTTCTATTTGCCTCAACAAATGTTTTCAGTGGATAGTGTGAAAAAAAATTAAAAAAAAAACTTCTTTGTCATGAAGAATCTGTTATAAAGTAGACAAAATACTAATCTGGGCTAAATTAATAAAATGAAATTTTACTGGTGGAATTTAAAGCAAAATTAGCAAGTAGGAAAAAAACCCAATTTATAACCAGAATTCATTTAAACTTTGTTAAGCTAGTGCTCTAATATCGCCTATAATTTATTATATTTTTTCCAGATATTCAGTACAAGATGGGAAGTAATGATCCTTGGATTTAGCAGACAGGGCAGTGGGATGGACACATCATTGAAAGACTCATTAAAATGCATTTGAATTTGTCCCCTAGTGGTATGAACTGAGATAATTCAATTTTAAACTCACATATTCACATCTCTAAATATCAAATTTGACATTTTCTTTCACTTTTTCTTTTCTACTTTATGATATTAGTTTAAATGATAATGTTAGTCTAAAAACTAACATAGAATAACATATTGGAAAGAACTATGAATAATGCATTACATGAATTTTTTCTTTTGGTACCCAGGATTGAACACAGAAATGCTTAGCCACTAAGTCACATCTCCAGTACATTTTTAAATTTTTATTTTGAGACAGGGCCTTGCTAAATTGCTGAGGCTGGCTTTAAACTCATGAATCTCCTGCTTTAGTATATGATATTTTAATCAGTTAGAATCACATTTCAATCTTGTTTATAAACAGACAGGTGCATAAGATCCTTGAAGACTGTCTACAAATACAGTGCATGATGTAATTTACATGTTGCATATTTACTAGGTCTTTCATAATCAATAAGAATGGCATATTGATTATTGTCCTTATGGAAATCTATAAATTAGAAGCATTGTATTTTTCATAGAATCTCCTTGCCTTCACTATGTTTTAAAAGACAGTACAACTTGCCAGGACCCAATTTCAATGTGACACAACAGCTTGGCAACTTTTTTTCTTATAACAGCCTGCTGTTCTTAGATTATATGTAGTTGACATCCCTGCACTAAGATAGTAATATATTTTAAAAGGATGAAAATAATCCTGGACTCAAAGTCATACAAAATACTTTCCATAGATGTCAAGATAGTCATGTAACATCATCTCCTTTTTGTATTTGTATATTAAAATTGTACAAAAATATGAAGAGGTGTAATTCCACAAAGATATGAAAACAAAATGGGGAATGAGGGTAATTAGCTGCTAAGAATTTCAACAGATTTCTATAGTAAAATAGAAGAAATAGAGGAGTGTATGATAAAGCAGAAAAGTTGCACCCCTGACACGTGACACAAAGTGTCAGAGTTGGTGGAACAGGCAGCTAGCCCAGCAAGAACCTAAGGAAGCTCTGCAGTGCCAGGTGCCAAGGGCTGAGCATGAGACCCAGAGCTGACTCATATCATTGAATATGTGGTTATGGAGCAGGTGATCCTTAACCAATGTTTCTCTTCACCCATGTGTGATTCTGAACAAGTAGAGATGAAATCTCCTATTCAACAAGCTCTAGAAACCTCTTTCCTTTTAACATTTTCATAAACATTTTCAGAGGCACAGAAGCAGACATGCACTTCACCTGCACACTTAACTAAAAAAACAAAATAACAAGTGTTCCAGGAAATCATACAGAAAAAAATTCAGTTCAAGAGCAAGAAAAAGAAAGTATTTCTTGTCCTAGAAGAAACAGAAATGATTTGAGGGAACTTAGTTTTGAAATGATTCTAATAGATATCCGCATCCACACAAAATAATACAATTTTATAGAAAAGGAACAAGGTAAGACTGTTGGTATTTTAAACTATGATATCTAAAATAAAATAAAATAATAAAATATAATTCAAAAAAGTATAATCAAGGTAAATAATTGATAGAAATATTTGATACAAATATTGGATACAAATATTTGGGTGGTATGATGAAAATGTGAGTGAAGAATTCATTATTTCAGTAAGAATTTTATAGATGTTACAAAAATGATTAAAGCAACAGATAACACATTATTAACATTATAGGCATGATGAGATGAACTACCAAGAGAAACAGCCATCACATAGTGGAAACTTCTGAAACTCGAAACTGCCAGTTTCATTATAATCCATTTTGCAGTATCTGATGTTTTAAACAAACACAATGCTTTGTTTTCACTTTAAAAACCAAAGCTATATACAAAATATATTATCATTTTCTCAGAAATCATAAAAATATCATATATTAGATTTTTGATATACATAGTATTAAAGCTATAATTGGTTTCTATATAACATTAAATTAACATCAACTTTCATGTTTCTGTTATTTTTAGTACTATGTATTCATTGTCTTGAATTCAAAATAACATGACCAAGGCAGAGAATAGACTTTTTATTAATTGAGTGTCACAAAAAACATTATTGTTACTGAGGTGTTTAATTCATCCTACTTCTTTTTTCCCATCAGCATCTTTTTTTAAAGCTATAAGATGTATCTCTTTGTTATTATTATATTGATGTGTAGAGTGGAAAGTGAGGAATGTTGATGGTTCATGTCTCTTCTCTGTCTCAGGAACACAGAGGAAATGTCTAGTTCACTAAGCATTAGTATGAAGTCAATCAAACCTCACATAGTTCTGTGAAGACATTCTATTAAATAAAAGAATATGTTTTACAGTCAGGAAAAGGGTAAATTTTTAATTCATTTTCAGAAAGGAAAGAAGACAACTGACAAATTTCACTTCATAAAATTAAGGACACAGCTGGCTGAGGTAAGAGTTTCTAGATCCAGCCTTAGGTGAAATCATTTTTCCTCAGAAATGATATTTCAAAAAAGATTTTGTAGACTTTTATTTTATTTCACCACTTTGTTATTAATTTTTAGAATATATTGATGGGAAGCATTTTGTACACTGAACATTAGTCAATAAAGAAAAAGAAGAAAGAATGGAGAAAACATTATCTTTTCAAAAGGAAATGATATTAGGCTCATCAGAAATTTGTTTTCAGTTTCTTATTTTGAGATAATAAAAAAAACAGTGCAGCATGGATGTCCTTGCCTCTAGGTATCTGCATGAGTTGGGTAAAAATATACAAAAGTGCCTAATAAAAAAGTACCAATTAGAGCAATCAAAAACATAGGACTTGTATCAGATCAAAAGCTATCAAATAAAATGATTTAACATGCAAGAGGAAATGTGTAATACTGTCATCTATACAGTCTTTTTTTAAGGATTGGAAAAATTCCCAGATGAATATAAAGACTGAACCAATGACCTTTATACTATTATCATAGAATTAAGAGAAAAGAGGCTTCTTGAGGGCCTGTCTTATTGAATTCATTTTTCTTTATTTCTTTGTCTATTCAATTAAAAATTAGTTATTCCATACATCCTCCTTGGAACTCCTGGAAACTGTACCAAGCAATGGCAAAGGAGCAAAATTGTAGATGTGGTTGGTCACCATTAATTGAGTATGCTACACTGTTTCTAGAACTTTGGAGTAGACAGAAAAGATGTGTGATTATCCCTTGGCTTCCAGTCCAGCAGACCATTCATACAAATTCTCAATGGTCAGTTTATGTTGAGTGGATTTATATCAACAACTGCTTGTTAAGGGATCACCACACGCACAGCTTTGAGTCTGGGCCTAAAGATGACTGACGGTCACCTCAGATGTTTTCCCTCCTGTCTCTTTCATAAAGAGATGCCAGGCAGAAATATTTAAACATTCTCCAGATCTCCTATGTATGAACAAACAAAAGACAACACACCAGATATACACAATACCACTTCCTCTGCTTTTCTTAATTTTTCAGGTATACAGTTGGGATATTTACTCCCTTCTTACAAAGTCAAATCTGCCCCCATGTTTTTTTAACCCATAGCCTTTTTATTTTTACTGGCTACCTGTTAATCTTTAATCAGCCATCATCCCCTGTGGGCCCCAGTCATGATGAACACATGTACTTTCAGTAAAGTTACCAGTTAGTTACATATTGCTGAACCCATGGGACGTAAACTTAACTTGTCTTTATTTCTCAAATACCTTTCATTGTATAGTTCTTAATTTTTTCAATGTTTTCCATTATGCAGTGTTTACTTCTCCTACTCTGAAATCTCTTTCGTAGCCTCTTATAGCTCATTATTGTCTAACAAGATACTGAACAATTCAAGTTACAAGCATAATTTATGTGAATAAATTCTTATTCACATAAATTCTTTTGTAGAATTTGTTCTACAAATTTATTCTATTCTTTTGGAGTTGGAGACTACAACTTTATTCTATTCTTTTCACTCTTCTCTTTTTCCCCTATTATATCTTATCCAGACCTACACTATAGATTACTCAGTGTTTCTGATATCTAAATTTTTAGTTTCTGATCAACCCTCTGACTTAAAGAGTCATATAAATAGTCTATTAAAATAGACTACTGAAACATCTCACGAATACTTCCAAAGGAAGGGTCCCCATAATGAATTTTTGCTTTCTCTCAAACTTTTCTTCTCCCGTGTCCATCTTTGACAGTGATGCCAACATTCATCCAGTTGTCCAAGACCCAAACTAATTCTTTAAAAATTCTTATTGTCTCTTTGCTCACACACAATCCATAACAAAGGGCTATTTTTTTGTATCTCATAAAGCTGTAGTAGTTGTCCTTTATCTGCAGTTCCACTTTACTAGGTTTCAGTTACTTGCAAAGTACACTGGTCTGAAAATATTAAGTAGAAAATTCCTTAAACAACCAATTCATAAGTTTTAAATTGTGTGCTTGCTGTTCTGAGTAGTGTGTGAAATTTTGTGCCTTGCCCCTTTCTCCACCCAGACCATGAATCAGACTTCTGTCTATCCATCATATCCATGGTGTATATGCCACCTTCATATTAGTCACTTAGTAGGCCTCTTGTTTATCATAGCAATTTCTAGGGTATGACAGTGCTCGAATATAGAAGTCAGTAGTACTGTCTATGGTTTCAAGCATCCAATGAGATGGGGGCACTGGGAACATATCCCTAGGGATAATTAGGAAATACCTTATTTTGAATATGTCTTCTCCCTTTTTCACTGAGACATTTTGACATATGATAATAACCATATTCCTGGTATCCTATCATTTAATTCCATCTAATTAAATTTACTGTCTATTTTGTAGCCAGAGGGGGCGTATGCATCTGGCAGTTTTATTGTTACACTCTTGCTTAAAACTCTTAAATTGTTTTCCAAACTCCTATTCAAGGCCTCCAACTTTGTCCTGCAAACCTTGGTATGATGGGGAACTTTTAGCTCTTGACTCTATCATCTCACAATTTGCTTCACTCATTAAATAAATAATTATTGGATCCTGATATAATGAAAGGAATGTGATATGCACCAAAAATACTTTGCTAGAAATGATAGCTTGAAAAAAATCCTTCATACAAACTGTGTTCTCATATGAGGGAGTTTTGATGGTGGAGATACTACATTTGTAATTGTGATGAAGGACACTGCCATAGAACATAAAACCATTTGTCTTGTTCTCATGAAACATTGGCTCTGACTACAAATGTGCCTTCTCAGACCTAACAAAATAGATTAGATTAACCATAAAATGACATTCTCCTTACTCCCAGGCAAGATGCACTTAAGTGGTCTAGATAGATCCTCTATTCTTCTGGGACCAGTCTGGTTTTCCAATGCAGGATGTACTTCCCAGTAGAGCAGAGATTGCCTCAAGCTCATCTTCCCATACCATTCATGAATGTCTTAGGCCTCTTGCAAATAAGGCAACATAATTGTAAAGAGTATAAATCCCCAAACCAGAATGTATGGATAAAGTAATTAAAGACCTATCTATCCATCCATCCACCTGTCTATCTGCTCTAATTTGGATTTTGCGTGTCTTCCCATAACCCATGTGTTAAATTCTTGGTCAAAAGCCTATCATATTATAGGGAGGTAGTAGAACCTCTAGGATATGGGGCCTAGTGAAAGAAAATTAAGTCATTTGGGATGTGCCCTTGAAGGGGATATTGAGACCCAGCCCCTTACGGTTTATCCCTGATTCCAGGCTGCTGACCTGACAGGTTCTTCTGTCACATGCTTTCACCATGATACACTGTACTACCACAGTCCCAACGCAACATGGCCAAGTAACCATGGAATGAAACTTCTGACACTGAAAGTCAAATAAACCTCTTCCTTTATTAAATTGGTTTTCTCAGGTATTTTTCCACAATGATGCAAAGTTGACCATCTATTTATTTATCTATTGATAAAGAGAAGTTCAGTATTATATAAAAATATAAGAAAGATGGAAGAAGAAGAATAATTACTCTGGAGGTAAGTCCTCACATGGAAAATTATGAAAAATAAGAAACTGGTATGACTGGGCTAGAGATTAAGAGATTTTGTAAGAAATAAAGAGAGACATATAGATAGAAAATACATAGAAAAGAATACACATGTAATTAAGAATCACACCATAAGTATTCTAGTCAACACATAAGGAAATATGAATTTTATTCAAAAGGCTATTAAGAGGTTTATAGATTTTTTTGAAAAAGACAATGCAATAAGATAAAACCAAGGAAAATTGTTTAAAACTCAGAAAATTAGTGTTTGTACACTAATTGAATACTTGGGTAATTGGATATATACTTTGATACAAATTGAATCCTTTATATCAAAAACTATTTGGTTCTATTAGGGGACCCTAGAAGCAGAACTTCATATTAGAAGATGATTTTCATGAGTAGAAGAATTGTAAGTAATACAGTATCCCTATTGTGTTACTCTTATCATAACTCCTAAATATTACCATTGGCTACAATAAGTCTTTCTCCTCCTAGCAGATCTTGAAAACTTCTTAGTTTCCTTCTCACTAGACATATTCTGGTCATTTCCATATTTCTTTTTTAATCATTGAATTTGCTTCCTCCTGAATTTTATCATCAGTGAGTTTCTTCAAATTTGGATCTCTACCATATTTCCTTTTGAAGGTATTATCTAGCTTTTTTTTATATACTCGATGTATTCAGGTGTGCTTCTGTTTGTTCTGTTTTTACTTCAGTTTCATTATACCTTCTCCTTATATCCATTTCTCCAAGCAACTACTACAATGCTGTGCATTGAATGTACAAACTATCAATTAGTTTCATATTAATAATTTATGTCCCTAGTATAGAATTATTGTAAGTTATCCAAATAAACAAAAGTTGTGTCAGGATCATTGAGAAATTTTAAATATGTTTGAATGAATTAGTGAATTGGGAAGAAAGAAAAGAAATGATGAGAAAGTTTATCTCATTGTATGTCTCTTTTTAGTGCTAAATAAGATATTAAGAAATGTTTCTGGGGGCTGGGGTTGTGGCTTAGTGATAGAGTGCTTGCCTCCCGTGCATGAGGCACTGGGTTCAATCTTCAGCACCACATAAATAAATAACACTTAAAAAAAAAAAAGAAATGTTTCTGAATTTTTTTTTAGTTAATACAATAAAGAAATAACAGCCTCCCTAGTGGGGCTGAGCTTACCATTTCTTTAAGTACCTTAAAATGCCAAGGAAAAGTTTAATTTCCAACCTATATTTTCCCTTAAATGGCATTTTCTTTTTCATCTCTGAAAGCTGTGCTCCTCCTCTTATCTCAGATCTCACAGAAATTAATTAATGTGCTGATTTATGTTTCAAAAGTATATTATTTCTCATACATTCTGGTGAGACCAAACAAAAAAAAAGAGAGAGAGAGAGAGCAATATCACAGTAACTGACCTTGAATTTAATAAGCAATTCTTACTATAATTCTTAATATTTTTATTTCTTGGCAGCTCTAAAAATAGGCAGACTCCATTTTTGACAATTATTTGACAACACTCTTTAAGGCCTACCCCTACCTTCCACCCCCTGCCCACTTCTGGGATAGATGAAAATAAAGCCCAGACGTTTAAAGCATGGAAGACCTTACTTTTGCACAACTACCCTCACCGAAACCCCAAACCCATTTCCTAACTACCATAAAATTTTCAAGACATCTATTTTCTTTCTTTGTTCTCTAAAGCTGTTTTGGGACTAGTTTGGTGTTTTATTCCGTTTTTTTACTGCTGTGACCAAAAGGCCTGACAAGAGTTTTAGAGGAGAAAGGTTTATTTGTCTCTCGGTTCAAAGATCTCAGTCCGTAGAAGGCCAACTCCATAGCTCTGGGCCCAAGGTGAAGCAGAGCATCATGTCAGAGAGTATGGAGGAGGACAGTTGACAACAAGGAAGGAGAGAGAGAGAAAGGGCGGCGGGGAGCCCGCGAGCATGTGCACACCGCTCACTAGGGGTGAAATGTATACCTCAAAGGCACATCCCAGTGACCCAACCTTCCAGCCACACCCTACCTGCCTATAGTTATCAGCCAGTTAATGCATTCAAGCAGATTAATACATTGACTAGTTTAAGGTTCTCAATGATCATTTCACCTGTAAACTTTCTTGCATGGTCTAACACATGCACTTGTGGGGGAACCCCACGCATTCAGACCATTACGCTTGAGGAGGCTACCCTTGTCTCCTGAGAAAGCTACAGTATGGAAGTAATTTTTTTCACATCCTCTTTGTGTGTGCATCATTATTAGTCTTAACATTAAGATCAAATTTAGAGTGGGAGACCATCTTATTTCTGAGGGAGGGTACAAAAATATACTTCCTTAATTTTCAGTCTCTCTTCTAGAATAATTTTTATTTTCCATGAAATAAATCTCAGATTTGCTGACAGGTTCTTTCGGCCAGACAAAAATGGTCAAAAGGAAAAAAAATGCACATTATAGAATTAAAATATTTTAATTATATTTCTTTTATTGTTTGAGGATATTATTATGTTGTTATTTGGTTTTGAATTCCTTTCATTCACCCTCAGCCATTACTTCTTCAAATATCACTGCTACCCAATTTGTTCTATTGTCTCCTTTAGGAAACTCAAATTGCATGTAGTTTGGATCTTCCTGTTCTACCCTCCTGTATTTTTAATCTCTATGTGTTTATATTTTTATCTCATCCTCTCGCTGTCTTATTCACTATAGCCCATGATACAAATCTCTAGGTCACCAGCTTCCTTAACTGTGACCACTCTGAAGTTTCAACTCACTTTATTTTTATAAAGATTATTTTAGTCTTTAATTCAATTATTCTATTTTCAAAACTATGAGATATATTGATTATTTTCTTAAACATTTATTATACATTTCTTTTCTCTTTTATTTTCTTAAATATATAAAAATTTAATTTTTATATGCTATAATTGCAATATTCAGATTTTGGGGGTCTGGTTCCTTTTTGTTGGTACTGTTCAATAAAATGACCTCTTTATAGGGTAACCCACTTGACAACCCTGTCTTTTCACTTAAAGATGTCCAATAGCTTGACTTCCTTTGAAGTTCAGACATGCTAATGTGCCTGTAGTCCTCTCCATTATCTCAGTTTACTTGCTCTCTTGAAGATTTGCATTCCAGTAACAGACTTCACTTGCAATTCTTAAATGTATTCTGAATTCTAAAGCTTTTGGCTATACTATTCTCTGTACTGAAAAGGGAAAACCATTTTCCTTATTTCTGGCCTACTAAGACTTACTCACAAATAAGTTTTTGATATACTAGTTTCTTTAAGAAAAGAGATTTCCCAGCATTTTCCTCAGTGATGCTAGCTATCTCCTTTGGTATGTACAGAACAAACCACAAAGGTTTCAATCATAGTCCTTGTCAGTTTACACAGAGATGTTTATATATGAGTAGATCTTTCACACTGTTCTCTTAAATCCTAATGAGAAGTCTCTCCTTCACAACTATCAGTAACAAATACAGTACAATGCCTTACACATGGCAGATAGTCAATAAATATTTTCAGCATTAAAAAAGAAAAAAAAAGTCCTGGATTGGGCATGTAGCTTAATGGTAAAGCATTTGCCTAGCATGCTCAAGGTCTTGGGTTCAATCCTCAGAAAACACACACACACACAAACACAAAATAAAGAAAAAAGAAACTTTTCCTTTAAATACATAAACAGTAAGGAAAAATTCCAACTATATTTTATACTAAAAACTAATTTTTTATAAATGTTTTGTTAAGGACAATCAGGCAGAGGTTTGGTATAATTAAAATGGAATCTATGTAGTAGCTTCACACAATACTCAAGTTTTTTACCCTGGGGTCACAAATGACTTTTCAATGACAATTCCTAAGGGACTGAAGGTAAACTTTAAGGATGATAATCCTTCTCTCCTATGTCAAAAGGAGTTAATATAAAAGGCTATTCTCCAGAAATCCTACTTACACAGCCCTTCTCCTACATCTTATAACTTAGATTTCAGAAGGTCCCTACTATTTCCAGAACTGATAAGAGGAGATCATGATGTCTAAACTGTTTCTACAAACTGTAATTTATGCAGAACACCTGCTCCATGTTCAGAGGCTGAAATTTTCGTATGTACCCATCTGAAGTTGCCTCCATAGCCAGACTTCAACAGAAATCCTGGGAGCTGAGTCTTTCATGAACTACTCTAATTGCCAACATTTCACAAATACTGTCATGACTAATTGGTGGATAGGATTAAATATGCCTTATGTCATTCTATTGGAATCACACTTAGAAACTTGTGCATCTTTCCCAGGACATCATCCCATCCCATGTATGTGGTTTTCCTTCAGTGATTTTACTTTATATCCATTTGGCACCACAATTAATAAGCATGAGTAAGCCAATACGCCCAGCTGGAGCTGGTCTTGGTAAACCCCAACACACCTTCATACCACCTCCTTACCCCTTCAAAACTTTTCTTTTTATCTCCATCTAAGCTTACCTTACATCTCTTCTCTATTCCTCTATTCTTTGTTTCTGCTTATTTTTCATCTCCCTTTTCTTTTTTCTCTCCTTAGAAGGCAGAATCTGCTAGTTACATGCTTTTTGGAACTTGATTCTTAAACATATCCAATCTTACGCACCTTTGGAAATTTACTCATTCATTCAGTAAGTCCTTAGCAGGCATTTACTGCATGCTGAGCTCTCTGAAACAAGCTCAGTTAGAAAGAAAGTCTGATTGAGTCATCTAAACCTTACATTCAAATAAGGAAAAGGTATTGCACTATGATAAACCACCCCAACAGCTGTTGGCTTTGGGCAACTCTTTTATCTTGCTTATATTTTTAGGTAAAATATTTAGGAGGAGCTGAACAATTTATGTCCGGTTCATATGGTGTTAGCTGCAGCATGATACCTGGAGGATCCAATTTCACAGGCCTGTCCAGATTATGGGGCAGAGACACATTCTGTCTCTTTAAAGGAATATGGCAGGTCATAGTGCAGAAGAGCTTATGGAATGAGAGATAGTGTGGAAAGCACTGTGGAAAATGCAAACTACTACTTACTGCTTTGTGGAGCCAGTGCTGCATGAACTTACACATGAAGGTTTGTCAGAGAACAGGTACCTACCACATGAACAATAAAATTCAATACAACTTTCCAGGAAGATGTTGTAAGGAAAGAAGCAAATGAAGGAAACAAACAGAGAGGTGGATCAATAGTAACACAGGTTTAAATGGGACAAACACACAGAGGGGGCCCAGAGCAGAGTGAGACCCATCTTCAGCCTGGGGTAGATATAGGGGCATGAGTCAGTGAAGGAATTTTTGCAGTTAGGCTGTTGTTATGGGGTTGTCAGGGAAGGGTTATTGTGGTCATCACCTCCATTGTTTGAGGTGATTACTGTTCCATGTCAAACCAGGTGTTTTCAGGATACCAGTCCCAGATAACAATTTCCTTTCTTTGTATGATGGAGTATTGTCTGGGATTTATGTGAGGCTGAGTCAAAGTGACTGTGAGGTTGTTGCCAAAAGCTCAGTCCTTGTCCCCCATGTCAATCCAATAATGAAGACAGGGTTTTGAGAAAAAAAGGAAAAAGAATGTTTTTTGCTTTGCTAGCAGAGGAGAAACACAGGAGACTCCTGTACCAGAGGCTGTGATTCTGCCCATCAGCAGGAAAAGGGGTTTTTTGAAGAGGTGATTCAAAAGCTACATTCCACATGTTCTCTGTTGGAGTTGTAATTCACTTGTTAATCATTTATTTCTAAGATCTTCTGGTTCCATCCCCAAAGTCTGGATTACTCCATTCTGTTCCTATAGTGAGTGTGTTCTCAAGGACAGATAAATCTGCCTAACATGGGGAAGAAAGATAATCCTGTTTCTTCTGACATTAGGCAGAGGGAGAATTTAGGAAGGAACAGGGAGAGAGGAAGAGAAAGAAACATTTCCTTCTTAAAAATTAGTTGCAGTGTTAAAGCGGCAGGAGTCATATTCAAAGCATAAAGTAGAGCACTGTTACAAGGTGGTTCTTCTAGGATGGAGTGTATGTTTCAAAATGATGTTGCCTGGGTCAAGTTCCACCTAACAGAGGTGAAGTGAATTTCAAGGAAGAACAGGTTTATACTTATGATGGAGATAGAAAAGGTGAATATGTTTGAGTATTAGACAACACTGAGGAAAGACTAAGAGATAAAAAAGAACATTTTACTTTCTAAGATTTCAACCGTTTCTGGAATTGCATTTGGTTGGCAAATAGGACTCAGTGGCGTGGTGAGAGATAAGACTGACAAAGGTATTGGAACTGGAGTTTGATATGAAACTAGATTTTCTGTTTCACAGTTTTCTCTCTGGGTTCTTGTCTTACAAATTTTAAGAATAAAATCCATGGACAATAACAAAAAACAAGAGTGAATGGAGTAAGATTTATTTAAGTGGAAACAAAAGAGAGAACCTCCACAAGAAGAGAGGGGAACTGATAGGAAGTTTTCTAATTTAATGTTCTAGGCTATGGGCTTATATAGCTTCTGGGCAGGGGCACTGGTCAAAATCTATGCTAACCAGGTATAGCATAGGAAAAGTGCTAAGGCTACTGTCTTGGTACTTGCCCTTCCAGTTGGCTGTGTCCCTTAGCCCTTAAGTTTGAACTTTCCTGTGATAGCCATTCAGCAACACCCTCGCACTCTCCCCACCCCAACTTCAATTTTCCTACCTTTCAGGACAAGGGAGTTGACTGGAGTGTTTGGAATATTTCTACAGGTTAACATTGAGTAGTTCTTAAAATTAAAAAAAAATAATAAACAGAAGACTTAATTGAGGCCCATTGCCCCTATTGCCTGACCATTAACTATTTATTCTTGTTCAGTATCAATATATTTAATATGCTTTATGCAAGCCCCTAACACAGGGGTCTGTATTCATGCTCTGAAAATATTGGCCAAGAGACAAGAAAAAAAGCACTGTGTAGGTAATTGTATCACTATTTAAAGTGTAACCATTTTAAAAATGTAAAAATCATTCATGGCTTCCAGAGCTTACAAAAACAAGTGGCAGGCTAGATTTGGCCAATAGGTCATGTTTGGCTATAGCTTGCAGCAGAGGTTTTAAACTTTAGTCTATAAAAAAACATAAAAAATGTTTTATTTAGGAGAAACATATGGTCAGATGTGAATTTTGAAAAGATCAATCTGATATCACCTTGGGAATGAAGGTAAAACAGCAGCTACTTGTTTTTTGCTGGACAAGAAGCTGTTGAAGCAATCCAAATGGATATAATAAACATCTGAACGGAAGAAGTACAATAAGCAGAACTTTTATCTCCATAGGAATGCTCTGAGTAATAGTACTGTGTGCGGGCCAGAAATTAATCAAGAATAACGGCTGGTTTCTTCTTACTGAAATTTGGCTTTGCTTATGAATTTCGTGATGCCACTTAAGAAACAAAGGAGGAAATGCAGGTGCAGATGATACATTATATTTAAATAAAGTAGTCCATACTGCCTGTGAATAAAATATGGAGGCATGCTTTAAACCATTGTTTAGTACTATAGGTTTATGTTTCAGGTAGGAGCCATATTTGGTGATAGAGACATGGGGGGGTCATTAATCTACTGACAGTAATTGAAACCACAGAAATGACTGGACTCACCAAATGTGAAAAAGGCAAATTTGAAGTCCACATTTTAAAGAGTATGGTTTTCCTGAAACACTGTATTTTAGAATTGTTTAATTTGGAATGTTCCCTTGAGTACTACTTGTAGTTCTCCCTGGTAAAAGCTTTGTTCTTTTAATAGCATTGATTCTTAGATTTTAATTTGTCATACTTACTTACATAAGCCTATCTTTTGGTGATTGATCTAAACTCTTCTATTTAACATTATGCACTTAAATTTTGATTAGTTGCCTGTTATCTTAAAGATGCTTATGCCTTAGTATTGATAGGAGACCTCATTTTATTTCCTATCTCTTTAATCATTGACTTTCTTAAAAGATATTTTAGCTAAATGGCTGAAATCATGATATATAATTAGTTCCAGATTGCAAAGAATTGTATCCAACTACATTCTAAAAATTGTAATATGCTCTCTAGGACTGAGAATAGCGGTGTTTATAGTGGTGTTTATAGTAGTTCTTTCTCAAAAAGATAAAAATTAGTAGGAAAAATGCATCACTTGCCTGATGTATTCTAGCTACTCACTATAACAAATTAAATATAGTTCAGTATTTGTAGTGAGACATAGAGTGGACTTATCAACATTTTCTTATATACATTCATTCTTGAAATAAAAATTAACCAGCTGGGTGCGGTGACGCAAGCCTGTAATCTCAGCACTTAGAGAGGCTGAGACAGGAGAATCGTGAGTTCAAAGCCAGCCTCAGCAACGGCGAGGCACTAAGCAACTCAGTGAGACCCTGTCTCTACATAAAACACAAAATAGGGCTGGGGATGTGGCTCAGTGGTCGAGTGCCCCTGAGTTCTATCCCTGGTACCAAAAAAAAAAAAAATTAATCTAGTAACTTCTGTGTAGCCTTATCACATCTTCATAAATAATTTCAGACAATGAAGCTTATATTTTATATTGCTTTTGCTTGTTTGATGTTGGCCACATTTTTTAATATGATCTTCATTTCATACTTGGAGAAGAATATAACATAAGTAGAAGTCTATAGTACAGACTGAATGAGGCTCCATAGCTTATAGGACCTGGCAACCTTCCCTTTGACCTTTGGAAGCAAGTATTGCACAGATTGATAACCGCAGGCCAGCAATACCTTCTTTGACACTGATAAATGTCCTGGGCTTTAAAATGGAGATCAGAACTTATAGGGAATAAAATGAGCCAAGTGTTGAGTATAGAAAATAAACTCATCAGTTTCCAAAGTGTAATTTTTATACACACACACACACACACACACACACACGTCTTTCCATTATAAGGGGCCATCTTTTGGAGGAAGCATTTGGAATAGGTATTTTAATTAATAATTGTTGAATGGAAGACCACATACTACTAGAACCATTATTTGATGCAAGACAAAACAAATTTATCTTGGTTTTCCAATAAAACTAAATAGACATCTTAAAGAGTCTAACTAATTGAACAATAGTTTTTAAAGAACTTCTGAGAAAGCAGTTGGTTTCTTTTTTCATTTCCAAAGTCAGATAGAGATACATAAAACCAAAATAAGATAAAGAATTTATTTATAATATTTTATATATTGGTTTATTAAATTTCTATAGTAAGACCTATTTTAGATATAAGAATATTAAGGAACATGTAATGAATAGAGTTTCAGTATTCCATTTATATTTAAATGTTTTCTATTGGCTACTCATTACTTTAGTAGACACCAGTATCAAAGTTTGTCTCTTTCTACTTGGAACTTGGCTAATTAACGTTTATTATTTCTCTTCTATGTAGTAGAAACAATATGGCTAGTTCTTATTAGTCAAATGTTCCTCTAGGATGAGGGATTAAAAGCAAATCTACACTCTCTCTCTCTTTTGTTATTAAACAACAATTTTAATAGGCAAATCAGTTTGTATATACATGATGTAATGTTTTGAAATATGTATACATTGTAGAATGGCTAAATTCAGCTAATTAACATTACCTCACATACCTATCATTTTTTTGTGGTGAATGTCCTTAAAATCTACCACTGATTTTCAGGAATGCAATATATTCTTATTACCTATAGTCACTAGAGTGTACAATGGATGTTTTGAACTTATTTCTGTCTAGCTTTTGTGTATAATTTTTCCAACATCTCCCTAATCTCTACTCTTTGCTCCTAGTAAACTAAATTCAATTATTTTCAGACTAATTATACATGTAAATAAGATTGTGCAGCATTTTTCCTTCTGTGCCTGGCAATTTCACTTACCATAATTTACTCTAGATTCTATCCACATTGTCAAAAATGGCAAAACTTTCTTCTTTTATAAAGATGAGTAGTGTCCACTATGTGTGTGTGTGTGTATATGTATACACATATATACATATATATACATATATATACCACATTTTCTTTATCAATTCATCTTTGTGTGTGTGTGTGTGTGTGTGTGTGTGTGTTTGTGTGTGCATGTGTCCTGGAGATTGAACTCAGGGCCTGGTACATGTTAAGCCTACATTCAACCACTGAACCACACCTCCAAGTGTGAGTTGAAATCTCATTGTGGTTTTAATTTGTATTTCTATGACAGTAATATCAAGCATTTTTTCATATCCCTGTTGGCCGTTTTTGCAGGGTTTGTTTGTTTTTTTAGAAAAACTCTATTCAATTTCTTTGCTTATTTTTTAAAATTGGGTTATATTTTTCTATTGATTGATTTTATCATATAATCTGAATATTAACTTTTCATATTGTAAATATGATTGCAAATTACTTTCCCCCTCCAGAGGTTGAATGCTTACTCTGTTGATTGTTTCTTAGGTGCTAGCTTGATGATCATGTCCTAAGGGCTCCCCTTGGAGCAGGGATGGGTATGAGTCTGTGAAAGCTGGCCTAGCACTGGGGCAGGATTAGAGCTTGGGGCTGTGGGATTTGGCCTGGCGTGAAAAGGGCTTGAAGGTTCAGTCCATATGCACTGGTTTGGAGTCTAGGACTGTGGAGGTCTGCCTGGCCCGGGTGCTACTGGAGCAGGCCCACTGTTGAGCTGTGAGTTAAGGTCTAGTGCTCATTCTCCTCTCCTCCCCCCATGCAGAGGAGACCTCTTCACACCGTGTTGCCTGGGTTTAACGGAGAGGCAACAAGAGTAATGTTAACTGTCCTTTCTACCCTCTTTGATGTATTCTATATTTTTATCTGTGCTACACCCAGGTGCTCTAATCTCTCACCTGGTTTGGATAGCTTTTGTAAAGTTATTTTTACATGTGGATTTTTGTTCTAATTGATGTTTCTCTAAGAGGGTTAGCACTAGAAAGCTTTGCTCCTTTATCCTGATGATATCAAGTCTCTGTCTTCTCTCTTCCTAAGCCTGGACAATATAGTATTAAGTGAAGAAATGGCAGGATCTTACGAAGATCTTGTTCCAGAATGACCCATAGTATAGGGATGACAAGACTATATATGTATATATGTGTATATATATACATATACATGTATATATGTATGTGTGTGTATATATATATTTATTTATTCAGTTAATCCAAAATATATGAAAATAGTAAGCAAAGATGACAGATTGATGGATTGATGCTCTCAGATGTAAACTGGAGGTGAAATCATCAAAAATATCCCTTATTAATTTATGTTTATTCATTCATAATTCTACAGATATATGTCTAGTCTCTCCTATTTTTCAGTTCTAACAATCAGTAGCAAGCAGTGACTACAATTTCTTTCCTTTCTAATATGACAGTCTTCAAAATTTTGCCATGTGATATCAAAGTACAGGCAAACATTTTAGCAGTAAGAAAGATGGTCTAATTTCAGTTTCATAGAAAGGTTGAGTCATGGTTTCTAGGATGTGTAGTCTATTTTTGTGCACAGTAGTCTATTTTTAACAATAGTATATTTTTGTGCACAAAAGACACTGAAGATGGCACAAGAAGGGTTCCAGGCCGGGGAGATTTTCAAAGAACCAAAATGCACACAGATACACTTGTTTCTACTGTTGTTTGTATAATTATTTCACAAATCATTAAAAAAGAAGTGTTAGTACTACAAAAGTAATATGACTTTGGAAAAGAAAAAAAGTGATTCATTTGCTAAGTAGCTTCAGCCTTGGATTTGGAGGCTATGAAAAAACTCATCCATCAAAATTCCAAAATGGAATTTTGAAACAGAAAATTCGGTGAAATCAAGAAGAAAAACATTATTTTATTTTATTTTAGTATGTAGCATCAATTCATGACTAGAAAAATTTTATGAAAAAATTATTTAAAATCTGAGAGATTTTTACTGGTGAGTTATACCTGTCAAAGTCTTTTATAGAAACTATAATTTTGGAATGATAACAGAGAATAAAAATAGTTAACAAAGGACTTAAGATAATCATGTATGTCAACAAAACATATGTTAAATATTTGAATGGGTTTCTCACCAGGCTGCAAAGTCAGTAGATATGTGTCGCTTTAATTATGGCAAGTGAAGCTTAAGCAGTAATGACAACCTGCTTTACATACATGGAACCTGGTTCAAAACACAGCCATCAATTCCGCCTGGTTTCTCTCACAACACTGTTCTCTATCAGACTGGAATATGTGAAATCCTGTGACATAAAATTAAATAAGATAATTCATGTGGAAACATTCTGAAACTTGTAGACCAAATGTTAGTTTTTGCACTGTATTATTCATGAACAAACAGGATGCTTCAGACCAAACAAGCTGGGCAATAAGTTGTTATTTTATTGGGAATGACTAAATGAGAATGACTAAAATTATCCCCAAGTTGTTTTAGGAACCTATAATTTTGAATTAGAGGTATTCCTCAAGGGAAAACAAGTGTTCAACTTTCAAATTCTCTTGAGGAAGTGAACACACTAAGTTTCTGGTCATTTTCAAACTATAATAAAATTGCACATTTTCCTCCTTGACAGTGAGGCATTAAAGAAGTGGTGATGTTATAGAAAAAACTGAGTAAGTATGTGTAGCAGACTAGACTTCTCTACAGAGGGAAAATGTAGAAATATGTCTGGGCAGCAGGAAGAAATTGGCATACATAAGCCCTGGTCAATGAATCAGGAGAGTTTTTTCCTGAATCTCAGCATTGCCTCTGACTGGTTTTATAACCTCAGGCACCTACTGTTTATTCCAGATGTACATATTTTAACAGCAGTATTGCTAAAGTTTGAAAATCCTGAGCAGTTTACAGATATAAAAACCTTCTAAGGAACATTTGTTTCTGTGCAAAAGATGTGATCATAAATACATATAAGTCATTTTTCCTCTAAGCTTTACATCTCATACCTATTATGGATAATACTATATGAGTCTTAATTTTCTCTTATTTTCTTTAAAATTTATTATTCATTTTAAATTTTGAAGTACAATTTAGATCAGGTTCATTATTAACATTTTGTTGTTTTATAATAAAGACCAATCTTAATAAAAGTCTTATTTTCTAGGTAATTAATTTTTTTAAGAAAATGATTCATACAATCCTGAGTAAACATAGCTTTCATGGTTAAATCAAATGATCAAGAAGCATATAGCTTAAATAACTTTAACGATAAGTAATAGAGCATTATATGCAAAAGACTTTGGTTGGAAAAACTCACAAATAGTTTAAACTATATATGACACTAGAATTATTGTTATTACCTCATGCTTCTACACTGCCACAATGAATTTCTTATAGCATATCCTCTGTTTGCATTTACAAAGTAATTGACTAAATTTACTACTACCTATCCATATATTTAAAATATCTGCTATATTTCCAAGGTTTAGTATACTGCTTAAAGTCAATAGCCTTACAGAGGCAGAAGGTGAACATATTTGATGGAAAATAAAATGTAGTATTGAGACAGAAATTTATGCTCTAAAGTAATTCTTTCAGAAAAAGCTTAGCTTTGTTGACCTTCCATAATTCTTTTTCAAGTCACCTGCCTGTACTGTGATGCTCAGCTATGTTCTGATGTCTCAGTGTCTCCTGTCTTGCTTCCTTGGATTTGTAAGGCAATGATAAATTAGTCAAAGGCAGTAAGTAATTCAAACTTTAATTTTTATCATTTACTATAAGTTCACTCATCCCCCCAAATGTACAATTTTTAATGTTTTGTACTCTGCTTTTTTTCTTTTTCTTTTTCTTTTTTTCAGTACTGGAGATTGAACTCAGGGTGAACCCTTAGAGGTGCTTTACGACTAAGTTATATCACCAGCTCTTTTAATTTTTGAGACAGAGTCTTGCTAAGTTGCTGAGGCTGGCTTTGAAATTGTGATCCTCCTGCCTCAGCCTCCTGAATAGCTAGAATTGTAAGCATGCACGATCATGCTCAGTTTGTTCTAGTTTTATTGAAATATTACTGTCAAAAACATGTTCATATGTGTGTACTGGTTTTCCCTGGTTTTGTCTGCCTGAATTTCTTTAAGTCTATGTGAATATAAACTGTAGGCCTTTAAGATTCCTTTTCTGCAGTGGATCCATGATATTATGTATTCAGCACCACGGAGAAAGACAGCTCCTGTGCATATGCATTCATGTCTCAGTTCCTGAAGGGCTCTTCATTTACTCTTGCATATACTTTAAACGTTTCTGCTATTGATCATGCTCTCCTGTTTAATCCTTCTATCATACTTTTTAAGTTGACAGATCGTTTTTAGGAGTTTGAGTCTATATGACTGCATTTCTGCTCACGCCTACATCTGCTTAGGTTGTAGTGAGACAGAAGCTGCTCCTGCTGTCAGGACACACCATGCCATTTCCAATTACAACCTATTGTTGTGATTAAAAGTAACAAGATCTATAGGAACAAAACTGTTGCATATAATTTATGGAAATATTTTGAATCTATGTCAAGCAGATCCTAAACCAAGCAGGTACACTTGAGTAAGATAATAATAATGATAATAATATATTAAATTATTGCTCAGACATAGTAATCAGTACATTTAACAAATCTTACCATTTTTTAAACTGCAACATCGAGATGTTTATTTAAAATGAAGAAACTGTAGGCCAAGCATAATAGTGCATGCCTGTAATCCTAGCCACTAGGGAGATGGTTGCAGGAGGATCACAAGTTCAAGGACAGCCTGAGAAACTTAATAAGCCCCTGTTTAAAAATAAAATATGCTTTGCCTAGCATGTGTGAGGCCCATGGTTCCATCCTTCCTACCAAAATAAAGTGAGGAAACAGATACAGGTAAGTTAAATAACCTGAACAAAGTATCTAGTAGTTTCACAGAACTGGCAAACCAAAAAGTTTAGATGAATCATAATGACTAATTTGGACTCTAACATTTATATTCTGTGTCTTTAAATAAATCAATATTCACAGATAGAACAATAGTTATAGATACAAATTAGACACAAATAAAATAGACAGCTGTAGATATAGATATTAGTATATAATTTTTGTAATTCAAGTAATTCTTAATGTAAAAAATGTATAAAATGAAGATGAGCTAAAAAAATGTCAGAATAAAGTCTTCTAAATATCTACTTTTCACAAGGATAAATGAGTATTGTAAGGTCAAATAACAATGACAGAAAGGAGGCCAATTAAAACCGCTGAGCAAGTCTTTATTGATATAAGCTTCAGGGCAAGACTCTCTTGTCCAATAGAGTGGGTCTAGGAGAATTGCGCATAGGCTCGGCTGACTTGAAGGTTTTATGGGCTTGGGGTAGAAAAGGAAGGGCTTGGGACAAGAAAGGGAAGCTCTGGGCAGGAAGGGGGACTTGGGACAGGAAAGGGAGGTTTTGGGGAGTCCCGTGTCCTCCTGGGGATGGTCGAGGGATTGGCTGGTTGATGGTGGTTGATGCTGCTGCTTGTCTGCTGGCATCTTATTGATATCTCATGTATGCTGGCAGCCTGGTGTTTTGTTTTCCTTAGCTGCCTTAAACCGACCTTATAGGAGCTCTCTCTGTGTCTTCAGCACCTCCTATGCTGATTGGCTGCCTTCAATGCCTCCCTCCCTCTTTCCTTTACCCTATGCTGATTGGTTACTTTGAATACTTCCCCTCTCCCTTTACCCTATGCTGATTGGCTACTTTGAATATTTCTCCAGCCCTTTACCCCATGCTGATTGGCTGCCTTCAGTGCCTCTCCTTTTCTCATCCCATGCTGATTGGCTGCACACCTGACATGGATCAATACCCATTGGCTTTAACTTAACCTCAGGGCCATGATTGGTCCAAGGACCCTATATAAACTGTTGCACTAACTGAAATAAATGGGTCTGCTTCTCGCTCTGGCAGAGCGTTTTACCTACCCCCAGGGTCTGGGTGAGTGACTCTGCGACCGTCCACCCCATAAACCCTCCTCCTCTGGGACCCCAGACCTCGTCCCGTGGGACCCCATTCCTCGGGACCCCAACTCGTGAGCAAACCCACAAGAGGCATGACATAAACGACACAACCTAACAAGCATAAGAGCAAAAATTGTCAAAGACAACTTTTTTATGGTACTCTGGAAATTTACTAAATGCTTGCAAGTATCTAATGGATAGTTATTTTTATAAATGGCTAAACACTTACAACAATAGCTAACTTTGTATCATTTTAACTTTCCCCAAGCCTACCACTGCCTTCCCAGGTTTTCAGCGGAAAGTGAAGACTAAGAGAAGATATTGTCTGCTGAAAGTATCACAAGACACACATTTGTTCAGGGAATTATTTATCCACAATATTTAAGGAAAATTTATTCAATCAATAGATCAAAAAAATCCAAGTAGAGATTTCAGTGGGTGTACAAAAGAAATAATAAAATTGTTTATACTTTCTAGTAAAATGACTGGAAAAACAATAAGAAAAACAATAAATAGCTAATATAACAATAACAAAATTCTAAAATTCAGTTGGAACCAAAAAGGACCTCATATGCCAAAATTTATTTTGAGAAATAAGAACAAAGCTAGAGGCATCAAACTGTCTGATTTCAAAATATTATAAAAATACAGTCATTAAAATATGAATAAAATTCTCCATGGGAAGAGTGTTGTAAGTGACATTTTGGATATGACAGAGTATTGGAAATCACAGAAAACATGAACAAAACTAGCAAAAACAAACAAACTAGAAAGCTTCTGTATAGCAAAAGAATCAACAGAGTAAAAGGGCAACCTACAGGAGGGGAGGAAATAATTGTAAACTGTCTATTTGATAAGGATTAACATTCACAACACATAGGAATATCCTACGACTCAATACCAAAATGAATAATCAACAACAAAACAAATAACCCCTCATTAAAAAAAAAAGGACTTGAAGAGAAAATATTTTTGCAAAAAAGACATGTAAATGTCCAACAGGTATAGGAAAAAGTGTTTCATATAGGAAATGGAGATCAAAATCCCAATGAGATATCATTCATGACTGTTAGGATGGACATTATCCAAAAGAAAGAAAGAAAAAATAGATAAGTATTATTGAGGATGTGGAGATATAAGAATATTTACATGCTTTTGCTGAGAATGTAGAATGGTGCAGCCATCATGGAAAATAATATGAAGGTCCTTCAAAAATTTAAAAAATTGTGCTTGTAGCATTATTTGTAAGGAATAGATTTCCTTGGGTTTTCTCATGCATCAATATATTTCTTCATATATAAATATATGGAAATATACTTGTAATTTTTTGCTCCCAGTATTTTTCAATCTAGTATTCTTGTCCTTAACAATATTTTTCAAACATATTATCCTTTCTTTAAATTTAGATCACCTTCTCTGTAGACCCAGGTCCTATTAAGGGCTTGGCAGATAGTAAATATTTTGCAAATGTCGGACTGAATGAAAGCAGTGTAACTTAATCTTAGATTGTGTTAACTTATTGGTGATTTGGGATGAGTTATTTCATCCAATTCAGTCTCACTTTTCACATCTTCAAAACAACTAGATAATTGTTTGTTGATTATCTTTTTAGATGAAGTGAGATAATGAATGTGGACCTGTATTTTGAATTCTAATTCTCATCCATTATATTTCTCAAATATTTCCAGATATCAGTATTTTGTGGCTAAAAAACCTTGTGGCTAAATTTCAATGCTAATTTTCTCATTTATATTATTGCACTTAATTTTAAATTATTTCATAAACTTTTATTGTGTTTAGGATGTAACAGATATGATTCTAAGCACTTTATAAATTTTGATGAGCTTAATCTAATTAACTTCTGTGTTGGTTTCTATTATTTCTATTTTATAGATGAGAAATCAAGGCAAGGATGAACACCATGATTCATGTAGCTGAGATTTAAATTCATTTATGACTTTGAAATACTATACTGTTTTTCTATGAGTGAAAATATTCAACCTTCAAGTTTCTGTGTCTGACTTATTTCACTTAGCATGATATTCTCCATTTCCATCTACTTACCTGCAAATACCATAATTTCTTTTTTGTGGCTGTGTAGAACTCCATTGTGTGTGTGTGTGTGTGTGTGTGTGTGTGTGTGACTTAATTCTCTAATACATTCATCTATTGATGTATACCTGGGTTGACTCCATAATTTAGCTATTGTGAATTGTGGTGCTATAAACATCGATGTAGCTGTATCACTGTAGAGTGCTAATTTTAGAACTTTTGAGAAAATATAAAGAAGTAAAATAGCTGGATCATATAGTGGTTCCATCCTTAATTTTTTCAAGAATTTCCATACTGCTTTCCAGAGTGGTTGTACTAGTCTGCAGTACCATCAACAATGAACAAGTATACCTTTTCCCCCACAACTTCATCAATATTTATGGCTGTTTATATTCTTGATCATTGCCATTCTAGCTAGAAATGAGCAAAAGGAAGTCTAACATAGGGAGGAGAATGTGAGAAAGAAGGGAGTGCAGGAAGGGAAAGGGGGAGAAAAAGAGGGATATTATAAACTGAAATCAATTTCCATGAATGTGTGAGTTGTTGCAATGAACCCAACTACTATGCATAAGTATAAAGCTCTAATTAAAAAATACTCCACTATGCTGTCTCATGGCAATTTTATATGTATCAAGGAAGTGATTTTCTAGAATATTAAAATATATGGGAAAAGTTGGTTTATATGCTTTTAATATATGCCCAATATTTGTGTCTGAAAGATGTTACTCAAACCTACTATAGACTACTGAGGATCCTAAGCTGTTTACTAATCTGTAATGTATATTTCAACCTTCTAGAATCTGGTTTAAATTAAAACACTGCTTCAGTAAGCATGGAGTGTCCTAAATATCTGTGCAGTTTTAACAACTCCTTAGGTGCTGTTGATTCTACTGGTGAATGAGCCAGACAATGAGAGGCAGGGCTAGTAACCCTGCGTAAAGGCAAGAAGTACAGCGATGGGGATGGTGCTGTAGGATGATTCTTGTCATGAGCCTGTAGGATGGCTTGTCAAGAGAAGAGGCTGGAGAAATCTGAGCACCTTTACATTTTTTTCTTTCTTTGTTGTGGTTCTTATTTCATAGTACCTGGCAATAGGATTACTCTAAACTTTCTAAAAATTATTGCTTATTTTTTCTTAATTTTTAAAACTTTTAGTACATTATGGTTATACATAATAGTAAGGCTCCTTTTGATATATTTATAAATACAGATATTTATTTTCTCTACTTTAGTTCCCAGAACTATAGCTTCCCTGCTTTTCAATTTTTTTGGGGGGTGAGTACAGGAGATTGAACTCGGGCACTCGTACACTGAGCCACATCCCCAGCCCTATTTTGTATTTGATTTAGAGACAGGGTCTCATTGAGTTGCTTAGCATCTCACTTTTTGCTGAGATTGGTTTTGAACTCATGATCCTCCTATCTCAGACTCCTGAGCCTCTGGGATGACAGCATGTGCCACTGCACCCGGCTCAAATTTTATTTTATATAATACAAGAAAATCAATTTTTTTATCTATATCCAAATTAATTTTCACAATTACTTTGTAGATTTCTTGAAGTTAGAATATTAATTACATACTTTGATTTCACATAACAAAGCAAATTCTAATACTTGTGATTAAGAAGACAATTACCTTTAGAAAGTATGAAAGTCCAGTGTTTTAGTCAGCTTTTATTCTTCTATGACCAAAAGACCTGAGAAGAACAACTAGAAGAAGAAAAGTTTATTTGGGAGCACTTGGTTTCAGAAGTCCCAGGCTATAGATGGCTGACTTCAGTCTTTGGGGGCTGAGGTAAGCAGAACATCATGGCAAAAGTGTGTAGTCCGGGAAAGCAGCTGGGAACAGGATACCAGGAAGTAGAAAGAGAGACTCCACTTACCAGGGACAAAATATATACCCTGAAAGCATGCCCCAGGGACCCACCTCCTCCAGCTATACCCTCCCTGACTTCATTTACCACCTATTTAATCCCTATCAAGGGACTGACTTACTGATTAGATTAAGGCTCTTCTAACCCAATCTTTCAAACTAAACTTTCTTCCATTGACTTACACATGAGCTTTTGGGAGAAATCTCATCTGAACCATAACACCCAGGTTTGGAATGATTTGATTGCCACTAAGATAGTAGGTGGGGGAAACAGAAGAGATAAGATGCAATAGACTATGGAAAGAAAGAAGTGAAAATTCAGTTTGGATAATTGTGTGTAGGATAATAAAAAGATCTGGGCAAGATCATTTTAGGCAGGTTCAGGACCCACTTCATGCATCAACGCATGGAGTTCTGAGAATAGTCAGTTGCCTGAGGAGGGATCCCCTAAGGAGTGAAGCTGATCCTACAGGAGGAACACATCTGGAAAGAAAGTAACTGAGAGAGATACCTCCCTTGTGACATCTCAGTGTGCTTCAGGAACTTCAGTGACTAAAGAACTTTTGTTGCTTCCAATTGAATGACCCATAATTAGAGAATGGGGAGAATTTGTAGTTATTATTAGGCAAATTCCATGTCATCATATGTTATAAAGTTCAAATAACATTTCTCTCATGATTAGTATACAGGAGGTATGGGCTAGGGTGTGGCAAGTGAGGAAGAAAGAAACAAAACACAGTCTCAAACATCAACATGTTCATTGTCTAGAAGAGATGATAGATATATAGTCAACAGAATAACTGCAGTAATATAGGTGATTCCAGGAACAAGGGAGCACATGCTGGGAGAGTCCCTCTGCCTGAATTAATTGGGAAAAAAGAACTGCTTTTAGGCCATATGACCTAAATAGCAACCAGAACTTGATTTCTCTAAGTCTTCCCCAATAACCTGATAAGAAAGAAACTGCTTTAGAGCTGCAGTTGAGAAAGGTGAAGTTAGTAACAGAAACAACCTCTGTTAGAACGAATCCTTCTTAGGGTACAATGCCGAGAGTTCTTGGGCTAATTGTGTTTAGAATACCATGTTAATGACTTCATAAGGATGAGATTTTTACTGAACATGACAATGTCTAGTTCACTAATTAAAACAGAATTTTAAGAACATGCATACATTCATTTTTTTATTAATTAAGAAAACATGTATTCAATGATTTCTATGGGTATATCAACCTATCATCAAGGTTCCATATATGTTTAAAACTCAACTCAGGTCTGTCATTATGATAATAAATTCAGTTATTTGAAGATGATGAAATATTTATAACCAAAAAATGACAAATTAATAACACTCCAAACTTTCCAGTTAAATGCTAAAAGTCCTTTTTCCAAATTATCATAAAAAAAATCACTGGGCTATAGCAAACTTTGGGGGTTGTGGAAAAGCAAAACTGAGAATAAGAGAGGGAGAGTGACTTGGTAAAGGTCATACTGCTAATTGGCAGTTGTGACATTTAGAATCTGTTTTGCTTCAGTGAGTTTCTTTTTGAGAAAATGAGTTTTTTCAGAAGTCAAACAAATAACCTGACAGTATAGAGATTTCACCGATGGGGGGATAAAACCTTCAGAAAGGAGATCAAGCAACACTAGGAGAGAGGACATGCCACTCGAGGTTAGGTATAGGGAACCCTTTGGCCATCAGTGAGCAAGCAGGGCATAGTGCTCAGAAGGACAGAGGAAGAAGATGATTAACTTTAAACACCAGTTCTGTCTCTCACTAGTTGTGTAACCTTCCCCTGTGAAACCCAGGCACGGTGGCTCAAGCCTGTAATCTCAGCACTTAGGGAGGCTGAGATAGGAGAAACGCGAGTTCAAAGCCAGCCTCAGCAATGGCGAGGTGCTAAGCAACTCAGTGAGACCCTGTCTCTACATAAAACACAAAATAGGGCTGGGGATGTGGCTCAGTGGTCTAGTACCCCTGAGTTCAATCCCCAGTACAAAAAAAAAAAAAAAAAAAAAAAAAAACAGTCCTGTACCACATAACATGAGGGGTTTGTCACTAAATGGGCAGTGCATACGACCATGCTCCATAAGATTACAGTGGAGCTGAAAAATTCCTACTGTTGAGTGATGTTGTAGCCATCGTCATGTCCTAGTGAAATACTCTACTGTCTTCATGCATTTGTGGTCATGCTGAGATAAATAAACCCATTGTACTGCCAGTCCTATAAAAGTGTAGCACACACAATTATATATAATACCTAATACTGATAAAATAACAACTATTTTACTGATTTATATATTTATCATACTATATTGTTATTCTCAAGAGTATTTCTTCTTATATTTTTTAAAAAATGGTTATTACAAAACAGTGTGACATGTTACACTATCAGGAACCTTCCACCCCTCATATTTACCACAGAGGCCACACTGAGCCACTGGCCTATGTCATCAGGTTTGTACCAGTGCATTTCATGCCACGTACACAGTGGTACAATTGCCTAATGACACTGGTTTTAGAATGTATTCCCTTCATCAAGCAATATTTGGCAGTGTTTAAACTCTGTGGCTCAGATATTCCATCTGAAAAATGCCAGAAAATAATAAACTATCTCAAAAAACACCATGTATGTTAAATATGTTCATGCATTTTAGAAGAGTGAATAGGCTGGTGTAGTCCTTGAGTTTTGTTATCTGTTATTAGTGGTGACACAGACTCCAGGACAACTCTGTATCTTTAAATTCCTGCTCTGGTGGGGAATTAGGGATAGTTGACAAGGAAAGCTGGAATGATGGCCTCAGAGACTTACTACTCTTCAACACATAAATCTGGAGTCGTGAGGGAAGGGATGAAGGAGTGAGATACATTATCTCCTAGGTCACTAGAAAATCAATCATGTGGATATGAGTAGGCACAGTCCAGTAATCAGGAGATAGGGGGAGAAACATTTACAAAGCATTTGTAGCACCAAAGGAACAAGGGTAAAGAACACAGCAGCCTTGCTTTCTATGACACAGCAGTGAAACTCTAAAATATTAGAAATGTTAGTGATCATTACATTTGAGATTATTTAGTCCAGCTGATCCATTTATAGACATAGAACATAATATTCAGTAAAATAATTTTATCAAGATCACATATTACCTCTTGGAAGAGTTGGAAGAGAATTTAGTTTCTGCTTCCCAGTCAGGTCAGCAGAGCTGGCCCTACTAACCAATCTGTAGAGGACACATTAATTCCTTTTACATGTTAATTTCCTATTCCTTTGGCATCAACATCCTGACCCAAAAGTCTAAAACTCAGTTTTGCAGAATGGACCAAACCAGAAGGTTCCAGAGTCTAGTGACTAGACAGGGTAGGGAGGCAAAATTTTACTTCTATTCTCTTAAGGCCAGCAGCTGAGAATTAAACCATCATACAATAAACTAACAGGAGCAAATCATGCAAATTTAATATGTTTTACATGACACAAGAGCCCTCATAAGAAAATGAAGACCCAAAGAAGTTTCAAAACCTAAATACTATTTGAATCTTGTTGAACAAAGGAAAGCAATTGTGAAAAAGTAAGTAAATTATATTGGAGTACTTAAAGGAAAATAAGAATTATTTTAACAATGTTTGCTTGTATACAACTGTACATGCTGTGATTCCCCATTTGAAGGTTTCCTGTCTCTTAGTATAGGTATATATCTGTGAAGTGGGAGTTGTTATTGCTGTTCTCACTTTTCAAATTCCTTTATCTCAAAATACTTCTTAGGCCAAAGTGATATATTTTAAGTTGGCACATTCGGCCACCCTTCAGCAGTATCTTCAGACAGGACAATAATGAAGAATTCCAGGAGTTGAGCCTTTCATGCAGAAGTCCATCAAGTGAACAAGTTATCAGAACAGCCTTGGGGACTCAACATGAGACCCCCAAATAAAGTCCACACCCCAAGGTGACACTACAGTTTAACAAGAACCACAGTCCCAGAGGAATTTTTCTATTAAACTATGAATAAACATTAAGAGAGTTACCCTAAGTTGGTAGAATAACATGAAGTTGTGGGAAAATAATTAAAACAAGAACTAAGATATTAGAGACAGACTGTAGGATCACAGCAGGGTCAGCTTCCTAGATAGCCACAGGCTCTTTCCATTTCTGCTGACTTTAAGGGTAAATTCCTAAGTTAGGGCATTTATGAACTTGAAGTGAGGCCAAGTGTCCTTAGAAATGTCAATTAAAGAGTATCAAGAGAGTCATTAACATTGTTGGGCTCTTGTGGTTGGAGTCCTATGCACGCACTTATAATCTCAAAGGCAGGAATTCAGTGGTTTCCACACTGAACTGCATAACTTTAGAGTTTTCTCAAGATACTCCTGACTCCTAGGAAAAACAGTTAAACAGTGGGGGCCCCCTTCCTATTCTTCTTTTATCCATTTCACAAATAACATTTGATATAAATTTTATTTGAGGAAAAACGGTTTATCCAAACTACAATGATAGAGTTGAAAACTACTATTGAATATCTTGATCTACCCTTTTGCTATCAGATCTTTTCTGTACTTGGTCCCATTTATTCAACATTTTGTTTAAAACATAGTGAATCTTATAAACTTCCTTGAACATAGATATTTAAATGTAATAATAGCTTTATTAATTAATATATCTGTTATCTACCTATCTTCTCAGCAAACACTAAGAGGATATAAAGCACATAAGAGTTACAGGCCTGTGTGGAGACAGACATTCAAACAACCGATAGAGCACTGTAGGATAAAGTACAGATGTGGACTGAGGGTGGAGAATACGAAGGGCAATTCTGCTGAGGATCCATAAAGGCTCCTCCTAGAGCGCAGTAGTCTCACTTAACCATGGGGGATGCTTTCCAAGAAACTCAGCGGCTGCCTGAAAAATGAACGTAGTTCGAAATAGTATATCCGCTGTTTTTTCCTGTATACACATACCTATGATAAAGTTTAATTTACAAATTAGGCATGAAAGAGATTAGCAATGATTATCAACTCATAAATAAAATAATTATAACAATAGGATATAATAAAATTTATGTGAACATGATCACATTTATGTGAACATGATCCTCACCCCCTCTCCCTCTTAACTGCCCTCAGGTGAACAGCAGATACATTATTAGCAGACACTGCAGAAAATGAGACCCTGAGTAAGGTGGCACTAAATATACATAACACTGAAAAATAAAGGAGGATGTGTTCATCAATCACATAATGTGTCAAGGGCACATTGGAACTAAAAAATAAATCTGTATACACCTTTTGCATTGGTTCCTGCATTAACATTGTAATAGACTTCTGGTTTAGACCTGAGTTTCCAGAGTCTTCCTAGTAGTCTGACTGTCTTTTGTATGGCTCTCCCTACTAGCTATGTTCCATTGTCTATGTTACAGCGTGCCCTAGATGGGATAGCCCCTTAGCTTTCTTGTACCAATGGAGTTTTTCCTGATTTTTCTTAATCATATGAACTATTTCCTAATTCAATGCTAAAAAAATAATTTGTTAGTGAACTATCAGCCCATGTGAATATGAATTTTCAGAGAAAAAGCCAGAATATGGCCCTTTAGAAACAAGACAAGGCAGTTCTTACAATCGTATGTGATATGGTATCTTGGCATTGGTGTGACTACGTATCGAATTCCAGGAGTCATGGTTTGGAGGGCACTGTTTTGATAGCAGTTTTCCTGGTTCTTGCCTCAGAGGGAGCTCACTGGAAGACAAGTGAATATCCTTTGTCATTTACAGTTGGACATGCAATATTGTAATTTTTCCAAAGATTGCCGGTACCTGCCTTAAAAGCTTGACTCATGAAGGGATAAATCCATTTATAGACATAAACACTGATAAAGCTTTGAAGCAAAACTTCCAGGAGGAAGAGCAGAGTAGATCATGTTAGAAAAAAACCTTGATTTTAAGAAATAAAAATATGAAGCTGTTTTGTGCCTTAGGAAGCAATGTTATCACAAACTAGGAAAGTCACCCAGAATGTGCCTTTATGTCCTTCAAGCTTCTCCTTCCATCAAACCCACCACCAAACATTTGAAAGAGAAATCTAGGAGTGGGGCTTCATTTTTCACCTTCACAGTAAGTTGGGTTACTGATTAGCCCCAGAAGCAAAGCACTCTCAGAAGAACATAAGATGACAGAGAGCAAAATGAGAAAAGCTCACATCTGTGATAATCATTTGGAGACTTGTAGATGGGCTCTTTCCTGGGTGTGGCCTTGTTTTTGTGTTTTGGTTTGTTTTTCTTTATTATCTCCCCTGTAGTCTGAATCATATCTGTGGCATTCATACTGACTTCTTATTCTGTGAGTGCTAAGCTTGGATGGTTAAAGCAAGTGTATAGTTCTAATGGGACCCATTTCATGGGCTCAAGTTTCTGTTAAATAGGCTTTGTTGCATTGTATTATTCTCTAGCTCCTTGTCCCCTAAATGTTATCACACAGGAAGGTAGTTGGGCTAGATGTACAAGAAATTAAAAATTTGAACAAAAACTTAACAACTACCAGAAAACATACACTAAAATAGTTTCATTTTCTTTCTTTCTTTTCTATTAACAAATATGTTTGTGGAAGGTCTTACCTATGGTAACAGTAATGCTGTTAAGTATCCTTAGCACACTTGTTGCCAAAAAGAGTCGAAAGCATTCATCAATAAAGAGATCACAACTACTTCTCCTACATTTAAGTTGTTCTGTGCTGCTTTTTCAGTGACAAAAATCACTGAAAAATTTAACTCTGCTCATTCCACCATGAGAGAGAATATTTTTATTTTATCTTCAAAAAGTTGAAGAAGATTATACAAAGAGAAACAAATCAAACCTTGAAAACTTGAGACCAGGCTTACTATGATACTATTGAATATAAATAAGTCACAAAAGTAAATTAGAAATGAAAAAATAACCCTAAACTTCGAACTACCAGTATTGCATAACGGGGACAATACTCTTCACATTCTGGGGAATGATTACTTTAACTCTTAAATTCTATATCCCTTTAAACAATCAAACATGAGGGGCAAGAAAGATATTAGTAAATATGCAAATACTAAAACAAAAACAAGAACAAAACACAAAACTTGAACTTTTTCTCTCAAGAAAGTAGGAAGCTAGGATGTGACCCTTTCAATTCAAGGGAAAAAATGAAAAAACAAGAACAAAGAGCTTATAAGAACTACAAAAGAGAGAACCAAATGCAGAAATGAAATGAGTGGACTTTGTAGGCCCACATCTCTGCAGCAAACTGACAGAGCAATCTGTCCAAATACTGCTGGAAAACCCAATATCCACGGCCAAATAAAAGCAACAAAGCAGAGATGATTGACTCCCTCATGTGTTTGCATAAAAATGGTTGGTTTAGACTTCTGTCAGAGGCTGAGCATGTGATTGTGATAAATACTTAGGAAGTGTCAATTACTAATTACACATGAAAAAAATTTCAAGTAAAAAAATGAAAGCCTTCTTTATCATATGATCCAGTGGGAAATAGTAGTTCATGTGGTATATAAAAAGACCAATGATTTTAACCAAAATGTGAAATTCAAACAAAGACAGCAGGAGGGGAACACAGTTACATGTTTGTGTGTGTGTGTGTGTGTGTGTGTGTGTATTTTGGTGGGAGAACTGAATGTGAATTTAGAGTGGACTTTGGGCATGTATGAGTACTTTAACATTCTAAGTCTTTTTATTTTGTTTTATTTTTTGTACCAATGATTTTGTGCCAGAGTTTTTGCCATGGGTTCACTTAGCCAATGAGCCATATCTCCAGTCCATTTTCATTTTGTTGACTTGAGATAGGGCCTCATTAAGTTGCTTAGGACCTTGCTAAATTGGTGAGGCAGGCTTTGAACTCCAAATCCTCTTGCCTCAACCTCCTGTGCCACTGGAATTACAGATATGCACCACCACGCCTGCTGCATTCTAAGCCTTATTCTAAGATTCAGTGTTATAATTTTACATGTTTCATTTCTGTTGGTTGGATATATGTCTATTTATTTGTTCTCAGAAGCTATTGACTCAGACTGTAGTGTTCTCAGACTGAGGATTTGAAGAAGTCCTGTGATGTCTCTAATGATGTACAGTGGTGCCAAAGGAACCACAGAAAACTTGTGGGTATAGGAGATGGGAGAATAGGAAGAAGAATGGTGATTGCTGCTTTTCTGTTTATCTCTATAATCAGCTACTGTGTCATAATAACATGCATGCTACAAATTACTCATCACAGATTCTGAACTGTGTGTGCCGTCTTATTCTTTTCTTTTTCTGCACTCTCTGCTACTTTCCAATAATCTCCTATTTCAGAAATGACTTGGAAAACTGCTCATCTATCTTTATTAAAAATTCTAAGGAGGGTCTTGCTGTGCTGTAATAACTTGTTTATCTCTATATGAATTTTCTTTTGTTTTATTTTTGAGTATGTTGTTTATTTTCTAAATAAACAACAAATTCCAGAAGTTTTGAGAGGGGTTTGTGGTTTGGGATTTTAGCTGAATGTGCTCATGCTCCAGAGCAGTTTTTCTCCTAGGAAATAAATGTTGCCAACAGAATTAGGATTAACCTGGGTCTGAGGCTATTTCAATCCTTCAGTTGGACTGTTCAAATTGTCTTTTTATTTTTCTGAGAAATGATAATGTTAGGAAACTTGGCCAGGTATCATTTTTGAGTGTTAAACACTTGGACATTTCAAGCTATGACTTATTAATTGGCTTCAATAGTTGGATTTCAGGACTTGATTTGGGGCATCCAACTTAACAGATTCACTAACTTGTATTTGTTAATTGTGTCATGGTAAAATAAATCTGATTTGTTAGGAAGTGTGTGAACCTCACTATTGTTAATTTAATTTGACTACATGAATTTATGAGGATTCAGTGGATTGAGGTATTAATGCCAGCTGCACAATCTATTGTAAGAAAATATGATGAACAGCTCCTTTGTAAATTAGATCCTGTAGAGAATGTGTAGTCTGCTTAAGAGAACAAAAATATCCAATGGCCCTAACATGTTAGCTATCACTATGCAGATGATTCTTCTACTGATGTGGCCAATGGATTAAAAAGGTCACTGCTCAGAAACAGCTCCTAAGCAATATAATCTGCTTACCATGTGATTTTTAAAGTAGTTGTCTTTTATCTATAAAGTCTTTTCCCTTTAGCTGGAAATGATCTTCTCTTTTATCTATCAATTTATTCCCGTATGTATCCTATGCAAATTTATTCAGTGTTGAGGTTTCAAAGATGAATAAGAGATGTTCTGTACTCAGACTTTGTACAGTTCAGTAGAAAACTGATGCATAAAGGCTTGGATGAATGTGTTTTCTTATAAGTTCAGTTGTTTAATGAATATATCGATGATATAAAGGGAGAAAATGCAAATTTCTTTCCTAAAAGGATAGATGATAGTTTGTTTTAAATGGACAGAACTATATCCACAAAGGTCAATGGAATGTATTTGTATGGAAAAATCCATGGTTTGTAGTTCTGCACAATGAGAAAAAGATCGATGAAAAGTTTCTACAATAAATTCCAGGACCTGAGTGTACAGACAAAATAAGATGGCAATGGAGACTTATTGAAGGTCTCATGTAGATGAATAATCTGTAAACAATTTCAATTAGACAACTGTACGGAGTGTTTACAAACATGGAAAAAGGGGATTAAGTTAAGAGACTAAGTGAATTTGGCAAGAGAAAATAAAGACCAAACCAAGGATAGCAGAAATTTGATAAGTAATTATGTTAAGGCCATATAATACAAAAAAAGACTTATTTATCTGGCATGTAGGCATGTGTCTATGTTTATCTGTACTTTTGTGAATGTGCATGCAGTGTACACTAGGGGAGAAAGGTAATAAAATGGTAAGGTAGAATTTGATTATTATTGTAAATCGTAGACTGTCTCATGTATCTCTGTCTTCTTAAATAAATTACAAGCTTTTTTAAAAAATTTTTTTCAGTGCTGAAGATTGAGCCCATGGGTATTTTTCCCAGTCCTTTTATTTTTGGAGAATGAATTTCACTAGATGGAGGCTGGCCTCAAACTTGAGATCCTTCTGCCTCATCCTCCCAAGTCACTGGGATTTCAGGCATGCAACAATGAGCCTGGCTAAATTACAACCTTTTTAAAGTCAATGATTATTAGACATTTTAAAAATTGTGGTAGACTGTATTTAAAAAATTGCATTTAACTGTTTTTACATCAATTTTCAAATTTTGTCACCCCAAATAAACCTTTGTAACCACTAAACAATATCTCCCCATGGAGAATATATGTCTCTCAAACCTATGTAATTAGTAACCATATTTTGTCAATTATAATTTCAGTGTAACCTTACCTCAGACTGTTTTTAATTCATGCTGTTTCTCACCCTTCCAGATGTCCTCTTTATCTTTCATTTGAACTTCCTGTCTGTGTTCCTTGGTAATGGGTTCATGATCATTCCAGTCATTTCACTGCATTGCTGCCATAATTTTCTAAATCAAAGGCATATCACATCAATCTTTGCTAAAAGGCATATAAACAAATAAAAATATCTCTGCCATCGCATTTTCCATAGCAATGGAATCAAACCTTTATTCCTGATTCTTATCTACACTTCTATTCTCACTTCTCACTTTTAGTGCAGTAATTTCTCTATATTACATTGGATAAATCAGACCAAATTTTAACTAATTTGCAATGATATTTGTTCTAAATGTCATTCCTTATTCCCATTTTTCAATGAAAATGAATTCTTTGTCTTTTTCAATAACAATGAATTCTTTCTTAGCAACTGGAAGGTGAGCTAGTAGCTCAGATATCACATTCAACTGATATTAGTCTGGCAATTCAGATGTACAGACACCACATCTTTTTAAATCTATCTATCCATCCTTGCATTTATCCAATGGTAGATAGAGCGAATGACATAGTCTGTGCTACATAAAGAATATATTGGAGAGAATAAAAGCCTATTCTATGCCCAAAAGAATTCTTTCCATTCTTAGAAGATAATACATATTTAAGCAAATTTAGCAATATAAAAATGTATACATTATATTAAAATAGCTCAGTGGAGGGAATGATTACCTCTCTGTGGTGTGCCCAGAGATGGATTTCTTTCAAAAGAAATACCTTATAAAAATTTAAAGTACAAATTAGCATAGGCCAGATATACCAGACAGGGCATAGAAAGACCATTCCAGAGAGAGGATGATACCTTCTAGGGTAGTGTCCTTCTATTGAATTAACTCTAATGTTCCATTCAATTATTCAGCTAATATATTTGTTATGTGTAAAAAATGTGATGTTAAGGATTCAGATAAGCTCATGGGTTTATAGTTCATGACCCAAATTTATCCCTTAGAACCCAAATGATAGATACATTTCAGGAATGTTCAATCTACAGGGATCAGCTCTATGGCCCACCCACTCTTGGCACAATTCAACAGTAGGACAGCAAACACACTATAAGCAATTCAGCATGTGATTGTCTCCCACATTACATGACTTAAAATGACCAGAGAAAACCCCCCAAAACCTCAAAAGCAATGAACTGCTGAGACAAGAAAA
>CM053411.1:16924459-16945771 GCA_028644305.1 Xerus rutilus | reverse complement strand
GATAGTAGGGAGTGAGGATATGGTATTAGATCTTAGAAAGCATGAAAAAGGAATCCAAGAGAAGTTGACTATTACTAGAAAGAGCGACAGAGAGTTGGGTAAGACTGGTAGGGAGGAAGAAAAGAAGGGTACAGCGAGGAGAGATGATAGTAAGAAAAATAAAACATATGTAAGTGTGAGATACAGGACTATCTAGTACCACTCCAGTATTCAGTTCAGAAATCCCAATCTTCTATATCCCACTGTAAAACAAATATTTGGTTTCACAACTGTTGGGGATTAGAGGGTTGGGAAAGAGTGAGAGAGAAAAGAGGGAAGGAAAGAGAAAGAAAGGAAAGAGCAGAGAAATAAAACAAAAAGATTAAACAATAGAAATATTAGGAGAAAAAGATAAAGGATAAAAGTAAGAATAGAAGAAAGTAAAAGAAAAAAGAATTAGAAAAAAAAAGAGTCTCAATATGAATAAACAGGTATGGTTCCTTTCACCTCCAGTAGGTGGCATTGTTCGTTGCTTGCTGGACTTTCTCCGCTGGTGTCTTGGGTGTGGGTTTCACAACTGGGTGAAACTCTGAATCACTGGTGAAGATGTGCGCCAAAGTTTGTACCAAATTGCTGTCCCATGCCCCTCTTAGACTGGGCTCTCCAGATGCTCGGGGTAGCAGTCCCTGATCTCCTGTTGTCTGGACCCCCGTGGAAGTTCTGTTGAGCAGATCTGGGCCCTCTGGTTCTTCTGTTGGTCCTCAGAAACTCTGGAGTGGAACGGAGGTGGCCCCAGGACTCCTTTAGGCTGAGCTGTCTTAGCTGGCATCTGTGGAGCATCTCCTACCCTGAATTTGCGCTCCCCAGTGGCTGGCAGCTGGGGCTGTGGGTCCACAAGAGCCACTGCTATGGACCCTGTGTGGTTGGGTGGGTGCTGGAGCCAGGTATCTCATGTAGAAGCTGTCCCCGCCTGAGGTGAGCCCTGAGGTGGTTCTCCGAGTCACCCGCAGCCGCTCTCTGCCACTGCTGCTGGAGTCACGCTGTGGCAATGTCTGCTGTCAGGTGGCCCTGCTTACACACACAAGGGAAATTTCCTGTGGGGGTAGCTGTAGGGTGATGCCCAAAAGCTGGCTGGGAGATGGTATTACTGCAATTTTTGATCTTTGGTTTAGGCGAGACTGACTACTGCATCCATCTAAGCCGCCATCTTGCACTGCCCACTCAATTTTAACCCTTTAAGCTCTTTATAATATCATACACTCATTTTAAATTTATTTATTTATTTTTGTCAATCATAACTCTTTTAATCAAATCACCTGGAGTAGTTTGTTCTTAGTTAGTTGACATAATATTCATTTTTATACTCATGTTATATTCATAGAGTTTCTTGTAATGCCAAAGGTTAAGGTAGGGTACTCTGTGTAAATGTTTGTATGTTTGGAAGAGAGAGAAGAGGAATATGAGAACAAGCTACAGGTGTGGATATAAAAAAACAAAGAACTTAGTCATATGAAATTGATATAAGTTATCTTTCTTCCTAATTTTTTTCTAACTTCTTTAACTTCCTCCACCAGAATGCAATAGTAGTATGGTTTAGTGCTACCCAGTAGGAAGAACTGTCACTGCACATTGAAATTCTTCGAACCAGAAACTAATCAATACACTTTGGCAGGTATGTTATTCCAGAAGAAGATTGTTTTTATACTTCTTAAAAGAAGAACAATGAGTATCTTGGAGAAGAGAAATGTAGCCTTGGAAATAACTGCATTTATCTTTCTTCAAAAGAGAAATTTTAAAAATAAATTTAACTTTGAAATAATAATTAACTAAAATCTTGTTTGTAGGAAAGATATACGGCCTACTAAAGGAAAAAATATGTCAGTAACCTACAGAAAAGGTAAATGTCATTATACCAAAGGAAAATATGGATGCTCCATGAATTTAAATCACATACCCAAATTTACTTTCAGCTTATATGTGGGTACTTGTATTTCTTTTTAAATGTATGTTCAATATGCAGTAGGATAAGTAGTGATGGATACCTAAAATTAAACTTAAATAGTTTCCTAATTGTTAAAACTAAATTGATCCCATAAATTTTTTAACATATGATAAAGTAGAATTTAATGCTTCAGGGGAAGAACATTATTAGATTTATTGAGGCCTCTTCAACATTTCCATGTATGCCTATAAGTGAAAAATAAGTAAATTGGGGTACAGGTAAATTACTTTTGTGATAAATGGTATCTTTAGAAGCTACCTGATGGGTTAAGATAATAATAATTGAAGTTGTATTTGCAATGAGGACCTTACCCCAAAGTAGAATTAACTTAGAGATAATCTAGAGAATTCTGAAATTTGTAAAAGGTTCTTTACTAGATTGTGAACTAGTGATTATACTTTATCTAGGCATTTCATCACATGAAATGGGCTTATGTTGAAAGAGTTAAAAGAAAAATAAATGGAACAAAAAGTTTTTAACAACAAATATATGTGAGTGCAAAAAACAAAACAGTGGCAGATTAAAATATCTAAGAACTGATAAGCCTTATTATTATTTTTTTGTACCACTTTATATATAAAATGAAACTGACAGATTTTGAAGAGCCTGTCAGAGTGTAATAATGTGGGAATGGTGAAGCCAGAATTATACAGGCAGTTAGTGTAGATAGGTAAATTGAGTCAGGTTGGATCAAGGAGGCCAATTTTGGTCTGGAAAGTTGGAGAGGTATTAAAATGCTAATGCCTTCAGAGCCCTTTCTCTACCTTTATCAGGATAAACCTGCCCCTGCTCCAAACTGTTCCTAAGGTAACTTGTCCCAGCGATTGTCCCTCCCTATAGGGAGTTGTTAATTATGTCCCCTTCCTGCCTAGATCACTCCACCTGGTCCATCTGCTTTTCACCTTTTGACCATCCTACCAAGCAAATCCTGGGCCTAGTAACATACACAAGAAGGAAAGAGATAAGAGGAAGAGTGCAGGAGAACAAAGGAAGCCTAGGACATATAAAAAGGCAAAACACCTCTCACTTCTAGGAATACCAGGAAACCAGCTATGGCCCCTTTCTCCTTCCAGGAGAAGTCTATGTTACCCTTTTTAAATAAACCCTGCTTAAATGCTTGCTGTGGTGTGCTTCTCTAATGTTCAAATTTCAACAGGTGAAGGAGTAGAACTCGTCACTGGTAACCTGTAGTATCACATTTGGAGGTCCTACAGAGATCTACACCAAGGTAAGCTCCTCTCTACTCACTCCACATCTGTTTGAGGTTCACCTTTTTATCTCTTTCTGTCTGGAGGATGGTAATGGGCATCTATCAGCTATGTGAATGCAGCAGCAGTACAAGCTGCCACACTTCAAGACTTGAGTGAAAGCTTTTCCATCCTAGGTGGTTCCCAATCACCTGTTCTGTGCACAGCAGGCATATTGGGCCCTACCAAAGCCATTTCCTACTTTTTCTGTCTAGGACCAGAGAGCAAGTGGCATAAGCACACAGTGTCTCTAGCCCTAGTCTACCTCGAATGCATGGGGATGGGTAAAAGAGCTGAAGCAACTGTGGATTTCTGGCCTGAGTCACTCTTGGGTGAATTCCAAATGTTCATTATCTGTACCCCATTCCTGACCACCTTAATGGGTATCTACGTGACAAGTGGATAAGCAGCACTGAAGGAAAAGGCCAATAACAACTTGTCTCTTTATGGGCCAGTAGAACACTCTCCAACACCCCTCTCTGACATCTCTTCTTCCAGGGTGCTTTCTTTCTCTTACCAACCAGACATTAGCAATTCAGGTTGTAGAGATGAAAGACATAGGATGATTAGTTAGAAAACACCCATGTTCCCTTTATTTACATAGCAAACCTTCATAAGGCAGTTTAAAATCTCTCCATTACAGTTCCTGTACTCAGATGTACTCAATGTATTTAAAAAAAAAAAAAGCTGCAAGAGGGAGGCATTCTGTTTTAACCAAGCCCTACCATAAAACATTCCAGGAAATAAGCATTAAAGGCCTACAACCAATAGATGTTTCCCTTACTCTCCAAAGAATTTTTCTCTCCAGGACAACATATAGGCAAAAATAGACAAAGGCATACACTTTCTTTTTTCAGAGGTTATTCAAAATTAGAAGTCATAGTGGCAGGGAGGAAAGTAGTAATGCCCTTGAGTCTGAATGCCCAGGGTCTCAAGCATATGGCAAACTGGGACCTTAGCACTTTGCCAAACAAGGCCAGGAATAATTTTGAGAAAGAAGGGTAATGAGATATGGGTTTTATAAACTGTAATAAAGCTCAAGTTTAGGGAGACATTTCTAAAAAATAGTTTTCTCTAATTTTGGAGAAACTCAAATTTTCCATCACTCAGATGGGAGCTTCTCTCTCGACAGATGTAGATTGACCACTAGTCCACATACTGGAAAAATACAGATGATCAGGAAAAGTGCCTCATTTTCACATGTTGTCAGGTGTAACCTCAATCTCTGCCATGAGAGGAGGAGGTTTTAAGAAATCACCTATTGAGTAATATAAATCAAGGGGATCCCTCTAACTTAAAACTGATAAGAACAAATTCAGAGAGATTTCCAGAGAATCCAAATAATTAAAATGTTTTAGAAGTTATGCCAGGTGTTTGACCTCACTTGGAAAGATATGCTATTACTTAACAAAATTTTAGCCTCCAATGAGAAGGAAGCTACCCTAAAGAAGCTAAACAATTTGGGGTAATATACATTCTTGTCCATGTCCCAGCAATAAAAACTAGAAGCAAACTTAATCATACATCTAGAACATAGGCAATTCTCAAAAACAAACTGAGATCCAAATGAGCAGAATGCCTGAAAATTTATTGTAGAAGGTCCTCAGGAAAGTCCTGCTATTTTCATGGAAAGACTCAGGGAGACAATAAAAAACACTGCACCCTGAAACTATAGAGGACAACCCACTTTTAAAGGATAAATTTGTCATTCAATTGGCTCCAGACATTTGGAAGAAATTACAAAAATTTAGACATGACCCCAATCAATCTTTAGGTGACAATCTTTAGGTGAAGCTTACAACTACCTTTCTTTCTTTTTTTTAAAATAATAAATCTCAGGAAAAAATGAATGTAAAGACAGGAAAAGACTGAAGCAATAGTCTTAGCCTCAGGTGGAAAAGCTTCCTGCGTGAAAAAATAAGGCCAAATTCCTCCACACAGACCCAGCAAAACCCAAAGACAATTCTAATTGCTTCTATAACTTCAATCACCACAGGATCCCAGGCATGCTTCTCCTACCTCTCTGTAGGGAGGCAAGAGGTCCATTTCATCTTGGAGACTGAGGTTAACTTTTCTGTTCTCACCTCTTACCCTAGACTTCTTGGAGGGATATCTGAACAGCCCACTAACAAACAACTTACTCCCCTCTGAGTTATGAGCAGACTTTGGAAGCCTTTAAGACAGTAAAAATGGCTTTACTTTACTTTTAAGCCCCTTCCTTCAGATTACATATGGAAAAGGATTTAACATTTTGGTTACTGAGAGAGGAGGAATAACCCTAGGAATGGTCACACAAAAGAATGGATCTGCTTAACAACCAATAGCTTATTGGCTTAACATAGTAAAGAACTTAACATAGCTCAAAACTAATGAAATGTAAAGTATCATAATTTTCATCCAAAACCTATCCAATTATGAACTAGAGAAAAAAATGGTTAAAATGCCTTAGGCATGAGGATTTTGCTGAGAACAGCAAGTTTCTCCCAGCTTCTTCCAGATCTTGATGAGGACTTACATTGAAATGTAAATGGAAGAAGACTGTAGGCTCAAGGAGACCAGTCAGAGACCCAAGGGGGAAAAAAAAGGAAAAAGTGTCTTTTACTTTGGCTAGCTTTGAACCAAAGCTGTAAGGTACTTTTAAAAAAATAGTTAACTCCTACATCACTTTTTTTTTTCTAGGACTCTTTTTTTTTTTTTTTTTAAGTTCTATATATATGTTTTTGAGCTCATTATTTTAATCTTACACATCTAAGTTAATGTTTTTCTGATCAGTCCTATTTTTATTCAATGATGAAGTTTTTAAATATCTAACATTGCAATGGAAATTCACATGCAAGAAGCTATAAGGCCTTTGCTAATTGTGTTATGTGTCCACATTTGTGTGTTGTATGTCTATATGTGTGTATGTTCATATATCATGTAGATGATATCAAAATTGGCATAGATAATGAGCACTCATGAATTAAAATAAAAAAAAATGGATTCAAGTACCTTTAATTCACGTGATTTAAGAAGTTTCAATTTAAATTGGGTAAACCTATAAAAGCAAAGATGCCTTTAAAATTACTTAGCTCATAAGTCTTTTTAGGTGGTCAAAGAACTAATAAAATGTTAATGTCTATAAAATGTCTAATATCCATTGCTTCTAGGACTTTTCTTCAACAAGGGAGAAATGGTTAATATTATTCAATACACTTGTCTAATATCGTGTTTTTTTTAACAACAAAAATAAATTAGATTTGATATTGAATTACTCAAATGTGTTTGTTAGACATATAATTTATTTACAGTTAAAATGCTAGCTGTTATATCTAACATCAAGTACTTTTAACTCCTTAGAATTCCATAGGATAATATTATTGGTGTTTTTATAAACAGTAAATTTAAAAGGGGGTTTAAAATTGCTTATTCATCACTAAAAACAAAATTACTAAGCTTAAACAGGTATAATTCTATATACTTGAACATTGTGTTTTCATGAAGTGGTAAACAAATGTGTTTCTGTATACAAAGGGTGATAGAAGATTTCTATATATGAAGGCCCAGAAGTTTCAACTGTTTCTTTCTTTCTTTTTTTTTAAACATTTATTTTTTAGTTGTAGGCGGACAGAATATCTTTATTTTATTTTTATGTGGTGCTGAGGATCGAACCCAGTGCCTCACGCATGCCAGGCAAGCATGCTACCACTGCGCCATAACCCCAGCCCCTCAACTGTTTCAAATAGAATACTGTATTTTTACAAAGTATTTTTTTATTATTAAAATGGAGTAATTTGTCTAAATTCAAAAATGTTTGAAAAAGAATTGTTTCAGAAAGTGAACATAAGAAGTGGTTAACAGATGGAAAAGGGAAATTAGAAGATTCTAGGTACAAAAACTATATTTAATAGAAGGAAAAGAAAGTGGTTCTGGTTAATAAAGTCATTGTGATAAAATAAGAGAGTTTTAAGTGATGAAGAATGTCTGTAAGTAAAAAAACAAATTTCAAGTTTGTATGTGATAAGTTGGTTTCATACACACACACACACACACACACACACACACACACACTTGGAATAGTCAAAGCTATTTAAGATTCTTACTTAAGGTCAAATGTTAATATACTGATATAAACCAAGATTTTATCTATATGTTAAAATGGCAAGGATTTCTTAAAACATGAATTTACTAACATGGTGTCTGTTAAGTTTTACACTTTAGAGCAACTAATCTCAAAGAAATTAAGGTTTATAAAACTGTGGTTAAACAACAACTGTTATTTTGGAGTATTGTACTATGTTACAGAGTCTAGATTTTTCTTTAAGAGTTAAATCTGATTAATATAACAATGCTAATGCAATTATGATTCTATTACTCCTATTTGTATATTAAATATGTTCATATCTTCCAGGTATAGAAGTCTTTAAAGTAGAAGGTTTAAAAGAGCATTATATCAAGGTGATATTCTCCAAACTAAAGTTGTATGGTAATTTTAGACTTATAAGGATAACAAATTGTATTGCAAATTTATTTATATCATTTAATGTTCTATAACTAAACCAATTATCAATAATATATATAAAATTTTAGGTTATTTTTTACATTGGGGTATAATTTAAGTGCATTTTTAAGTAAATGAGGGCCTAATCTATTTAGAGTTTAATATTGTGAGATATAAAACATTTTGCTACTTTTCCACACAAAAGGAAAGTTAAAAGCCCTCTCAGCATTTTTTGAATTCATGTTTTAGATATATCATATTATGTTAGCTAACATTCATATGGACTCAAGTAACAATATCTGTAACCTCTGTAAAATGATATTTTAAAAAAAAAAAGGTCAACTCCAGATCTAGAATACTTCACCTAAGATTTTTGAGGAGACCTGCCTTGTGAGAGATAAGGCTGTCTCCCACCTTTACATGTTAAAATGGCTTTAAAGTAGGCCAGACTTTAGTTCATTTACAATTGTGTTCAAAATATTGATTTTGTTGAAAATATTACTAGGATCTCAAATAAGAGATATAATGTATATCTCAGCTCAAATTTAGGATAGCTATTACACAAACTAAACACAAACTAAATATGTTTTTACTCGTGTTAATTTTATTTTGTATTTTTCTTAAACTCTATGATGATTGCCTATTAATATTTTGCAGAGGTTCTCCTCTAAGAACATACAACCCAGGTTAATTTAAGATAAATAAGCCTTCACTTACAAAACAGACATTCAAGTGAAAGCCCAGTACCTTTACTTTAAGACTGGTGAGATTGACTTGCTGGATGTTTAAAACAAAGACTTAAAAATGAAAGTTAAATTAAAAGTGCCAAGAAAACCAGTATTTGGTTCTTGCCCTCTGAGTCAGCCTGAATCCAGGGAACAAAGGAACTTCTAAAGAGCTTTACAACTCTGGGCCACATAACCTCCTGATCAGGGAGATTAATGAGACCACTGGAGAACTGAAAGCCAATAAGTGCACTTGCTATTAAGAGGAGGATCACTGGAGAAGGGAGACATCTCCCATGCTTCCAAGGGAAGCCACATGGTCAGCAAGACCTCGACCCATCCTAGCGCAAATGGCACTAGCAGAGTTAAGAAGCTGTTCTCAAGTTCTTCAAGAGTGACTCCCATGGAAACTCAGCTTACTTCTTACCAATAGATAGGAACAAAGTCAATTTGACCTGCTTCATCTTAAACACCTAGCAAAAACAGTTAACTCAAAACACAGCCATTCCTGGGCATTTAAAGAGTAGTTTAATGTAACACACTTGTATTAGCCCCCAAGCATAAATAAAACTGGAGGCTACAAAGAAGAGATTCTTAGGTAAGAATGTCTGATAACTATCAAGAGAAACTGCCAGATTCAGAAGTTTTTAGTCAGTTAATGGCCTAAAGATCTTCCTAACCTACACAGGTAGGCTTAATGTTTGCTAGTATAACTATCTAGTCCTAAGTAACAAAAATAAACGGACCTCTACTAAACAGAGGGTATGCCAATAAAAAGATATTTTAAAAAATAAGATGACATTATCTAGCTTAACTACATACTGAGGATAGACATCTATGATATTAAAAATTAAATACTATGTTTACATGCCTTTTCCTCTCCAGCCTTATTATTGGGACAAATTCTGAGCGTCTACACTTCTTAGTGAAAGATTATTTATTGATTTCTATCATCTTTATTATATTAATTGGCATGTTCCAGATGCTGTAACATTTATTTTATGTTAATTCCAATACTCATGTCTTTTTGTTTCTCTCTCATAGAAGTACCTACCCCAGATGACTTTACAATCTATTCTTCTCCAATCAGGCTTGCTCTGACCCAACTTGTAAAATGGAATTCCGTGCTGCTTACCCCACATCACATCAACCCCTCTCAGCTCAAAGAAGCCTGATTGATCATCAGCCCATTTCCTTATAGCAGAAATGAGTTCCTAAAACTAGAGAGGGAAATGAAGCCAGAATTAGACAAGCAGTCAGTGTAGACAGGTAAATTGAGTCAAGTCAGATCAAGGAGGCCAACTTAAGTCTGGAAAATTGGAGAGGTATTGAAATGCTAATGCCTTCAGAGCCCTTCCTCCACCTTTATCAGGATAAACCTGCCTCTGCTCCAACCTGTTGCTAAGGTAACCTGCCCCAAGGAGTTGTTAATTATGCATGCTTCCCACCCAAATCTCTCCACCTGGGCCCTTATCCCTATCCATGTGCTTTTCACCTTTTTGGCCATCCCACCAAACATCCTGGGCCATCATGTACACAGGAAAGAGAGAGATAAGGGGAAGAGAGCAGGAGAACAAAAGAAGCCTAGGCCATATAAAAAGGCAAAACCTGTGTACTTCTTGGGATACCAGGATACTAGCTATGGGTCCCTTTTCCCTCCTAGAAGAAGTCTATATTACCACTTTTAAATAAACCTTGCTTAAATGGTTGCCTTGGTGTGCTTCTCTAGTGTTAAAACTTTAACATGTGGAGAACTCGTCACTGGTAACCGGTGGTGTCAATGAGAATTAATGGAAGGATTGAAGGTGATCCCAAGAAATCTCTTCTATCTAAAAGAAACATGTGGGATGGCAGAATGGAGCTATGCAGAAATCTCTGGTCTTCCTACAACACAGAATGAAAGCAGTTGAAATAACAGCTGATTTCAGAGGTGGTTGACAAAATAAATGCTCTATGACTCAATATTACAAAGTATGAGATCTGGAGAGAATTAAAGGTTAGTTACTCGAATAGAAAACATGTGAAGAGTTTTCTAAACCAAATCCCAGACTAGGACTGGAGGAAAGGGACAAAAGAGAGAGAAAAAGAAAATAGAAAAGCAATTTTAACAATATCTGCAAAAACAAAACAAAACAAAACAGAAGAAATAAAGCTTGATGGCAATGACTGCATCCTTGAAGCAGATATGTTAGGGAACAGGAAGATGAGGATGGTGGGATATAATATTAAGAGAATAATTCTGTAAAATGGGCTCACTGTGCTGACCCTCACATGCTTTATTTTTCAAGAAGAAATTTACCTACAGACCCACTTGGTCTCAGTAGATATGATATGTCAAATTTATTACCAAATTTTCTGCAAACTGCAGGAGAAATGCAGGCCCAAGAAAATGTTGATAAGAGGAAGGCAAATTACCCTGAAGGAGGAGATTTTTGTAACTACAACCTGAAACTCTGGGAGATAAATATAGTTCCTCCTAATCATAAAATCTCTAAGAATATACGGAAAAGAATCCAATTAGAACTGGTCAGCATGGGCTAAGGTGACCTAGAGTTTCCATGACAGAGGAGACTTATGTCTAATGTCACCCTGTTGTCATTCAAAAGTCAAGAAGTGTACCTGGGTTGGACTTTGTGGAAACTTCTCTGGAATCCCCAATAAAACTGGAGTACAGGAAAGGCAAATTGTTCCTCTGCTCTCTGAGAAGAACCACTTTCTCCCTTGAAAGTTTCCTCTTTCCCTTTTCCCTATCCTTTCAATAAACTTATTCATATTATCCTGAGCTACATATCTGAAATCTTTCTGACTTGATTGCAAGAATTGGAGTTTGAAGAGGGGGGTTTTCATAGTGCCTCAGTTTCTCAGAAGTTTCCAGCTCTATAATGGATTCAGCAGTGTAAAAACCAAGTAATGTATAGAATGCCATGTGAGGCTACATTGTCATTTTGTGGGGACCACAGCAGACCAGTCACACCTTGAAATCAACACAGCATTTTCCCCACTCCAAGAACCAGAAAATTGAACTGGGCACCACTATAGTGGGATTTCTTAAGAATCCATCTAGAAAGAACTTCTAGACAGATTGCTACTAGTGGAAATGTGGTAAAACTCTCCCCTCAACACCATGAACAAGGAGAATGGAGTGCAGCGGTCTCACCCAGGAAGTGTTTGCACAATTCTGCTCTGTACCATCTTCCAGGGAAGCTCTGGCCATGATAGAGTGTATGCCTGCAACTCATGGTGGCAGAAGTGAAATTTCAGATTCCAGCAGCAAGGAAGTTTTGGCCCTGAGCAGAAGAAAGAGAAAAGAGAAGCTGTCAGGACTAGTGCTTCCCACTGACACTGGGGAGGAAGGCTTGGTGAGAAGTTGCCTGAGTCTTACAAAATCTGTAGGGATTTTTCCCTTGATTGTGTTTACAGTCTGTATTCTGTATGAGGTTCATTAAGTAGAGAAGCTGTCTGGATATATAGCAGCATAGAGGCATGGTTCCCCAGAATGTAGTTGCAGCTAGAAGAAGGTTATGATGAGAAGATGCCTAAGTCCACAGGAATCTTAAAGGAAAAATGCTCAGGTTTTTAGCATAGCCAGCAGCAGTTTAGTCAAGGTGGAAATTTGCTTGAGTCTCAGGCAGCTGAACATGAGGGCTCTCAATCTGATCCTGCTCTCATCCTAACACACAGCCACAACTGCCATGTGTTAGGGACTGTTTGGATACTGACTGGACTCTGCCTCAGTCATATTCAGCAGAGGAAATTGGTGCCCGCTATTAACAACCTGGATTAATGGAAACTAGAACCCAGGTGGATAAGTTGAGCCTTTGAACTCAGTAGTAAAGACAGGAATACAGTGAGCTATGTCAGCTGAGATAGCATTTCTGCATATTAGATCTCCTGCAGAGAATCCACAACCATAGAAAATTTGTTAATAGAAAACCACCAGTTTCTACACCACCATGAAAATTATCCTATAGAGGAGAGTGCAGTGACCCATATCAACCACAGTAACTGCCAAAAGTCCTGCATCCTGAACACTTTCATGCAACAGAAACAACCAACAGACACAACACTGCAAACTTGTAGCATTCGGCCACAGGTCTCTGAGCTGACAAACCAAAATCAACCAGTGGAAGGTCCATAACAATTACAAGAGTGGCTCCTGTGCTGTAACACCTCTGGAGGAATCCAAAGACAAAGAATAATGGACACCTTCTAAATATTCCAAATCCTAATGAAATACAAACCAAGATTCAAGAGAAATTTTCTTCACTTTGGCATGGTTTATTGTAAGGAACTCTAATGTCAACCTTGATTATATATTCATCTTTATCTTGATTGTTACTTGTTACTCTAATAACAAACATGTACCTTCAAAACATTTAAGTGTATTTCTAATGGTTTAAAGAATTAATTGAAATCATTCTCTTTACTTTTCTAGCCATAGTTTATATGTAATCTTTTCCCCTTATTCTTCCTCTTACATTATCTGCTACTGCCTCAATGAACTTCTGGTTATATTTTTCTAATTTTTACCTTATGTGTATTATTTTTTTCTATCTTTTGTTTTTCTTTCTCTCTTGTCTAAACTTTCTTCTTCCTATTTTCAATCTTTATATAATGTTATAACAATTTTATAATATTTAATAACTAGTTCTTCAACCTTTTATACAAATTTACTACAAGTTTATACATGGATTAGAGAAACTGTGGTGGAACTATATGAACAAGTTTTTAGGTTTTTATAAGGTAAACTATTAAATGGCTTATCTCTGAAGTGCTTATAGTAAATATGATTCAATGGCTTCTCTCAAAGTGGTGATAATTCAGGGATAAACTGTAGCTATACATTGAGTTCAAGTATCAGTACTTAGATATTCACCCAAACCAGGGCCCTTAAGAAAAATAAGCTCATGACCTTGCTTAAATGAAGAATCAATAACCATCTCAACAGATGGATAGACATACAAGCTATATGAAAAATCAAGGGAACAAAAGAATGAAGCATCCTGTGACACTTCAACAAATGGCTCTACAGTGGAAGAAATGTCAGAGAAAGAATTTAGAAATCTTGAAGTTAAAATGTTCTATGAGATTTTTTTTTAAATGTAAAGAATAGAATTGGAGAACATTACAAGAAGTAAAAGTAATTTCATTAAAGAGGTAGAGATTCTGAAAAAGAACCAAATAAAAATCCTGGAAATAAATGACTCAAAAACCAAATTAAAGATTCAATGGAAATAATTACCAATAGATAAAATCACTCTAATGATAGATTTTCAAGGCTTGAAAACAACATATATAATATTAAAAATAAAGTTTACCATACATAAAAGATGTAAAGAAACCATGACAAGAATATCTAAGGAATCTGAAATAAATTTAATAGACCAAATTTAAGACTCATCATGGTAGATGATGGCTCCAAAAGAGAAATTATGGCATATATAATCTTTTAAATAAAATAATATTAGAAAATTTTCCTAATTTGAAGCAAGAATTAAAAACAGGCAGTCAGTGTAGATATGTAATTGAGTTAGATCATGAAAATGTAGGCTAGTCTGGGTCCAGAAATTTGGAGACTGCCCCTGGAAGATTGGAATGTTAATGACTCCAGAGCCCTTTGATTATCAAGATTACCTGCCTATACTGCACCTCCCAGAATGTTGTTAATGAAGCCTACCCTGAGTAGAGAGGGAGATGCTCATTAATGCCCCCTGGGTTGCTACCTGATGAGATCACTCCAAATTTTGGCCCTTCAGCCAACCTGCTTCTCATCTTTTGGGCATCTCTTGGGCCTTGTCATTTAATCAGGAAGGAGAGAGATAAGGGGGAAGAGAGCAGGTGAACAAAGAAAAATCCTAAAATGTATAAAAAGGCAGGATGATCTTACTTCTTGGGATGCCAGGACACCAGACATGGCCTTTTTATCTATCCTGGGAGAAGTCTGTGTTACTATTTTTGAAATAAAACTTGCTTTCTGCACTTGCCTTGCCACTTCTCTAATGTTCAAACTTCAGCAATTGAGGAAGCAGAATTCTTCACTGATAACTAGTGGTATCAATCTTAGGAATGAGATAAAAATTCAATACAAGAGGTATAGGGAACTCCAAACAGAGTCATAATAGATCTACTCCAAGACACATTCAATAAAAAAAATGCCTAATACACAGAGTAAGAATAGAATTTTAAAAGCTGTTAAAAAAAAAAAAAAGGCTGGTCACACATAGAGGTAAACTGATTCAGATTTCAATGTATTTCTAAACACATATCTTAAAATCCAGAAAGGTTTAAGATAATATATACCAAGCTCTAAATAAAAATGGGTACCAATGAAAATTACTATACCCAGCAAAGTTATACTTAAAATTGAAGATAAAATAAAAAATTTCCGTGATAAACAGAAACTAAGTGTATGAAACATTTTCTAAACTAGACCATATTTTAGATCATAAAGCAAATCCCAACAAATACAAAAAATTGAAGATAATTCCTTGTATCCTATCAGACCACAATGGAGTGAAAAAGTAGAATGACAGACAAGATTAAAAAACAGAAACTGCTCTAATACTTGGAGACTAAATAGTATAGTTTTGAATGACAAACAGTAGTAGAAGAAATCAGAAGAGAAACAAAAAAATTTTAAAACAAATGAATATAGTGATACATTATGTCACAATCTTTGGGACAGTACAAAGACAGTTCTAAGTTTATAGTACCTAGTTTATATGTTAAAAAAAGAATGATACCAAATAAATAATTTAAGATTGCACTCAAAGGAAAAAGACACACACACACACACACACACACACACACACACAGAGAGAGAGAGAGAGAGAGAGAGAGAGAGAGAGATGAGAAAAAATAAGAAAACAAGAAAGAAAAAACCAACACCAAAACTAGCAAAAAATAAGAAATTACTGAAACAGAGCCAAAGTGAATGAAAAATACAAAGAATCAATGAAAAAAAGAGTTTTTTGAAAGAACAAGTAAGATTGATAAAACTTTAACTGAACAACCAAAAGAAAGAAAAGACTCAATAAATTTAGAGATTAAAAAAAAGGAAATATTACCACACACACTCCTGAAATCTGGAGGATTATCAGAAACTATTTTGAAAATATATACTCCAAAAAACTACAAAGTCTTGAAGATATTGACAAAATCATAGTTATATTATGTACCCAAATAGAACCATGAGGATGTAGAAAATTAAATAGAACAATATAAAGTAATAAATTTGAAGCAGCTATCAAAAGGCTTCCAACTTCTCAGCTGAGTTCTACCAGAGCTTCAAACAAGAACAAATGCCAAGCCAGATGTGGTGGCGCATGCCTGTAATCCCAGCACTTTGGGAGGCTGAGACAGGAGAATCGCGAGTTCAAAGCCAGCCTCAGCAATGGCAAGGTGCTAAGCAACTCAATGAGACTCTGTCTGTCTCTACATAAAACACAAAATAGTGCTGGGGCTGTGGCTCAGTGGTTGAGTACCCCTGAGTTCAATCCTTGGTACCAAAAAAAAAAAAAAAAACAGAACAGAGGCCAATCCACCTCAAATTATTCCTAAAAATATAAAAGAAAGGAAAACCACCAAACTGATCCAATGAAACTAGTATCACCCAAATACCAAAATAAGATAAAGACACATCAAAAAAAGAAAACTTCACGTCAATATAACCACATTAAAAAAACACATTAAAAAGTAGTGGAATAGGCTCACATGGGTTTCATTCCAGGATGTAAGTTTGATTTCACATATGAAATCAACAAATGCAACTTGCTACATAAATAGAGTTAAGGACAAGATTCTCCTTATTATCTCAGTGGAGGAAGAAAAAGCACTTGACAAAGCCCAGCACCCCATAATTTTTAAAATACTAGAGAAACTAGGAATATAAGGAATTTACCTCAACATTGTAAATGCTATATGTGGCAAACCTAAGGCCAATATCATACTAAATGTAAAAAACTGAAAGCATTTTCTCTAAAAACAGGAACAAGAAAAGGCTACCCATTGTCCTTACTCCTATTCAACATAGTTCTTGAAATTATGGCCAGAGCAATAAGGCAAGAGAAGGAAGTTAAAGGGATAAAAACAAGGAAACAAGTTCAAATTCTCTGCTTCCTGATGACAAAATCCTATATTTAGAATATCCAAAAAACTCCACTGAAAGACTTCTAGAATGGATTAATAAATTCAGTAAGGTAGCAGAATACAAGTTCAACATAAAATTTACTTGCTTTCCTACACTCCAATAAATCTGATAAAAAAGAAATAAGAAAAATAATCCCCTTCACAATAACATAAACAAATATACACTTGGAATCTATCTAATGAAGGAGGTGGAGAACCTCTGCACTGAAAACTGTAGAAGACTGAAGGTAGAAATTGAAGACTTAGAAGATGGAAAGCCTCCCATGTTTTTAAATAGGCAAAATTAATATTATCATAATGTCCACACTACAAAAAGTATTATAATGATTTGGTGCACCCCCATCAAAATACAAATATGTTCTTCACAAAACTAGAAAAAGATGTTCTAAAATTTATTTGGGAAATTAAAAGTACAAGAATAGCCAAAGCAATCCTAAGCAAAAGAGTGATGCTGGGGGCATCAGAATACCATACCTCAAATTATATACCACAAGCTATAGTAACAAAAACAGTATGGTACTGACACCAAAACTGTCATGAAGACCAGTGGAAGAGAATAGAAGACACAGAAACAAATCTACATATAAATGGTTATCTGATATTAGACAAAGGTACCAAAAAATATATATTGAAGAAAAGATAGTTATTTTTTTTAATTTCAACTTTTATTTTTTTAAATTTTTTGTTATACATGACAGTATAATGTATTTTGACATACATATATGGAGCATAACTTTCCATTTTTATGGTTGTACATTATGTGGAGTTACACTAGTTGTGTATTTATACATAAACATTGAAAAGTAATGCTCAATTCATTCTGCTCTTTCCTATTCCCATCCCACCTCCCAGTTTTTCACTCCCTTTTGTCTATTCCAATAAGCTGCTATTTGTCCCCCACCCCTTATTGTGTGTTAGCATCTGTATATCAGAGAGAATAGCCAGCTTTTGATTTTTGGAGACTGGCTTATTTCACTTAGTGTGATATTTTCTGGCTCCATCCATTTACCAGCATAAGTCATAATTTTATTCTTCTTTATGGCTGAATAATATTCCATTGTGTATATGTTTCACATTTTCTTTATCCATTTATCTGTTGAAGGGCACCAGTTTGGTTCCATAGATTAGCTATTGTGAACTGAGCTGCTATAAACATTGATGTCGCCATGTTACTATAATATGCTGATTTTCAGTCCTTTGGGTAAGGGTGGGATTACTGGATTAAATGGTGGTTCTATTCCAAGTTTTCTAAAGAATTTCCTTACTGCTTCCCAGAGAGTTGAATCAATTTGCAATCCCACCAGCAATATATGAGTGTACCTTTATCCCCGTATCCTCATCAACATTTATTGTTACTTGTATTTTGATAATTACCATTCTGACTGGAGTTAGATGAAATATTAGTGTGGTTTTGATTTACATTTCTCTAATTGCTAGAGATGTTGAATATTTTTTTCAAATGTTTGTTGACCTATTGTATTTCTTCTGTGAAGTGTCTGTTCAGTTCCTTTGTCCATTTATTGATTTATTTTTTTGGGGGGTGAGTATTAAGTTTTTTGAGTTCTTTGTATATCCTAGAGATTAATGCTATATCTGATGTGTGGGTAGCAAATATTTTCTGCCATTCTGTAGGCTCTTTCTCCATGTTCTTCACTTCTTTGCTGTGAAGAAGCTTTTGAGCTTGATACTATCTTATTTATTAATTCTTGATTTTGCTTCTTGGGTTTTAGGAGTCTTGTTGAGAAATTTAGTTCCTAAGTTAACATGATGGAAATTTGGGCCTACTTTTTCTTCTAGCAGACACAGGGTCTCTGGTCAAATGTTTAGGTCCTTGATCCACTTTGCGTCGAGTTTTGTGCAGAATGAGAATAGGGGGTTTAATTTCATTCTTCTACATATGGATTTCCAGCTTTCCTAGCACCATTTGTTGAAGAGGCTATAAAAGTCTTTTAAACAAATGATTTCAGGAACACTGGATATCCATATGTAGAAGAATGAAACTCGATTCCTATCTCTCCCTGTGCAAAAGTCAACTTACAGTGGATCAAAGACCTAGGAATTAGAAGAAAAATTATGAAACTGCTGGAGAATTACTTGGGCATAAAGAAAAATGGAATTATGACATTTGATGAAAATTTTGTGTTTTATGTGGAGACAGGGTCTCACTGAGTTGCTTAGCACCTCACCTTTGCTGAAGCTGGCTTTGAACTCGCGATTCTCCTGTCTCAGCCTCCCAAAGTGCTGGGATTACAGGCTTGTGCCACCGTGCCCTGCTAGCTGTATAGTTTTTATTCAATTGTATTCATTACTAATATTGTGTGATAATTTACCACATGATGTACATATGCTGTATATGACAGAGAGGTTATAAAGGTGCTTCTCTTAAGTACAAAATTTAATTAGGTGCTAAAATAATTAACAAAGATAATATTTAAATGCAATATTTAAAAATCAAAATTAATGTGAAAATTCCATGATGAATAAGGGATCAAAACTTTAATTAAAAATAAGATTGGCAGGGGCTGGGGCTGTGGCTCAGTGGTAGAGCATTTGCCTAGCATGTGTGAGGCACTGGGTTCGATTCTCAGCACCACATGTAAGTAAATAAAATAAAGATCGATTGACAACTAAAAAATATTAAAAAAAAATAGGATTGACATATGCTTATTTGTGCATTCTAAAATGCTGTGCCTGTCTGGCTAATTAGCTGCAGACCAATGGTCAAGCTCTTTCTCAACATTTTCACAACTTCATAACACAAAAGCATAATTTCAAATTTGTCCTAATTTCACAATTTCCTTAGCATCTAAGATGTTTGTCTTTAATAGGGCATAATAGTTTTTCCCTCAGTTTCAGTGTCCGTCGCTTGGAGGACTGGATGGCACCTTTTGAAGAAACAAGGCACTTGAAGAGTTTCCCTTTATGTCCCTTCCTGAAGTGAGTAGTATGAATAATACTGACTTCTAGTTGTATTAAGCAGTGTCTTTGATACAGAAGCAATCAGAGAGCATAACCACCTTCCCAGAACTTTAGTACGTGTGTATACCTGGTAGCAATGTGATATATATATATATACTTTACAACCACTTTTATAAATCAGGTAGGAAAAAAATGTGAGAAATAAAGATGAAAACTTCATTCTGTGTGTATCAATGGAGAGATGGAGAACTAGATCTTAAAATAATCCTCAAACTATTGGAGTAAGATCCTTACAAATAAAAGAGAAAAACCTTAATGATCTGACCCAATTTTGTGATAATCTTTTTACCTACACAATATGCTAACGTGTGGCTTTGTGGTGCCCATCTCTTGTTGATTCCTGCCAAACCTACCACATCAAGGATATAAAGAAACATATTCAACTATTTTTGTCTTTAAACAAGGACATTGAAGAAAAACTAGCTTTTTATTTGTTTAATTACATTCAGCAATACTGTTTCATTCATCAGTGAAATCTGTCATCAAAGATAAAATCTTGATTACAAACCCAACATTAAAATATCAAGCAATGTGTGATCAGGAGATAAAGTAATATTTTTGGAAAAGTATTTACCTAAAATAGAACAAAAAGAGAAGGAAACCACTCAATCTATAAAACCCAGAGAAATATTAAGAAATCTTCCTAAAGTTTGAATGTAATTTAGCATTCAAGAAGACGTTTGGGAATTGAAGGGGAAAAAACTTAAATTTCTCCAGGTCTCAAGTATTGTTTTTTATAGATAATTACATAATAAAGACTTAAAAGTGTCTTAGCCATGCTCCTTATGCATTATTATGTCTCAGGCCTTGGGGAAATCATTATTTTTAATATTTTAGAAATTTTTAGTTTTTGAAATTTTCTGAACTTGATTTGTAAATTTCTAGATGTTGCTGGAAAGTATTTCAATGATAAGCTTGTTTCAATGATAACACTGATAATGTAATATTATTTAAAATTGTGCTTTTATATTAATTTTTGTATTTTTTAAAAGAAATGACAAATTTGAAAGGGTCATTATTATTCACATCATAAATAAAAGATGTGAAAAAAATAGAACACTAAACTTTTAGACTATAAATTCAAATTCATTGGATATTTGAAGTCAGTCTGAATTGTATTTATATTACAATAGAAAATGTACTAATAGGTACTGTTTAACAAACCACAGAAATACATAGGGGGAAATTAAACATTATCATAATTATTCACCAAAAATTAGAAAATCTAAGTGAAATAGATACATTTCTGTATACCAATAACAAATGAGAAATTTAAAATGATAAATAAATTCTCCCCCAAAACAACAAAAATACCAGGATCTGATGACTTCATGGGTGAATTTTATCAAACTTTTGAAGAATTAACACCAATTATTTTTGAGATCTGGACCAACACTACTCTTTCACTACTCTTATACAGTTTAGTACTGGACGTTTAAACCAGAGCAATCAGGCCAGAGAAAAGAAAGAAAAGTCATTCAAATGGGAAGGGAGGAAGTCCAATATTTTTCGCTTGCAGATGACATGATCCTATATGTATAAGTAAAAACAAAAGACTTCACCAAAAGGCCATTAGAACTAATAAGCAAATTCAACAAAGTAATGGAATACTATCTGAACATGCAAACAAGTTCAGCAAGTTCATTACTGGTCATCTTTTACACCAGTAATGAACTTGCTGAGAATGAAAGCAAGACACCAATTCCATTCACATTAGTCACACACACACACACACACACACACACACACACA